>CM056594.1:39479511-40079511 GCA_029721355.1 Tegillarca granosa
GTCGTGTAGTTATTGTCGTCTAAAATTTATGAAATTAATTTGTCTTCTGACTCACTAAGTTTTCTCGGGACACATTTGATTTATTTTAAAGTTAGAACAACATGTTAAGTAAACATATTTCACATTTGTTGCTGTTGTTATAGTACGTTCTATAGATATAGATATGATAATAGATATAACCCACAAATACATTGTAAATATTTAATGATTATACAGAATGCATGCATATTGAAGCTTTAGAAAATTTCAAAAAAAAAATATTATGACTCCGTTATAAAAGGAAAATATTAAGTAGAACTTCTTTCTATGATTTTTCGTAACATTTTATTGAAGTAAGAGTCGTTGAGTCCCATATTCAATATCATTATAATTTTACAACATTAACAGGTCATTTAAAGCATGTGTTGCGCTGACTTTTGACAAATGTCAAAATTCCTTGTTTTTGGTATTCTAATAATGAACATGACGAGAGTGTAACAATTCTGACGTATCTTAATGATATTATTATGAGTATGACAATTATTGTTTGTTTGTTTGTAATTATCACGGAAAGATAAACAGAGATAAACATCACTGTCAATGACGTGCTATCATAAACCACCGGACATGTTACTGGCCCCTGGCATAAGCGGCTACTCTTCTTTAGTGGAGTTGACATAAGAGCAACCAACAAGTTTGGTCATTATTCATGGTGACAATTAGTACACTAATGGCATTTTGTTTACCCCCAGATATTTATCACAATCGATGTCCATAACTGTTTTCGAATACTTTTATTAGCGTCAAATCTCTCTCTCTCTCTCTCTCTCTCTCTCTCTCTCTCTCTCTATATATATATATATATATATATATATATATATATATATATATATATATATCGTTAGGTAACATGAACACATTGTAATTTCATTTTTTGTATGAAACTAAGATGCCGTTCAATTATTTTAGGTAGTCCTCAAAACGCCAAGATATTACCGGTAGTAAATATGATGGCGTCAGACAAATAGGGAAGGAATGATATTGTAATGTTTATTTGTATTGTCGTATCAATTATTATTTACATTAGTGTCAGTGGTAGGTGTATTTGTGTTTACTGTTATAAATAAATAACTTGTCATATTCCTGGTAATATTTTTTTTTGTTTGAGAAAATCACTATTTCTGCTCACGTGAAAGATTTCCGTTCTGATATTGTTTGTATTTGATAGCACTGCTTCAGCATGTGATTACTGATTTCAGTTTTTTTTTTCGGTCATTTTTATTTCATTATTAATTATTTTATTATTTATTTCAATTAATTAATTAATTTATTATTTATTTATTTATTTATTTATAAACTTTACTTTTTAATGAATGAAAATTGTGAAAAGAAAGATAAATGGAATACCAGTCTAATTAGTACAATTGATGCTGAAAACGAAAAGAAAAAAAAAAAAAAACGCATCGATATGAAATATGATCAGACAAAACAAAGGAGTGTCATTGTGACAGTGGTATTAAAGTTGCTACTTCTTAGATCCAGAATGTATGTTACTACTAATGTCAATAGCCAAACTTAACATCTCCCTAATTAAAATAATTAATCCTCGCAAAATAAGTAAGTAATAAATGTTATATAAAAGTTCTCAAATAGAATTTTGTCAACAAAGGTCAACAATGATTGTTATATATTAGTCTATGATGTGTCTATTATGTCGGAACTGTAAGGTAATTGTTTTGTGAGGTGACGCTAATGTGTGTTGAAAAATCTAGATATAATTTGTAAAACGTCACGATGAAAGTCTTCACTATCTTTAACGTCTGCTGATTTTTGAATGTCGGTCTACTTAAACCAGACTAAAAATGAAAAAGTCGGTGATAAATACACAGAGAACGAAATGCGTTACAATGAAAAACAATTAGGTAAAGATGCAGTTTTTTCAATAACATTTCCACCTTTACAAAATGATCACATAGTTTAGAAATAAAAAACTTTAATAAGAGTTCTATAGATATGTATTATATAATAACTAAAAATATACATAAAATAAATGACCATTCATTAAGCTTACATGCCAGTTGTCAGTTATGTTATTGAAACTTTTATAATAACATTGATAAAACAACCAAAATTGTTCTCGATGAAGATTTATATGATAAAAATGAAATGTAATTTTTTGAAAAAGCATACAATTCATTGCAGCCAATGTCATTAAGACTATGTAACATCTAGCGAAGGAGACAAGTAAATAAATAACTATAGATAAGATAGGATAGTTATTATACAATGCCCTACTGTAGATGGGCAGTAAATAAAATTCTTAAATGATGTCCAGATGTGTGGTTAAAGTAAAAGATGCCCAAATATCCTTATACCAGCAAGAAAGTATGAATAAAAAACACCAGCACCACTCGTGTCTGGTGAATTTTGACACTTTATAAAACTTGTTTGTGTGTTATGTTGTTTAACGTCGCATCAGAAACGTACAACTTATTCGCGACAAGAACAGATTTATTTGCCATATAAACCACTAAAGTTAATATAAAATCTCCATTCAAGCTACACCTCTATTCTGTTACTGTAAAACTCCTAATATTTACTATAGTGACTGTATATTTTACAGACATATCATCTTTAAATTATGTAAAGAATCAGAATTTTCAGTATGGTGGATTATACATCAATAGTAATAAAATTCAGTCATTAAAAATTGATCTTAATGTTGTAGGTTGCGTTTAACAAATTGGGAAAAATTTCATAAAGGTATCCACCAGTATGGTTTGTACAGTCCGGATGATCCTGCAATAGATTCCTTATTAACAGATCTGGTACAAGAACCTATAGTTGACGTGGGTAAGTACTCATCTATAGTATTATCATTTTTTTTTAATTTTATGAACGAAATAGTTGAATATTGTAATTATTTTGAATTTTCTGAATGAAATATTTAAAAAAAGAAAAGTAGTTTTTATAATTTGTTGATTTTCTTAATAAATTTTTTTATTTATTATATATCATAAATATGTTATTGTATTGAGAGGTTAGGGAGAAATTGTAACAGCATAAAAGCTAGAATTCACAATATAATGTAACTACTAGTTATTATTTTTTATTTATTTTTTTTTTTTTTTCTTTTTGAATTTTCAGAAAGAAATATGTCCCTAAGAAAATTCAAATATTTATTAAATGATAATTATTAAAGTTGTGAGAAGTTTGGAAGAAATTGTAAGAGCATCAAAAACTAGATTTTTAACAAATTTTATTTGACGAAACAACTGGTTTTTTTTTACCTTATTTTTTATAATGTATATCGTAAAATTGATTAAATTTTAGTATACTGACATGTAAATCGTTGTATTGAAATAAAATAAGGGACAACTATATAAAGCTTTGTTATAGCAATAATAAAATTCGTTATAACTATGTTAAATACATCATAACGAGGTAAAATTTCATTATAAAATTGTACAAATTTGTTATAACGATTTTGAAATTTGTTAATATGATTTAATTACTAGTTAAACTTAAACTAATTTTCTGTTTGCTTGCGATATATTATTCATCTATTTCGTTTACTGAAAACGATTTCCAAATAAAAGTAGGTTACATTATCTATATTAATAAATATATTACACCTTTTTTGTAAATGTTATATAAGATGTTTCAGAACATCTATCATCTAAGGTTCGTTAGTAACACCGAAACATGTTGATAAACCAAAGAAATGTTGTGGTTTCCTAATGCCTGACCTTAGAACAACCATTGTTTACGCGATGGGGTTTCTGCTTTCAGATCGCATGGAATTTCGTTATCTTTAACGATTCCGTTACCTTTTCGACCATATTTTCATTATTTTAGAACGTGTGCACCGATATGAAAGCTTGCTTGTAAATAATATGTATAATTTATTTATTTTTTAATTTTTTTTTTAAATTCAATTTTGTTGTGTTTCAGAAATGAAAGAAGGCGGTACACAATTAAAACTGATCCTGACTTTAAGTGATGAGGGTCAAGCTTTATTTAAACCAATGAGGTAAGTAAACACACAATTCAGATAGATGGAGAATTGGAATAATGGATTTTTACGTCCAAGCCAAAATTTTTGCAATTTTATCAAGGCGGTCCATTTACAAAAATCAGCCTTAGTCTATCTGATTGACAAACTTTCTCAAGTAACGATTTGCCCCGAGTGTTGGATTCGAATCTAGGTAGTGAGAAGCTCTGTAATCCGTAAGACGTAACTTCAGAACCAATCGGCTATTGAAATATCCTGAATAAAAAGTACTACTTTTACTATAGAAGAAGAATGAAGAAAAATCTTCGAAATCCTAACTGTAATTAAATGATACTCAGCAGAAGAATTAATATAATTTATTAAAATATAGAATAAATTTTGCCTGCTCATTTCATGTTATGGGTCCGAAGACGGTTGCGCGTTTGTTTCTTAGGCAAAATTTACTTTTTTCAAAATTGTCATAAAGTGTTTGAAAGAGTTCAGAATTCCCTTAATTATCCTGAACTTATCTCGTGTTATACACCATATACAATATAAGGCGTGTTTAAAATGCACATTTTTGCACCTGTAATCTAAAATACATCCATAGTCACCTAGAGGTTGTTTAACAAATGCATACTTGTTCCCACGTTGCTTAGAAACCTTTGTAAAGCTATTTAATACAGATAAAACAGAACACATAAATGTAAATATGTAACTTAAAATGTTCAAGGTAATGTAAATAAAATTTTTGAAATACCAGAAATTTAAAAAAAAAAAAAAATAGAACAAAAGTCAAATATTTTGGCGTTGCATTCAGCCAGATTGGCGACAATAAAAACATGGACTTTGGAAAAGCTGCTCATTGTAAAAGGTAAGGTCATGGAAACTTTACATGTATATTTAGGTTCTTGATACGCCTAAATAAAGTTACGACATACTTTAAACGTACTAATTTTTGCGGTGTATTAATTTTAGCAATTTTTGCGCTAGGACAGTAGCGCTAATGTAAATTTAATGAAATACTTGTTGACTTAAAGTCTGTTTCTCGAAAGTTATTTTGCGCTAATTTAAATCCTCGCTAATAAGTCGAGAATGTAAATTTCGCTAAAACACGTACACGCTAGAATTACGGTAGTTCGTTTGCAGTATATCAAGATCCATAGTCTACGAATAGAATCTCTTTGATATCATACAAAATAACATAATATAACAGTGTTTGAAAGATTCCGCGACAACAGTACAATAGTATGACGTTTACTACTAAACTCGTAAACAAGTGTTTTTATATTTATAATTTTTAAAGAAAAATATCGTACCTTTTAAAAAAATAAATGTATCGTATCCCTCGAATCTCGAGAAAAACAATCGTTATGAATCGCTTTGGTCATACTAAAAATCAGATACATGTAACTAACATGTTAAGAATGTTTTCTGAAATTTTAAAAGTTTTAATCCCAGGAACGTGATCAAACAATCATTGAAATGTTTAAAATTTCAGAAAACATTTAAAATATGCCATTTTCAGACCTCCGATGTTATCCTCACTAAGAATTTATCTTAATATTGAATTTTTATTAATACATTATTTAAATACACCTGTTATGTGCTAAATTTTAACTTATTTATAAAATTATGCAAATCACCTATACAAACAGAAATAAATACTGCACATGCAGAGACGGTCTGGCCTAACTTTTCCTTTATTCTGTTGTATTAGATGTTTATTCACATCATAATGTTGAACATTAAAGAAGTAAGGTTGTTTGGTTCTTTTACTTAATCAATGCTGTCAATTGTACGATGGTGGAGGAAACTTGAGCATCTAGAGAAAACGACCGACCTTAGAAAAAGCTATCTCATAAACCAAAAAATTATAACCTAGGCGATGAGAAGGGCTGTGATCTGCGTACGCAGTTTTTAAATCACTCGAATATCAAAAGCCACGAAGATCTGCACTAAGGAACTATAAATAATACAAAGTGACAAAATTCATTTATTTTTTAATAAGTATGGTGTTTCAGTATTAATTCAATTACATCATTACTGCAAGTGCACTACGCTTTCGTGTTAGATCAAATCGCCGATAACCTTCAAGGTGGTGTTGCGGAAAATATTCAAAACATCAGTGAATTTTTACGAAAAAGGAGATAATTAGAAATAGGTTTTTTAAAAAAATGAAGCGATATTAAAACGAATAAATAAATAGAAATAACTATTATTATGTCAGTATTAATCAAAATTGTAATTTAAAAGGCATCGCTATCATAGAAATTAATAAGAGGGCAGGTCAGCAGTCTCACTACTATTTCTACAGTCATTACAGATTATTTCAAGTATTTCTTTGAGTCGTTAGACTATTGAGATAAGATACTTAAAGCTGCATTCAGTTTTCATAGGAAAAAATTAAAACGTTGCTAATCTAATTAATGATGATCCTAATAAATAATGTACATTTGGTTCCACAATAAAAGTTAGAATAACTACAGAACAACAGTAATTTTCCAGCGAGATGAAGTATGTGGGATCCAATTTTAAATTTAGCAAATGGTTACGTCATAAAACGGGTCACAACACATCGTATAAAACGGTAAAATACGATAAATAAAACATAAAATTTCATTTAAATTGTCATTTGTGACTTTGTAAGGGATACGTAACACAATTGCGAATACTTTTTGTTAATAATGACGGAATATTTATACAATTTGTCAGGTCTCACCTTCGATTCATTGGAAAACCCGTACATCCGTGCGTATGCTCCAAGCAATAATCATTATTAAATAAACATTGACCACCCCGTTAGAGGATTCCGTTTATTTACAGGTAATAGGAAAAAATATATAGAAAATGAATCTCACGGATCGTGATAAAAAGTATTTTTTATAAAAATATATTTTTAGAAAATCAAAAAAATAAATAAATAAATAAATAAAAAAAATCAGAAAATTGAAAAAACTTAATGCGGCTTTAACGATACTCTGTCAAAGCTGAAAACTAGATAGAAAAGACTGAAATTGTCGTTGGATATCAAATCAGAAAACATTTCTTTCCGAGTTGTATTACGATCACAATGGTTTCAATATTGCTTTTAAATTAATATACTTTAATTAGATATATCTTGCCAACAACAAATCCAATTTGCCACATACCCTTCATATTATATGAAAATACAGAATAGTTATTTTATTTCAGGTATCCTCGTGAGCAAGAAACACTTCCAAATCATTTTTATTTTGTTGATTTGAGCGACACAATGCTGAAATAGCAGCTTTTCATTTAGACAGGTGAGTGAGATTTACATCACCAATCTGTGAAAACAATTAGCGAAATATTATAATATAACATATCCCAATTTCCGCTTTGATAACAATCGACACAATCTCGCCTATTTCTCGTAGCAGGAGACTGCTTTTGTTACTTCAATATTAAAGATTATGCTTCCTGTTAATATCTTTATAACGAAGCTAATTAAATCTGATATCACACACTGTTTTATCTGTTTAAATGTCATTCATAAAGATTAGGACAAGGTTCTCAACATATACAAAAATGTATTAAATTTATCTTCCATAACTAACATTACATTATTATTTCAAAGTTTTCAATAAAAAAAATCATGAAATCTTTGTAATAAAATATTTCTTAACATTTTCGCTGAAATTACGTAATAATTTGATTAGATATTTCTGTATTAAAATAATCTTTTTTTCCGAAAAATATAGTTTGTTTTGAAAGAAATTTTAAACATAACAACTGTTAGATATAATTTTCAATTTTCTCTGGTTTCGTATTTTAGGAAACATATTGATAACATGTGTTACCAGCACCAAAAAGATAGTCTGTTCAAAATTACTAAAATATTAAAAACAACATGATTTAATCTACAGTAGTTTCACTTAAAGACTATATAAATATAGTAAAGAGCGTTTTTCTTGTATAATAATTAAGATAAGATGGATTAAAATAGTTTTTAACGCCCAAGTAAAAATTCCAGATGAAGTTGGGCGTAATAGCAATAAGGACTCTTTAAAAGAACCGTTTTTTTTTTCATTAAAACGTCGTTGTCAGTACCAAAAACAGCCGGGATATAAAGAAATCATGTAAAATGACTTCATAAAACTATTCACAATTACGTAATAACATGAACCGGACTGTTAAGAAATCACACTATATGGCGTCACAGAACAATTCACAATAACGTAAAGCGTTATTTACTGAAAACGTCTACTGTAGATATAAAATGAAAAGTTTCGCCAAAACAGCGCTCAGACATTTGTTTAGTTTGCAAACAAAGATACATTGTAATAAATTTACATAATAAAAACCGCTTAAAATGACAAGACGCTCAATAGATGTTGTTAGTATCTTCTTTCGATATAACAACATTGGTTCAGATTGTGATCAAACATACAGTTCAGAAAAAAAAACCGTATTAAATTTGCCTAACCTTTGTTCTATACTCTTTGCCTTACTTCTTTTTTATACTCTTTGCCATTCTATGAATATTCGGGTTTTTTACCATTACTGAACACACAGACCCAAAAAGACCGTCCAAATATAATTGAAATAATCCAAGCATTCCTCACCCCACGGAGCTTTGGCGTTTTTGCATATTTGAGATAGAAATTACCTTATAAAATATAAATTGTTCATTAATGTTTGTAGAATACTTGGGTTTTACCGGGTACCACCGACCGCAGGAAGACTTGTAAATATGACATATGACATAAAACGTTTGGCGGACCACAAACTTGCTAAAACATTCTTCATATCACCAGGTAGGTGGAATATTTTAGAACATTTATTTTAATCAGTTTGTTTAATACCAACTTTTTCGAAGACATTATTAATTTTGTTTCTTTATAAATATGTGTTTGAAAAAAAATGAACCATTTTGCAAAGTTTTAGGCGTTAACATTAAAAACAGACCGATCTTAAATATAACCGCGCGAATGGAAAACCGAAACAAGAATATAAAAATTTTGAAGTAAAGGTTTTGTCGATTCGATAATTTTTTTTGCACATCCTACTAAACTCGTTTCTTTATAACTTTTGCTTTCTTTTTTGTACTCGTTGTTTACTCATAGAGTACCTGATGTTTTGTTTTAATATGACCTTGAACAGTGTATTGCAGCGAAATGTGTTCCACCGAAATGTAGATATCATAATTCATTTCAAACTTAATATGTCAAGTTGTACTCGGCGAGTCATTAAACTAGGTGTGTAATACACAATGTGAACTAAACGGATAATATCATTGAGTGACCTTTGTCACCAAGATTGATGTTATGGCAACAATTTATATCGTCATAATGAATGTACATGAATGTATTATACATTTTTATTTGCAGCCAAAAATGTGTGTTTCCATGGTTCCTGTTCATACTACTGTGATACTGGGCATGCATTCTGTGGTAATCCAGATATGTTAGAAGGTTCCCTCGCTACCTTTCTCCCACCAGACAGAATAGCTGATAGAAAAACATGGCGGAATCCATGGAAACGGTCCTACAGCAAACACCGTAAAGCATACTGGGAGGTTTACGATGACCTCTGTGAAAAGGTCAAACAAAGGCCACCGTACGATAGCGGAAGAAGACTTTTAGATTTAATAGACATGCACGTGTTTGACTTTTTAACAGGTGAGGAATAATGTTTTAGTAAGGATCTTTTCCTGTAAAAAATGTAGTCAGGAGTAAAAAAAAATTCTTTTTGATAACGAAGAAAGTTTATAATTACACATTATACTCTAAAAAGCAACAATGGCTATTTGCTAAATCATTTTTTGAATTATTAAACATATATTTTAACGCATCTTTTCTGAATACTTTTTGTAATGATGTTCGCAAAACTAAACAGGTAAGGTTTACGGAATATGAGTAAAAGTAAAAGTTAAAAAACTCTGGAAGAACAAGTTTGGCAGAAATGAAACATAGCGTTAAGCATAGCTATTTAGCACCAAAACATCTTGGTCAACTGTGCATGTGATTTGCTGATTTATTGGAATCAATCAAAAATTATGTATAGTATTTTAGAATACTTTTGAAAAATGTATATTCAATTGATACAACGATTTATTTTTACTTTTTACTAAAGGTGTGCATTTTGTATATATTTTCACACCAACAGATATCATTTTTGCACTAAATAGAGAGTCGTCGGAAAATTGGGAGCTTTATATTCAGTTGCTTCTATACGTTTATCTGATTTTGATTTGTTTACGTATTTTTTGTTACATCGGTTACAGCAGAAACAAAGTACAACAAAGTATTTCTTTCTTTTTGTATTATAGGTAACCTAGATAGACATCACTACGAGACGTTTAAAGATTTTGGAAATTACACATTTTTACTGCATTTAGACAATGGAAGAGCGTAAGTAGTGCATTATAGTTTTGAGAAATACTAGTAATTGATTAATAACTACGATATTTTGATCTCGATCTGTGTGTGTGTGTGTGTGTGTGTGTGTGTGCATTGAAAATAAAAATAAAAATATTGTCTAGAACAGTTCACCTCAAGTTATTTAACTTCGAGAATAATTCGTTCAAAAAACATATATTATTTAGCTGAAATATGCCTATGAAATATTCAAAAGGATACTTTCCTTTGGGAACATTACTAATCCGTTAATTTATGGAAAAAGCAAGCGACAACTTTTTTTTTTTTTTTTTTTTTTTTTTTTTTTTTTTTTGAAATATGAGTCTAAATTTGTAAAAAGTTAAAAATGATGCAGGTATTAATTTTGCATTGTGAGCAAAAATGGAGTAATGACAAAAACGGTTCTTATTTAATGCTACTAGCAAGGTATTAATATTTATTATATGACATGAAATCATGATTAAGCTCTTCTATAAATTTGATGTCGCATTCATTTTACAAATGCAAATATATGAAGGGACAACACAATTTAGAGCAAATAATCAAGAAATCAATCAAATTTGGCACAACTAGGTTAGTAATTATAAATTTCCTCAGCCAGACTGATATTACAGTAAGTTGTGACTTTTTACCTTATGAATGAATCATAACATTATAAAAAAAGTAACAACGCCCGATTTAGGCTTGATAAATGTCTTCACCATATGTTTGGGAGGAAAGAAATACTTTCTTAAGGAAGTAACCAGGTTTAATACGACAAAGGTGAGCATAACACTCCATGTCATCAGATATACGACATTGTACATATATATCAGACATGTTTTATTGTTCACTAATATCGATAATTACTATATTTATATACTAATGGCACCATAATTTATACATAAGTGACACAGAACATGACAATTGTATTATTTACTTTTTCATCTCGATTTTGAATCTAATTGTTTGTTTGTTTGACTGTAAAATGTCATGTACAATATTTTTTATACAATTTATTTTATAAGGAATCTTTTTTAGAATACGTGCATTCAGGGATGTGTGTTTGTGTATGCGAGAGAGAGAGAGAGAGAGAGAGCGCATGATTATTGGTACATGTTTATCGATTGACTTTTTTTCTACTACAATGAAGTAAACAAATGCAAAACTTAGAGACGTTTTTCTAGCTGCGCTTCAGCAAACAACACGGACACTCGATAAAATAACTGAACTATGTATACGATACAAAAGTATTATTAAGCAGTATTTAATAAATGGTCTGAAAAAAAACACTGATGAACATTTTCATAGGCTAATAATTAACTATTAAAATAGTTTTTTCAATGCAATGTAAAGATAGATTTAAACTGTTTTGTTCGTAGAATTTAAAAACACTTTTAGGGAGTATGAAAATAAATACGAAAGGGAAAAAAATTATGTTAACATTTTTTGAAATAAGAATGTTTACATTAGTTACATAATGACGTACAAACTGCATATGTAAAAGCAAATATTTTATAAACATAATATCCGTTAAACCTAAGAATGCATATAATTCAAGAAAGCTAATAAAGGATTTTTTAATACGTCACACTGTGACAAGCATTTAAATTTTTATGAAATATATAGAAGATATATAATATATCAAATGAAATGAAGCCTTTTCCAAACAAACAGTACTTAAACCTTTCACTATTAAGAATCCTTCAGAATTCAACACGTCCTGCAAAGCTTTTTTCTGTAGTTTAAGGCGAACGAGAGTGAAATATTTTTTGTTGATTTTCATTAAATAAATTTTGTAGCCATGACTTTCGTAAGATTCGTAAATGGAATGAGGGAATGTGTGGTATGCATAGAGATAACTCAAATATTTCAAATTGTCAAAAATGAGGATGAAAAAACTTTTATTTCAAGATAAAAATAATTTTTTATTTTCCGGTTTTTTTTTTGGTTTTTTTTTTGGATCATTTATTAATTGAAATACATATTTTTATTTGTTTTAGATTTGGAAAAACCATAAAGGATGAGATGACTATATTAGCTCCACTCTACCAGTGTTGTATGATAAGATACTCAACATTCTTAAAACTGGTAAAACTATATACTGGACCAGAAAAACTTAGTGATATTATGAAGAATTCCTTAACAAATGACGCAATCAGTCCCATTCTCACAGAACCGCATTTGTATGCATTGGATAGGAGGGTGATTAAAATTCTTAAAGAGTTGTATGTGTGTTTGAAAAATGGGAGTACTATTGATGAAATATTTATTGATGATTCGTTTTGAACTCAATGCCAATTTAATGGTGTGTATTTATTCTGTCATTGGTAAAGGTTGTCTCGTTTTGGAAACTCATTCTCAGTTAAGTCATACATGATATGCGCATATATTCTTTATCGCACAGAAGGTGGGTGTTGCCCCTGTGCTACGCGAAAGATTTTAATACCGTATGTGTGTAGCTATTTGAAAAGAGTTTCCGTTAAAGTTTCGTAAAACTATATTTTTTACGAAAAAATCATGAAGATATACGTATTTTACAGAAAAACTGATTTCATATAAATATTTATCGGGATTACGCGGTAGTGAGTCCATTACTGATTTCAAAGAGCAACTGAATAATCTATTAATTTCAATTGGTAACATTACAAAAATAATAAACATCAAAGGGGAAAAACCAAAGTAATTATATTTATTTTTCATATTGGATATATTCACATACAACTGTCTTCATTTACGTACAATATAATATCAGATTAATATAGATCAGATAATATTGTCTCTGCTGGTTATTGGAAAATCGCAAGATCCGAAACAGCGTCAACTTTCTAGCTCCGTACGTCATCGGAGAGGAACGGATGTTGGCTGCTGTTTTGAGCTTTGGAAAATCAGGTGCCGATGTTAAAAATAACTTTAGTTTTTACGGGAAAAAGTCTTATTTCGTTACTCATTGAAAGTTATAATTCCGCACCTCACTCCAATGGATATTAAGCGATAAATCACACCCAAGAGTAAATTATTACCAGATGCTCGACTTGTTTGAGAATCAGTTTCTTTGTGTAATATTGCCTTCACAAGGCTATGAAACATTCCATACTTTTTATGTTTTGAAATCCATATGTGTGTATTGTATATTTAAAAATGATAGTGTTATTTATTTTACACCTGTTATCGGGTACAACTAAAATGTTAAAACAAGCTTTAACTTGACAATTATCTAACGAAGGCCCAGTTATTCAGAACTTGGTTTATGAAACATTAATAGTCAAATTTGTTTTAAATAATGTTAAATATTTGGTATTTTTAAAAGACAAAAAGTGAAAGTAATATATTCAAATTTAAACAAATTGTTTCAGAACTGCCATCTTAATTTTTATATGTAAATTTTGATTAATTTTTTTAATTTTTTCTAAATATTGATGAAACTAATTAAGCTTATAACAAAAGGTTTCAGATTTAAAATTGTCTATAGTATTCATCACATCAGTTGAATATCACTTTACTGGTCCTATCTGCTTTAAACTAAATTTATCTCGGTGCTGTACATTTTCGAGTCCAACTAGAAATTCCATCTTTGTCCAAGCAGTTGTAAATAACCACTATTCCACTATTTCAAGACAAATATTCTGAACAGTACAAACGATTAGTTATTCCTTCTGTTGCCTGGTTTTTTTTTTTTGTTTTTTTTTTTCATATTTATAATTTCATAATTTTAAAAAAAATGCGTTTGTAATTACTACTAGATTTCTAGGTACGCAAATTTAAAATGGATTCGAAGAAATTTTATTTGGACTAAAGATAACCAAAGATAAAGGTTACTTTTTTTTCTTAACCTAAAAATAAATTAAATTTTTATCAGGGTCTAATATATTAACACAATTATCACACTAGCCTGAAAACAATGGATCAACTGCAACATTAACGCTATTCAAAATAAAAACTTTGTTTAATTAAAGCAATATTTTTGCAAAATTCGTTTTTTATTATAATGTTTATTAGGCTCAGTTTTATCATAAATGCTTATTTTTTCAATACTAAGTAAATAGGTAATTTTATTCCATGTATTAGTTATTTTGGCACATCAAAATTTAACTGGTATTAGTGTTATATATTTACTACCCCTGAGCGGGTACCGCTGCTGGTGGAGTAAACCTACCCGAGGGTTTCCATAACACGGTAGACAGTACTTTGTTCTGTCAGAAAATGTACCATTTAGCAAAATTTTCAGCCGTATTTATTTAAAACTATGGTTTGTTCCCTTATGCAAAGCATTCCTTAGCTGGATTTGAATTTATATATTTTTGAAATTTAGGTTCATAATTTTCAACTGTTTGGCGTATGTTTTTTTTATCTATCAAACTTTTCGGTCTTAGTGTCCCTGATGAGGAATGACTTTCCGAAATGTGCACATCTGGCACATCAAAATTTAACTGGTATCTTTGTTATATATTTGAACATTCTATTGACTTAAGACGACTTTATTTTAAGGGTTGTCTAACTAAACTGTTTTGTTTGTGCCTTAATACCAAGCTTTGCCTTTCTAAAATGTTCGCTATTTGATGCTCAAATAAGGTCACTAAGGCGGAGATCAGTTAGATGTTTCCTGTTCATATTTACAATGTGGGAATTGCATATGCCAAAATGGTTGGTAAACCTTGATACTTAAGTGTTTTCAGCTACATTCTGCTATACAAAGGGCCAAGTAAAACAATAACCATTTTTAAATATCACTTGATTCTTTGTAAATTTTTCATTGCTTTTGGAAAATGCTAAATATCAAATAAAAATGTATTACACAAAATTAAATTTCATGATACTTAACATATAGTTTTAATTGTGAATTTGTTTTTTTGTCTTCGCTAAAGCAGGCAATAAGTGCTATTCTTTCTCGGAAAAAATGGCTGAAAACGCACAGTTTTTGTGTAAATATTTAAATATCAAAATGTTTTTAAAGTGTGTAGCTTACATGGGCAGCTGTCTCATAAAATGAAGTACTTATTGAAATAATAAAAATAAATAATAAAATTAACTTTTTGTTCGCTTTTATGCTGCACAACACACAAAATGGTGCTGAATGCTGATAATTTTTTTGAATGCTAATAATGTTTTATTATTGATATTGTTGGGTAATATATTTATGTGTGACAGATTATTGTAAATGATGAATTCCAAATAAAATTCTAGTTTCTTAATTTATACAGTCTGTCGTTTTTCTAATCTATGGAAAGTGGTCGGTCTGTTGACTGTAGACAGTATATTTTCAGCTACCGTATTATGGGTAATGTTCGCGGTATTTTGCGGTCACTTTTTAATCGCGAAAAATTAAAGCGCAAATATTTCAAATCAAAAGGGAAGTAACTCGTATTGTTACATTATATGCACTCACACGGGCTGTCGTTAACATTGGGTGACTTGGTTACGTAACAGTGTTCACAATCTAATTTTAACATTACTCTCTATACCAGTTTATATTTTAAATATTATGAAGTACCGTTTTCATTTCTTGATTTTAGTTTCCGCTTGTAGCTTCCGGCGTCAATAAATAACACATGAGTCTAACTTGTTATACCGTATTCAGGGTAAAATTTTTGATTTGAAATTGCACAGACTAAAGAAATAGTTTTGAAATGACAGAAACCGCAAATTATAAAAACGCCAAAATGATTTAGAGGGTTTTTATACTAAAAACCGTGAAAATTTCAAAACGCAAAAATTACCCCGTATACGGTAATCACTATTTTCTATTAATCTCGAGGATTTTTCTTAACAAAAGTTACCTGGTTCAGGTGTTTTGTGAAAGTGTTTAAACAAGCTTGGTTTAAGTGCAACTTTACGATTACGTTCACTTGCAGTGTCAGATTTTAAAAATGGTAGAAATTTCAGCCACTTTTAGATGTACTGAGCCAACACGTGGATATCAGTGACACGGTAACAAACTCTGTCACAATTTAAGCCGCTCGGGATCGAACCAACTACTTGGCAAGTGAATTAAAGACATTGTTTATTTAGTGGTATCTGACTTACTCAGACTAGGAACGGTTTTTAATAAATTATACTTTTTAACAAGAATTACACAACTGATGTAAAAACTAATAAAGAAAACTTAACCAAAAGCTTTACCTAGCGACTGTAACCTTTCAAAAGTAAATTAATTGCAATATAATCTATAATATTATGCTGATGTATATTCGCACGATATTTTTAAAATGGTACAAGAGATGTCAGAACTATACAAATATTTTGTGCTTTCTATATGTACTGCCACGCATGAATAAAACGGTGAACTACGTAATGTTACATTAACAGTTTCTATCTCTGCGCGAAAAAAAATTAACGACCTGAAATACACGTTAATATAATGATTGTAGCAATTTTTTGGTTATTTTCGAAAACTGATTAGTTACAGTTTTTTTAAACTCATATTTTGTTTCCAGACATATACATATAATTAATTCTATAATATATATTCAGTATATTATGATAAATTATAAAAATGTACAAGCATGTTAACAGCATTCATTAAAATTATCCAGTGTGTGTGTGTGTGTGTGTGTGTGTGTGTGTGTGTGTGTGTGTGTTTGTGTGTGTGTGTGTGTGTATGTGTTGTGTTTACTCCATCAGCTCTATTGACCATAACATTAATAACATTCAATGATCAAATATAAATATACAGATCAATGTTCGATTATACCGATGACTATATTTTAAGTGAGGTATCCGCATCAATTATCAAAAAAATGCAACAAGCCAATTTTTCCAATTATCAAGAAAAATCCCATATGTGTCTTTTTTAATGTTATAGTTTTTTCTAATTGGATATGATTTTTGATAAGAATTTTCCTAACAATGGCATTTTGTTTTGTATTCTACAATTGTATATATTGTATCTAGTAAGTAAAGGAATATAATTTTGAGGTATCAACTTTTTCAGGTTACCAGTAATTCCCAAAATAGCACTTTCTCTATTTATATCTAGAATATAATGAGTACTTGTTAAAATAAAATGTTCGATTTTGAACCAAAAATCATTTCAGTTTTCTAGCCAAAATACTTAAAAATTCGTTAAAAAATTACTTAAATCGTTTCTACCAACAACATTTCACTTGCGTTGAAGATTCAAAGAGCCATCATAGCACGTATGTTTCACATGATTTTAGGCCATTTCCGATACTTTAAGACAAACAAAAATATCAGTTGCGTACGTTTATCGGTTCCAATAATACTCGTAATACCTTTTGGAAACTAATTTAACGTCATAGAGATAATGTTTATGACGTCACTATCAGTTCTAAGTCATTATGTCGAACCCGTCGAACTCACTCATATAATAAACATTCAATGCTCAACTACCCAACTAACTGGAAAAGCTTGTCACTTTTTCTTTTCCGTACTTTCTGTATGTACTGGCATACATGCAGAAACACGGTGTGCTACGTAATAGAACATAAACAGTTTCATATCTCTGCGCGAAAAAAAAAAATTAAAAATTGAAATATACGTTAACACAATGATTTTAATAGTTTTGGTTAAAAGTTTAGTTGCAGTTTCGTAACCAAAATAATTAAAAATTCGTTTATAAATTACTTAAATTACTTACTTTAATACACAACGTTTTACTTGCGTTGAAGAATACGATAGCCATCTTAGTACGCATATTTGCCAAAATTTAAGACATTTTCGGTACTTTTAGACAAACAAAACAATCACTTAGTCACTATGTCAAACCCGAGACTAAATGAGCCAGCCCATGGCAAAAGGGCCCTTATGGCATAAAAACTCGATTTTTAGGTTTTTGCATGTTTTTGTAGGGCATTCTTTTCTCTTTCAAAAAATGTTTTCCTTATCTTAAAATCTTACCATTTGACGTTGCTACGGCAACTATTGCGCATGCATGTTTTCCTAGTTATGACGTAATGTTAACGTTGCTGTAAATATAAACGTAATGTAGATTTATCATGTTTGCGGACTTAGTCGTGAATGTACATTTATGTTAAAGAAAAACTTTTGGACCGAGTCTTGAGATCATACACTGAAGCTGACACTTCAATCCTATATAGCTATAAATACCGGTACAAGTTCATTTAGCAATGCTAAATAAAAATGAATTGCGCATTAAAAAGACGTTATTTGTGTCAGATGCTTTGTATGCAATGTGTATTTAGAAATAAAGTAATTTTCTTTCACAAAACCAATGAAATTCCAAAATGTACAAACGTTTACTCTTCTGATATGTTATTAGGCCTTGGACATAGAGAATCCTGATACTGAGGCCGTACAAAAGGTTGAACAACGCGGTATAAATATTTTGCCCTCTCTTGACTAAGTCCTGCCGCTGGGATCGGATCTGGCTTGCTACCATCTATCACTGCACCAACTTTAAGAATACTGACTGATGTCTCAATGCTGTCGTGGTTCTCTTTTACAAATACCTTGCCAGGACTAGTCGCTTCAAATCTAAAATGGTGAAACTTTTGAATCCCTTTTAATGCCTGAAATCTGGCCGAGAGAAATGCCTTCCAGTTTCTCCATTCCCATGTCTGGTTTCCATTTTCTTCATACAGGACCGCTTTATTATTAACTGCAGATTTTTCAAAGATGTCACGCAGTTGAAAGATGGTCTCACACTCGCTCCTCCGAAACAACCTTTTGCCATGGGAAAACCCTGCATCCACAAGGCATCTCGTATGGCCTGGAATTTGCATCATATATGCGATAGATTTGTGCAAACCACAAATTACACGCCAAGCAAAATACGCCAATACATACATGTTCTTGTTTTGGCCTGAAATGTAAAACATTTTGTCTTTAAATCAAAAGATCTTCTCTCTCTCTCTCTCTCTCTCTCTCTCTTCAACATGAAAAAAAAAAATCTTCCAGATGTGATCATTGCATGTATTAAATGTTGTCATTTTGCATTTCGTCCCTTTATAATACTGCTTCAACTGCAGAGTTGGGGATATCCAGTCACTTGATCTAGAGTACGAGTCGTTAGGGGGTGATTAGATGAACATTTCAATCAAACTGGAGATTAACAAGGTTTTAACCGCTATTGTTGTTACATGTTCTGATGAGGCTTTTTTTTCTTTCTCTTTCATATGTGTTAATTTTCATGTTACTTTTGAGAAATATTGCACACTAAAATTCTAATATTCTATTTATAAGGATCATTCTAGGATATATACCTCCACAATTATCGGCATGTATGCCACATTCTTGCTCTCCGAATCCTTTAGTAGATAGGGCATAATCTACCATTGATATTACAGCGTTTGCACCGTGACAGTCTTTCCCATCCTCTCCCATGGTCTGTGATTCATCTATGAGAAAATTCAGTTGTTTGTAGAAAATATGTCAGTGTTTGAAATAAGACATTGCCCTCTTGTCCGTGAAAGTATTACACTGTATAACAAAATGTTTCAGGGTTGAAAAAAGATAATTATTTAGCTAATAAAATCAGATGTGGCTAAACGATAAATATTTTATTTCATTATATTAAGATGAACATTTCCAATCAAACCAAGCTAGCCATTCACATCATGGTGATTTTTTAAAATAATTTTTCCGAATTTTTCCTACTTTTGTATATCATATGTTAAATTCCGCACAGTTTTCCTTTTTTATCTCCACTTAGTTTTTGTAAAATGCCATGCCTTAATGGGGGTAAGGCGGTGACATATGTATTGGAGATATTTAAAATATTATGTTATTTTATGTATTTTATGTATTTCATTTCCCATTCTTTGTTCAACGTTTTACTAGTGTATAAGTATTTAAATATTTCATTAAAGTTTACTTTAATCGTAAATATATCATACCAGACGTGCCATCAATTCGGAACCCAAAAATGTGAGTTTTCCGTGGCGTGATGAAATATATTGGACCCATCTGTCGTGAATGGTGAGGTAGATTCACACTTTGCGAAAAATCAAATGTATAGTGTACATGCTTAAAATCTGTAGAAAGAGGTGGAACGATGCCAGATGGTCTAACACCAATAGCTGATATCTCCTCTTATGCACGCATGATGCAAGCTTTGTACACATCTCTTTCATTTTGTGGGCAATATTTCAACCTCAGCTGAAGAAATGCATTAATTTTCATAGATCTTACGGGGATTTCTGCACAAGATATTTCATAGTTTTTATGAATTTCTTTTTTCGTCATGGAAGATGGTAGAAAAATGGGTGGGATGTCGTCCCTCCCTCGTGGGGCAGCTGGTTGTGGCATTCCTATAATAAAAAGCATTTTATTTAAGAAATGAACGCAATTTTCCTGATATTTATCGGAGTATAACCTGAAAACCGGAGTGCAAACATTGTAATCCGCGTAATTTAATTCAAAAGATAAAAAAGAAAAATACAAACAATAATATTGTTATTAAATTTCAAAATTTTAAAATTCAACGTATCAAATACCCCGCAGTGATCACGCCGTCGGACGGGTTTATCCAATTAAATTCCTTATAATTATAAAAAATAAATTTCAAGTGATTAATCTAAGAAAAAGTACGTATATGCGTGAGATACGTGTTTATGGTTTTCCATAGCGAGCACTCGGGGCTTTAGGTGCCAGCTCAACGAATCAATACGCTGCAGACAAGCGTAATACTCCCCAAGTGACATAATATTGACACAGGGTGAACCGAGCGCCAGTCAAGGAAGTCGTATCTTAAATTTTAAAGTCTTATTTATGACCTGGCCGGGGATCGAACCATTACCTCACGCTCTCTAGGCGGACACTTACCACTGAACTTCGTTTATTATCTAACTTGTCATGTATACAACTCACCGATTTCATCGGCAGCATTTCTGATAAAATTGACAGCTCTTTGTACATCTTCAAAGTCAAAAGCATGTTTAGGTTTTTTTCCAACATTTCCATGGATGCGAGGAACAACTCCATTTTTATTCATGTGTTTAAAAATATTTTTCAGCGATTTTTCACCTGAAAGGCTGATTTACAAATAGTTTTGCCCTGATACTTATAGCCATATGATTGTCTTTGTCTTTTTCCTTGATTTGTGATACTAGTTTGGCTCATTTCATTTTGTAGAGATCCCATAATGTACATTTCTCTTTCATCTTTACTGAGTTCTCTTAAATTTAAGATGTGATGATATATTTCATCTACACTAAATTTGTTCAAACACGAATCTAAACATTTGCAGCCAGTTTCAATTTTGCATTTTAAAATGTCAGTATTGTCATTAAAATCATGTACTTCAAGATCATTTTCAGTTGGGTTAATTTCATCAAGAAAATCATTTATAGATGAAATATCTATCAGTTGGTTCTCTGTAAATGGCACCTCTTCTTCATAGTTATCACACACTTCAGGTACATAATCACATAAATGATTCGTATCAACTTGGGCGTGAACACTTAAATACCCAAAATGTTCGTTCACTAAGGATTCAAGCTCCTAAAGTATAGAAATAAATAAATAATGTGTGTGTGTGTGCGTGTGTGTGATATTTAATTATCAAAGGAAAAGATTAACAAAAATATTTTATTAGCATGAAGTACGTTATATACGGTTTGGAAAAATGAAAACCATTTCAAAACGTGTTGCAAGGTGATTCGTTTGTTGAGAAAATATATACATGTACGTCGGAACATTTCTTCCGGAGTAAAATCACTGTTGCACAACTGGGTTATGGTTACTGAATCGTTGTCAGTGACTACAGTAAACAGATATCGTTATTATGGGATATGTATATGCATGTTGTAAAATCGCTGTAACATACCCATATGTGTAATGATGGACTAATTGTCTAAATACGTTTACCACAAAAATTATATTTGGTTTGAACTTGTATTGGTCAGCTGTTGGTTTTGTCTGTTAGAAAGCAACATCTGAAAATCTTTGAGTTTCAATTGCAAGATAATGGATTGGGATCGTGACTTTTTTTTTTTTTTTTTTTTTTTTTTTTTTTTTTTTTTTTGCTGACGTGATATGAAACCATATTGTGTTTGATTTCACATAATAAAAATGAAATATTGTGGGCTTGTTTAGTACCAGTTATGTGATTGATAACCCGGTAACGGACTCATGTTATTTTACCTCAAACTGGTCCATTTTATAGCGTATATCTACCATTTTCCGCAAGACAAAGTGAAAGTACGTCAGACGATAATGGGGAAATTACCGCGAAATCACCGAGACGGTCGCCAAACTTGTGACGTCGTTTTAACAATAAGATGACGTAATGCCATAAGGGCCCTTTTGTCATGGGCTGGCTCAAATGGTTTTGCGTCTGTTTTAAAACATTCAGACAAATCGGCGAAATTTGAATGATAGGTATTTAATGACTGAATGGACGTAACATGAACAGCAACAAATAAAAGGAAAAAAATAATTAAAAAACAACCGATTTTAAAGTCGCAGATTTCAGCAATGTTGTAGAACAATTGTAAATCATTCATTCACGGCAACATGTGGCATGATGTTGAAAATGCTAATTGCCATAGTTCGTCCATAAACAGATACGCGAACTAAAAACTGAGTTAATCACACTAACAGTCGCTCACTTTGGCTTGTTCAAACTTACAGGTAATGTAACTGTTAACACTTTACTCTCGTATATGGTGAAACATTTAATGCTCAACTTCTCAACTAGCGTTAAAAACTTGTCGCTTTATTTTCTTTTCCGTGCTTTCTATTTGCAATGTGATATATGCAATAAAACGATGTGCTACTTAATACAGCATTAACAGTTTCTATCTCTGCGTGACAAAACAATTTACAACTTAAAACACACTGTTATGGAATTGTTATGCATAACAAATGACCTTGAATGTTCATGAGTGAATGAATGTATCTACTAATTACTATACATAAAAGCTGTATGTCAGTGAAAGTGGTGATGTGTATGTATATGTATCTTTCTAGACTGGGTCAGTAGGAAAAGCATGAGAGGTTCACCGTTAAATTATTAAAGTATGAGCATGAGACCATGTGTGCAAGTCTTGGTGAGATTTTAACTTGTTTTTGAAACATCTTGAGAATATTGATGTAGACTTTAATATAACCTAGAAAGCATAAGAACTCATGGAATTTAGCTTATTTTATGTATATTAACTGTAGTGTGCCGTTATTTGAGGACTGGTCGGAATATCAACCATTTAAATACAATGCGGTCAAAACACAGTGACCGACGGCACTTGATTGTAAATCAATTCAATTTAATAATTTTTATTGGCACAGTCTATAGCCACATAAACATCCAAGGTGGCAAATATAGAGCCTTAATTAAACATACAAATAATGTATATATATATCATTATAATGTGTTACAAAGTATTCAAAACGTTTTCACGAAGTTTAAATGCATGGAATAGATATAAAGATAATTTGTTTAAAACAGTTGAAGATGACGATGATAGGAGACAATTAAACTTGTATATATTTGGCCAATGACAGTACCATTTAGATAAATATTTCCTTCTTAGATTGATATACATAGGACATATTAATAAAATGTGATATTCTGTTTTAACAACATTCATGGAACAACATTTACATAATCGTAGATTTCTGTCAATATTTTCATAGCGACTAGTCTTAATAGCTAAATTGTGTGATGAAATACTAAAACTAGTAAGAAGACATCTAAGATTAGAGTTATTAATACATTCTAAATAATTTCCCATTTTAAGTTCCTGTTTAAACATCTGGTAATAACACAGCTTATTACATAGACACATTTGACTTAACCATAACTGTTTATATTGATCTTGTAATGTGGTTTTTAAAACATTAAAATTTGGAATAAAAAAATCCTGTTGCAACCAAACATATGACATACCTAGAGAATCTAACCATTGTTTAACCTGAAAGCCCAATTTAAACCATTTTAATTATTACCATTATCGGCATCAAACCTTAATATACTATAAACATAAAACAGTAGTGTATTTTTATTACAAATTATTTTTAGCCAGTATTTTAAAATCCTTAATTTGCGATTATAGGATAGAGGAAATCTCCCCAACTCACCATACACCGCAGCATTACTTGAACATTTCTTAACTTTAAGAATACGTTTACAGAATTTTAAATGAAGGTGCTCAATGTCCTCGGCAGGATGAAAGCCCCATACCTCTGCACCATAGGTTAACACCGAAAAAAACATACAATCAAAAAATTTAAAGAATTTGAGACATCTAAAAATAAGTTATGAAGAACAGTCGAAACACTTTTAAGCGATTTACTACCAAGTTCATAAATTTTCTTTTGAGTATTATTCCATTTTTCATTAGTAGAGAAATTTACACCTAGATAGACAATATCTTTTACACATTCAATAAATACATTATTATAATAAATATTACAGCTGCACATTTTTACCTTTATGAAAAACCATTGTTTTTGTTTTTTGTGTATTAACTTCTATTTGCCATGTGTGACAGTAATCTTGTAGTTTATTAACTAAAATTTGTAACCCTTTTTCTGATTTTGAAAATAAAACTGTATCGTCTGCATATAACAGTGAAAAAATATTGAAACCATTTATATCAAACATTTCACAGTCAGTGTCGTATTAAAAACTTTGCATATCATTAATAAAGAAAAGAAATAACAGTGGGGACAAAGGTTTCCCCTGTTTAACACCACAATACGATCTGAAAAAATCTGATGTGAAATTATTATACTTTACACATGATCTGACATTATTGTACATTGATTTCAATAAATTAATAATTTTTGTGCTTACTCCTGAACGTAACATTTTGTACCATAAAACATTTCTTGGAATTTTATCGAAAGCCTGTTTAAAATCTATAAAAATACAGTACATTTTTTCTTTTTTACTTAAAGCTTTAGCTATCAATGAGTGCAAAATAAATATACAGTCAATTGTAGACCTGGTCGGTAAAAAACTGATTATTTATTAATTTATTATTAACATCTGCCCACTTAATTAACCTATTGTATAAAACTAAAGATAAAGTTTTACCTATTAAGGAGATCAGTGTTATCCCTCTGAAATCATTTACATTAGATGAATTACCTGCCAATGCAATCATTATTATTAAACTGCACTGAGCTCCCGATTTCCTTAATCCGTTAATTATTGTACGTTGTTTTAATTACTGCCAAGCTTGACAATGTGTTGTGTGATGTGAACATTAATCAAAAGGGGTGATTAAAGTACACAAAGCGAAACAGGTATGGGGACAAAAGCGGACTCCACTGTTTGTGTGTCAAGGCTATAATCTCTAGGTTTAAGTTTGTAAAATTCTAGTTTATTTAAGTTTTGTATTTTCAAAGCAAGATTTTGCTAATGTGTTACTGAATCATTTATTCATTATTTAAGCCAAAACGGACAAGTGGAGGAAAAGTACTTCCATAGTATGAAACAATTGTCCGGCACTCAGATTCTTGTCCTGCAAAAGGACAAACTGTGATTGGTCAAAATGGCGTCACGTGATATTTTACATAGTTATAAAAACGGGCAATTTCAAATGTCGGGGAGATAGCTTTTAGCTTTTCAAAGCGTATACTTTGCTTAGTACAGACTTGAATTACTTGTCCATTAATAATGGCCGTCATCACAATATTGTTGATAAGTATGTAGTCACTGTATCCCAACTTATACTGGATATATTTGACTTACCATAGTTTTTTGTTCCTTTCATTCTCAAAATTGACTTGCACGTGACGGGTGTTGCTAGCTAGACAGGAGGTGCTTACCCTTCCGGAGCACCCGGCCTCACTTACATATTTTGCAAGTTTGCAAAGTTTTTACTTTGTTTTTGGGATTGTGATATGGATAAGGACTGGTATGTTTGTTTTATCAATAATATAAATATATATCAAAGTACTAAAAGTGCTGGAGATAGGAACAAATATTTGTATGTATGTAAACAAAATAAGTCTATACTTAGATTCTTCCTTTCGCTGCAGAAAGCTCAAGTCAGCCATTGTTCGAATCCAGTGAAATTATTGACATTTTAGTCAGTAATACTATTAAAAAAAAAACGTTTTATTAGTTTTTTACGTGTCAATAATACAATTGTTTTACTTACCAACTATAACTTTTTGTATTTTTATTTAGAATCCAGTGGTACAAACCTATTTTATCAGGAATACAATTAATTGTTTTTTTTTTATATTTTTACAACAAGAAAAGTTTCAAAACAATGAAGTATTAACAATACATTTTAGGCCAATTTAGTCGATTAATGCTATCTCTCTACTACACTAGAGACACAATTTTGAGAATTTACTATTTGAATGTAAGGCAACAGGAAATTGTGTAAGGCTAGTTCTTGATATGTTAATTTTATTTATTTATCTTCATTAATTGTTTAACTGTTACTTTTATGTTGCTAGCTTGTTATGTTGCTAATTTTATTTTTACGATCACTCTAAAGAAGAAATAAAGCAGATTACAAACATGGTGTCAGAAGTTGAATTCCATCTTTCACTGAAGCATCCAGGATACGATCTCTTGCCGACTTCCTAGTGCAGTGGGATATTGTAAATATGTTCAATGGTGTTTAAAATGGTGTTTAAATATGTTCAAACAGTAATAAAAAAGTCAACTTCTCTTGACCCTGGAGTTTTTATTAATGATGAAATCGGATGAAATGGCAATCCTACTACTGCTGATACAAAGATCTTTGTTGAAGCCACTGAAAGCAATGGTGATAGAAACCAAAGTGGTAACATACCCCCGATGAATAATTATGAAGTCCGAGACGTACAGCGGTAGTGAACTGACATTTTTCATTTCGAATTGTTTGCTGAACTAGGAAGATAGGATGGATGTGAGAAGGTTTTAACTCTAGCACATTGTCTTAGAGGTTCTGTCGGAACATACATCAGACTTTCACAGCATGGACAGTCTTGACCTAATAATAGAAAAAAGTTGTTAAGGTTATGGTTCCTTTGACCACTTTGTTAAATTTTGCAGTCTAAATAATAGAACGTATGGTGGAGTAAACCAGAATGGCAACCGTAGAATGATAAGAAACTCTTTTTACCAAGTCCATGGAAACTGCCACCCATCAACTCAGTAGGCCGGGGTGAGACGGGGTATAATGACCAAAGGCTTACAACTTTCAACCATGATTTTGGCTAAAGCAAATTTTTACGCATTGATGAAATAAGTCCACCGTATGAAAAATTGAACAATGGTCTATATACAAATGGAACTTTAAATTGACACTAATTCAACTGCCACCTTACTATCTGAATAAGCAAATGACAAAGCAGAACCCTCTTACGCCTACAAGAAGTAATTAATTAGATGTTAGCAATGATGAAATTACAAACTATGGAATGACAAACATTTCTTTGACGTTAAATGGTACTATGTTCGATATTCAATTTGTTGTTTGTAATCTACTTATTGATCCCGGGATTATAATTTTTATTGCAGCATGTCAAAAAGTATAATTTCAGTAGGTATGCTTTATGCACCAGTTATTGTGATATCCCCTGTTGGCTTGGTGGAGAAGCAGAGAAGAAGTGCAAAGTTACAGTTTCAGAAACTATTGAAATTTCCATATTCCCTCAGATGACAATTCCAATTATAATACCACGGTCAAAAAATTAGCAAATAATGGATTATTAGAGACACCTGGACAAATTAAAAATTCTGTAGGGAAATTTTACTAGGGAAATAACTCTTATTGACTGATTATAAACACACAAATCCATGTTCTGATCTGTGATTCAGGTTATAACTACCGAGTTGTTTAGTGTGACAAAATAAAACTATTCATGCGTGTGAGTTGTTTGAGTTATTATTTTAAATGTTCAGTTGTATTTTATAGCATCAAGGCAGATTTGGTCCCCATACCGGTTTCGCTTTGTGTACTTTAATCACCAAATACTTCCGGTTGTTTTGATTAATGTTCACATCACACAACCACGATGTTAAGCTTGGTACTAATTAAAACACCCGATAATCTTCTTGATGGTTTACAACCATTGTTTATGCAACATATAATACTTTTAATATTTCGTATTTTAATTTTTTTTTCTGTTTATTTATTTTTATCTGCAAATAGTAAGGCAGGTAGATCAAGAATGTTTTACTTAGATTTAAGAAATAAACATGTTTTAAAATTTGAATTTTATTTATTGCACTGTACACAGGAAAGAGGGGAAGAAAATTTCGCCGGGAAGATATATTCGCGGTACAAAAGTCACCGCGAAAATCGCTTATATTTCTTTCCCGCGAATGTTCCTTCTTATTCAGTATAAATACACGAACTGAAGATGCACTTGCTTTTGTGACTAATTTGAAAATGCTGCAATAAGCATTTACCCTAACATGACGATTAGTACTTGTGAATCATATTATGACATGACAACTTAAAAAAAGTAACACGGTCTATTGTTTCAAAAATTTGATTGACAAAAGCTCCACATTTCCTGAAAACTTACAAGATATGCAACAAAGAATTCCAGTAACCTATCAGTAAGTGAAAAAGAAAAATTTGTAGATCTATTTATCTTCATTCTCGGTGATCTGGGACAGACACACAAGGTACAGAGCAAAATCAAAACTGGTATGGCAGTTCCGATTCTCCAAGATGTCACCCTGTTGGCAAAAGCGAAATTGAAAAGATGTTAAATACAAAGTAACTGAAGCTTCCAATAGAACCTGGTCTTCACCAGTTGTCTTTGTTACGGTTGTTACGCTTCTAAATAAATATTCAAGAAACACATTGTTAGAATCAACCAGATCAACAAGGCCAGTTACTCGTCGAGCATGTGTATGCAACCATAAGGTCTCAAGATGTCAAAATTGAAGACGAGATATCATTCAGTCAATACATTCTTGAAAGGTGGGAGCCAGATGAAATAAGACATTTCCAGCTGCAAGATCCAAATATTTCACTTCTATTGACCTTTAGATGATAACCTTAATCAACCTAGCTGGTCAAATATTTCTAACTTTTCAGCAGATGTTAAAACATTATGGCGACAACGAGTAGACTTGGAATTCATGGTGACATGCCCTACAGAGACTTCAGGACAGATAATGGAGGTTCAATTTTAAACCTAGTGCCACAAGAGAAGATGTTAGATAAATAACACAAATACCAGTTAAATTTTGATGTGTCAGATGCGCACATTTCGGAAATTCTTTCCTCATCAGTGACACAATAAATAAATTTTAAAATTTAAGACGACTGAAAATTTTGTTAAATGGTACATTTTCTGACAGCACAAAGTACTGCCTACTGAGTTATGGATACCCTTGGGAAGATTTACTCCACCAGCAGCGGAAACCGCTCAGGGATAGTAAATAAATAACACAAATATCAGTTAAATTTTGATGTGCCAGATGTGCACATTTCGGAAATTCATTCTTATATAACCTGACATACACTCAGCAGGTCATTTTAGAAAAGACAAAATTCGCAAAACCAGAAAAACAAGTAGACGATCACAATGTAATGGACATGTTGAAAGGTTTATTAGATCATTAGGTGCCATGTTTTGTAAAAATGATCAGCAAAGCTGAAATGAATAATTGCCACAAATGATGATGGCCTACCGCTCTTCTGTTCATAGTAGAACTCACAAATCCTCTAAGTTGATGGCGTTTGAAAGGGAGACAACTCTACTGATACAAGCTGTAATTGGCATGCCAACAGATGTTGATGTAGATGATGGAAATGATGATAGTGACTATGTTCTTTGTCTACAAAAGAAATTAAAAAGCATTCATACATAAAAAGCATACATAGAGATTACTAGTAAAACTTGAGATGTAGTACAGAGTTTCAGAAATGGCATTATGACATGAAAACCAAGAAAACTTTGTTAACCATTGGCCAACTGGTTTAGTTTTATTATCCAACTTAAAAACTCGAATCTGCAAGAAAATGACTTGTCTACAGAAACGCCCATGCATTGTCCTCGAAAAAAATGATGTTACAACCCGCAGTGTTAAAACTAAAAGGTCATCTCGCAAGGAACTTAATTATATTACTTTTAATCAAAAAAATTTACAAAATCTTTAGAAAACATTACCACCTGAAACAGATTAACATACAATTATAAGATGTTAGAGATGATAAATCATCTACAATTCTTTTCTTTCATTTTGTTATTATTATTATTTTTACCTGAGCTGTATATACTGGTATTTGTAAATAGCAAAAGTTTAATTATCACCCAGTGAGATATCCGGATAATTCTGTGTGAATTCTGAGTATTCTGTGTGAATAATAAAGTTAGACGCTGTTTAGATGCCAAACTCTGTGTCATTTGGATACTATTAGCAGCATGGAAATACCAGCTACATCACTGAGCAACCATATTATTTGTATAAGATGTGTTGTTTTGAATTTATTGTTTTAGTAACATTTTGTTGATGTTTTTCAGTTTTGTTGTTGACTTGCATTTGAGATAAAAATAATGTGAATTGACTTTCTAATACCAACAATATTTTAATTAATTATACCAATAGTATGAAATGTGAAAGATGATTGTTTTTTCCAGTCCTTTTCTTCTCTTTTTGAAGATCTGAAGACAAATGATGACAATTAGGCAACACTGCATATGACTAGTTTCTTCGTGTTTCTCATGTGTATCAACAACCTGTTTTTCTATTTCCTATTGTTCAGTCTATTTGTAGGTGGCACCATCAATAGTAACCAAGACGTTTCATTGTTGTCCACCCCAGACAGAAACTTTTGCTTCATACAGAATCACATGATGTCCTCACCACATTCTGTGTTACAAGTAATATGTCCATTTTTCTACTTTACGGAGAGGATATTCCGACGGGTTACAGATTTAAAATCACATTGCCAGAAATATCATGAAAGTAAACTAGAAGACATGCCAGATGGGATTTTTAGTGAAATAAATAGTTTTTACTACAGAAGACTTATCACACCTTCCCACATTAAAGCTGTTTTGAACTGGATAACGAACGATAAGACGACCAGGATGACAAAGGCATAATTCGGAAAGTGATGGAATGTTGAAAAAGCAGCTAAAAGATCACCGCCAGTAGATTCGGGTTTTGTTTCAGACTCGGATGAACCCATACCAAAGAGGCCTAAATTTAATGAGTCATCAATGCCAGCATACACCCAACCTACATGAATACAATTTTTACTCTCCATTAAGACCACAATTTTGTCACAGACTTGCAATCAGTAATCTGAATGTGGGACGAGATAGATTTGTGGCAGAACTCTTTAGTGACAATGATGACGTTTTAATAGGAGTATTCATTAATAAGTCATAACAGCAGAAGGACAAGCATTTCCAAGTATTACCAACAGATTAGCTACAATCCAAACTCCACCACGGATAGCACCAACCAATGCATATATCACTATCCCAAGTTCATCTGTTCATCTTTAAAGCAGCAAACAGCAATGAATTAGAAATACCAGGAAAATATATTGTTATCCTGAAAAGATATTGTAAGCCTACTTTTGAAGATAATTCTTTGGATAATTTTTCCACTAAAACCAACAAAAATACACCAGAGGCTACAGTTTCTACCTTCTATATTATTTTAGATGACCAGACGTCTGCAACAGCTGACTCAGAAGAAAATATTGGACAAGAACCAGATAACAGCATTTCTCTCATTGAAGAGCCTGCTATCATGCAATTTGTATCAATGACTGCAGATGTAACCCCTACTAACAAACTAAAGTTACTAACAAAACATCAAGAAGTCCCATCTACACCGGATCTAGTCGAACAAATATCCAACTTTTATGACTGACACAAAATACATTGTCTAGTTAAAAAGAAACTTCTCATTCTAGTAAAGCCAGAAATATCGTTTAGCAAGCCTTTTGCTCGCAGAACCTTGGCAGAGGAGCAAGTAACCCTTGTTTTATCTGGATGTAGTCTAAAGTAGCCACCAACAAATTGAAATACCTTTTCACCAGATCGGAAACTTTTAAGAGATATTCTAGCTATAAACTCGGGAACGAAACTAACGAACCGCTCAACGGGCTTTTTTTCAAATTAACAGTTGATATAACTGTTAACACTTTAGTCATGCATATAGTTAAACATTCAATGCTCATCGACATAACTAGCGGAAAACGTTTGTCGCTTTTCTTCTCTTCTGTGCTTTCTATATGTACTGCCATACATGCAATAAACGGTGTGCCACTTTTCTATCTCTGCGCGACAAAACAATTAACGACTTGAAATACAAGTTAATAGAATGATTTCAGTAATTTTTCCGAACACTGTTTAGTTACAGTTTTCTTGGCGAAGTTCTAAAAAAATCGTTTATAAATAACTTAAATCGTTTCAACAAACAAACGCTTGACATGCGTTGAAGAATATAATAGCCAGCTTTATACGTTTCACACGATTTAAGACATGTTCGGTGCTAATCTACATTCACAACGTTTAGTTGCGTACGTTTAAATTTTTCCGATATATCTCTCAATGCTTCACAATTGAATTAGTTTATTAGCTTAAACATATATATGCATGTTTAAAGCTTTAAACAAATAATTATTACGCAAAGGATACAACAACATACCAGACATAAAGTTACATCTAACTTAAGAAGCATTATAAATATATTTTGCCATAGCGTCTTTAAATTGACTTTCCATTTTATTTATACTAAAAGTACTCCCATCAATCCTTTCACGAACATCATTTACTTCTACTGATAGTTTCTTTACGTAATCATTTAAGTCTGTGCTTACGCGTTTAATATTACGTTCAATTGTGTCCACTCTACCCTCTAATTTATCTAACATTTCAACTTTTCATTTACACTCTTGAAGGAGTTTGTCATAGTTGTCACCATTGCTTGTAACTTAGTCAATAATAGATGGACCCACTCTGGCTGGGGCTGCTGATGTGAGACGACTGTGGAGTAATGAGGATGGTGAAGATCCGTATTGCACATTGGAGTGCACTGAATAATTGTCACTTTTCTGCCCATAATACAAAAACGGCCGCTCAACGCTGTTCATAAGCAAGATAAAGTTTATTTTCATCAATGAAAAAAGTTTGTTTACAGCTATCAACAAATACACGTATAAAGGTACTCAGGTAGTACTGGTACAGGTAATACAGGTGAAATTATTCACAAATGCTACTATTTATAGCCTATATGTTGGACAGCATGTGCATTAAAGTTTTTAAATTCGCAACAAAACTATGAACATGTTCTTTGTATTTGCCATAATCTTACACTACTTGGTACTAAATATTTTGGATGTCTGAATCCTCCTTCCTTCCAAAATCTGTCAATTCTTCCACTCGTTAATTAATATGACTTCTTCCTGTGCGCAATATATACTATATAATAACAAAATGCGACTTTTTTAAAAATATTGTCTATGACGTCACAGTCAGTTCTTAGTCACTATGTCGAACCCGGGACGGAATGGTTTTGCGTCTTTATTAAAAAACTGAGCCAAATAGGTAAGATTTGAATGTAATCAATGACTGAATGGACGTAATGTGAACAAGAACGAGAAAAGAAAATTAATAAAAATTAAAAACTCGATTTAAAAATCGCAGATTTCAGCAATGTTGTAGACAATAGGAAAAAAATATAAGTTGCGTACCTTAGACTTTTCCGATAACACTCACAATACTTCTTGGTTACTAATTGTGACGTGATAATGATATTGTCCATGAGTACTTAGACACTATTTGAACCTGGAACCGGATATTTTTGCGCATTTATTAGAGAACTGAGCCAAATTTGCAAGAATAAAAGACATGATCAGTATTCATTGACTGAATAAACGTAACGTGAACAAGAACAAAAAAAAGGAAGAAGAGTAAAGAAAAACCCTCGAATCAAAAGCTCCAAATTTAGGCAATATGGTAGAACAATTGGAAATTAATTATTTAGAGCAACATTCGAATATGTTGCAGTTGCTAAATACAATGTTGTGTGTATTAGTTGATAGACTAACTAAAACGTAAGATGGCTACAACTGTTTTTAGACAGGGCACTTGAGGGTCAAATGTCTAGCTTTCGGAACACCAGTCTTACAACATTACACAAAGTAGAAGTAAAATTATGTATGATACGTTTGAGAAATGTTACTGCAAGTAAGAGAGAGATTTCAATGATGAAGGTCTGATAGTACCAAGTATAAGCAGTGAGAATGAGATTAGTCACAGTACTTTGTGCTGTCAGAAAATGTACCATTTAACAGAATTTTCAGCTGCCTTGAAATCTAAAATTTGTTTAAAACTAAGGTTTGTTCCCTCATGCAAAGCATTCCTTAGCCGGATTTGGATTTATTAAATTTTGGAACTTTAGTTTCAATAATTTTCAACTGTTTGGCTCATGTTTTTCATTATCAAACTTTTCGGTCTAAGTGTCACTGATGAGGAATGAATTTCCGAAATGTGCACATCTAGCACATCTAAATTTAACTGGTATTTGTGTTATATATTCACAACATAGAACTAATGGAACAGTTTCATTATTTTTACAAACTTGACACCCTTAGTCGTCAAGGCAAGGCATTTAACTTAGTTTAAAAACTCGCTTTGAATTTTGAAGGGAAATAAACGCATATACATCAATAATATGATTTCATGAAAACGGTTGCAAGATACATTTTTTTCACGTCCGTCATCTATGTTTCTCAAAAATAATAAATCGGCAATATATGATTTGCTAAGTCCTCTATTTCTCAACTTATACTTTCAGGCTGCATAGTAGATATACCATTCCGACCTACGTGGTAAGTCCTCTCAGTGGAGCACAAAACAAAACTAAGAAACGGCGAATTCTTGATTTATTCCGATTAAACAACTATGTACGTAGAGACAAAACAAAATTCGAAGACTGGAATAGTTCTCAATTATTTTGAAAAAGATTGCTTTACAATTAAGTTCGATCTTAAATCCAGCTACAATTACATAGATATCTCTCTTGAGCAACAGACCTTTTTGGGGTTCTCTTGTGATGATAAATTTTATTGTTACACAGTTTTACCCTTTGGTATATCCTCAGTCCGTTTGTTTTCATAAAATGTCTTAGACCAATAATAAAGTATTGAAGAGAGAACATAATATAAAAAATATAACGACGGGTTGGCTTTTGCATCCTCAGTATCTCAGTGTAATCAGGTAAGGAATAAATAAAACAAACATACCAGTTCATACCAGTCCAATAAAGTGAGAAATACTTAAGAAAGTGCTGGATTCCTAAATAATTTTGAAAATATCCGTTATTACACCTGTACAAAGTATCAAATGGTTTGGTTTGAAATTCGTCAGTATTTTCCATATCTATTTCCGAAGACAATTTCAGTTCAAATACGCGAGTTATCTCCTGTTTACCGTCGTTAGGTGAAAGAGTTAGATGGTTTTAAATTCTGGTAGATCAGTTATTTTTCTATTATTGTTACAAATGTTAAACAGCTTCTTTATTTTGGAATTGGTAAAATGAAATCAAGGAACACTTTTACCGATGACCCTAAACGTCAACAGTCTAACTTTCTTCTAACACCATACTGCAATTAAACTAACGCATACATCACAGTCAAACAGTTGCAGTAAAAGACTGTTTGAAAGAATAATTTATGACAAACTAACTATTTCACTCGCCACTGAACCAAGTTGTTTCCAGATCAATGGCGAAGTTTTTTGTTTTGGATAGGAGATTAAGTGACATGAAGACATTGATTATAAGTACTGTCTATTGAATAGATATGAATATATAAAATTGTTTTTAATTCTTATTTTTTGGATTAAATATCACTTTAAATTTTCCTGTGATTTACTTTATCGGAGAAAAAGTGTATCATGTTACATATGGTATCGTGAGGTGTGTATCATTGAAGTCCTAGGGTATACAGATCCGTGTGTCATGCCTCATGAAATGTGTGAAAGAAAGAGCTATAAGAAATACCAGTAAACCTGCGAAAAAAGAACCCAATACATCTGAAGATATCGCAAAAAATACGATCGTTGATCTGTTAGCGTCAGACAACGGTTGTCTTTCAATTACTATAACTGTTTGCATTTGTTTGGTTTTATTTTCAGGGTTTCTCAGATTTTCATGTTAGAGTTCAGATTTTTACATTGTTATTTACGTATAAATGTTTATATTTCAAAAACTGGCAAAAAACTTTCCCTGTGGCTATGCTTGAAAAGTATATTAATTTAGCTAAAACTTTCGCCGTTTCAACAAGTTAACTTTTAAAAGGTATTTCTTTTTTCTGAAGTCGAAGAACCGTTGGAGCCGATATGCCGAAAAACCTGGAGTTAACGATAGGGTTTCCAAAAATGGACGTTGGTGCACAGATAAAGCCAAAGATGTCTACGTTAGAAAAGACCTTGAAGAGAAATTATCTCTGTCGAAAAAAACTGGGTATATAAAATAATATTGATCAGTTAAAAAAATTCTTATCAATAATTTAAGGCGCTGGCCAACTAAAGTTGACAACCACATTTCATTAATTTACTATAAATTTTTGAAACTCTTCACATTCAGCTACAACGATCTACAATAAAACGAGTCACGGAAACTCTGTGAAAACCAGGTTTTCGTATTTCGGGGAAGGGGATTTCAAAGAGAAATGGTACCTAGTTAACAATAATTTTGATTATGTGTCTCGCAGGGACCTGGTTGATAGTAAATGGATACCCGTAATGGGTTAAGATTTAATATATCATATATATATATATATATATATATATATATATATATATATATATATATATATATATATATATATAAGAATCATACATCAGAACATGTTAAAAGATTGCAAGTATGATAAATTATTTAGAAATCTGAATGTTGTGTTTTCATTTCAATATAATTTCATTTAAGAAAAGATCCATAGTGGCATCTGCACCTAAATATATTCGGAAATATCCAATTTAGTGCTAAAATAGTCCACATCAAAATATTTTGCCACCATAATCATTTAACAAAACTAAAATTGCATAAATAGTGAATTCTACGTCTAAATATCATCAAAAAAAGCCAATTTCATGCCAAAAATTGTAAATTTTATGCAACAATAGCCATTTTAGTGCAGAAAACACAAAGGTCAAAATGTAGGTCATGACCTTGACCTTTGATTTTGGCTTTATTTTCATCAGCATTGCTAGAAAATATCAAAAACTGAAAATCCCATGTCATTATCTTTACATATGGCCAATATATAGCTAGAGGTTGCTTATTTTGTGAATTGACCAAGCAACTGTGACCTTGACCTTTGATGTATTTATCCCAAGAGCAATCCCAACCAAGATCTTATCACAATACATGTATGTGCCAAGTTTCTTTCAAAAATGTCATTTACTTTTTAAGTTATCATCCGGAAACCATTTTTTGACGCCCGCCCGCCAACCCGCCGACATTCGGTAATCTAATAACCAGGTTTCTAGGAAAACCTGGTTAAAATATGAATATGAAATCAAAATAAAAAAATATTTTGTTTATATTGACTGCAATGGCTCGAATGAACATACAACTCACAATGTATATATTCTACTCTTTATACACACTAACCTCAATCAAATCTCATCATACCCTATGAATAATAACAGACATCTGGTTATACCCATTACAATCACGAAACATCTGACATGTTTATTTGTTCACATAATATTGTCATTGATAACTTAACATTAATTTACATGCCCGTTAAATGTAAAAGGTGGACGTGTGTTTCGGGAGAAGGACTTAGCAATCGGTTTATTCTAATGGCCAACCGAAATTGTTAATCTATCAATTGTAAGTCATTTCAAACCTCGTAGAAATCTCCAATTTCCAACAGATCGTTTTCACCGACCAAATTCTTATAAGGCATACAATCTCACAGTTTGCGGGGTTAAATAAAGTTGATATATTGTATTTGTTAGTTGCTAAAAAACACAACAATTTTCAGCCATTTTTAGTATGCGTTTCCAAAATTCAACCTCTGGCTTAGTATGCGTTTCCAAAATTCAACCTCTGGCTCAAAGACGAATATTTTTTTCTTCAGAATTTTTCCAATTTCAAATATTTCTACGACTGATAAAAGGAACACACACACACACACGCACACACACACACACACACACACTACTTTATTACTTTAGTCCTATAAGGTAATTGTGCCATAGAAAAGACAGGACGTTTAATAAAGTCATATATTTTACTATATATGACAGTTTGAAAGGATTTTATTCAAAATGGATGGTTTTGATTTTTGAAATAATAAATTTAGTAAGTTATATAAGAAAAGTATTTTATTTGAATTTTCATTTTTTGAATTAAAAAGGTGTTTTCTTATTTTTCTTTGAATGTTCATTTTACACCTTTGCATACCCATATCAAAAGATGACAATTAAAAGGGTTTGCCTTTAATAATAATCTTTAAATTGGTCTACTTCAAAATTTAACACTTTAACATTTATTTTTGTTTTCATTCTAAGATGCAATCTTTATGAGTTTTCAAAACAAACAAATCCTCTGAGTAGAAAAAGAATAATTATTTCGAAAAAAAGAGAAAACCATAAACCTGATATTATTTTTACCTTAATAAACAAAACCATTATCTTGTCAGTATGCAACAAGTTCTTTTAATCGAAAGGACATGGAATAATTTTTTTTCTTTGATTTTGCCTTTTTTAGATTTCTAGAAATAAACATTTTAAAAATTATTTTTTCTATATACACATACTATTACATAGCAAGTCAAAACAGATTATATTATTTTGCACTTTACAAATAAGCTCACTATAACAAACTATTAACTTTAATTCCTAACTTAATAAAGCGAGGTTAATAATTGATCATGTACTTATCAGTAAATCGTTTAAAGATGAAAGTTACGGATATCCAAGCCTGTTCAGTTTCCCCTTTTTCCAATAAAAGAGTATATTTACAAAAAGGAATAAATATATAAGTCATTTGATGTTCATAGACCAAATTTAATTATAAAATTAATTACAAATTATAAAAAATTTGATCGATAATTCTTTAAAATATATACCTTTCTTTATTACTTTTTTGCAAATAAATAATATTCTGAAATCATCAATTTTCGTGATGGGACAATTTTCGTTGTTATTGTGGACACCTCGACCCACGAATTTACATCAAAATTTATAGGTATTATGTGTTATATACTTACTATCCCAAGCGGGTACCCCTGTTGGTGGAGTAAACTCCCCGAGGGTATCCATAACTTAGTGGGCAGTACTTTGTGCTGTCAGAAAATATACCATTTAGCAAAATATTCAGCCGTCTTAATTTTTGAAATTTGAAAAAAAATAAGGTTTCTTGCCTCTTGCAAATCATTCCTTAGCTGGATTTGAAATCATATAATTTTGGAACTTTAGATTCAGTAATTGTACACTGTTAGGCTTATATTTTTTATCTATCAAGGTTTTCGGGCACTAGTGTCAATGATGAGGAATGATTTTCCGAAATGTGCTCATATGGCATATAAAAATTTAACAGGTATTTGTGTTATATATTTACTACCCCTGAGCGGATACCACTGCTGGTGGAGTAAACTCTCCGAGTATCCATAACTCAGTAGGCAGTACTTTGTGCTGTCAGATAATATAGCATTTGACAAAATTTTCAGCCGTGTTAATTTTTGAAATTTTGTTCAAACTAAGGTTTGTTCCCTCTTGCAAAGCATTCAATACTCGGATTGGGATTAATATAATTTTGGAACTATAAATTCAGTAATTGTCAACTGTTAGGCAACATATGACACATCACAATTTAACAGGTATTTGTGTAATATTTTTACATGTCAACGAAATAGCGGAAAAACAATAGTTTGTTTTTTATTTGATTTAAAGTAGGCCTTTAAAATAGCCTAGGTGACCAGAGTGGCCAAAAAGCGCTTTCATTATATATTTTATTTCTTTATATGAATGGCATTATAAGAAAAAAGCTGTGGCTATTATATATATATATATATATATATATATATATATATATATAGCCGCATAACAAAATCTAAAACGAGCAACATACATGTTTTTGTATTTACATATTACAAAGTATTTTACTGTTGTCATTCATGTGTTGTTGTAAAAGCACTTTTCTAAATCAGACAAACATACACTAAAAAGTCATTATCGTATTATTTGTCCGTGTCAAGGTAAACAAATTGGGCTTCATTATTTCCCTAAATAATTAATTGTAAATTAGTAAAACAGACAAAACATAAGAAGATAATTTTACAAATAACATCATTAGCGCAATGATCACATTTATAATGATAATGCCCGTGACTTCCGTTGTCATTTTCAACCTTTTTCTAAATTGAAATAACTATATAGAATTGTTCATAAAAAGCGATGCGGAGGTCTAATTAGTAAACCTGATACATACTTGTTTCTTAATTGAAAGTTCGTGATCAATGATAACGTTATTGTCTGTTTTCTGTTGTATTTTCAGCTGTTTATTGCGGCTAATCCTGTTTCTTTTACCATCATTAAGAACGCTTTATAATGAACGCATTTAGTCCAGCTAGGGATAGTATGCTTTTTGATTTACATTTGTGAGTCTGGTTTATTAAATAATTTTAGAACCTTTATAGGATTTAATCTTCAAGTACTCATAAGCCATGGACCTTCTATACCAGTTTAGGTTCAATAGATCGATCGCGTGGTTTTAAAGGATTTACGTCGATTTGTTTAAAAAGAATCGTTTTGGTAAAACCTCCAAAAACAAAGTCAATAAAACTAGTTTCGTATGTTTAATTGCTTTTGTGTTTTTGATATTTAAAGTAACCGTTTTTATCTTGGATATAACGTACAACTGAATCGTTTGGTAAAAACTTTATTCTTATCGACCTAAGGACCTTCCACAAAAGTTTTTTTTTTAATTGTTTTGTGATTTAAGAGAAGACCAAAGTTGACGCTTTACCGTGCAAAAAGTATAGTATATAGTAAATGCAAAATTTAAAATCCCTTATTGACCTAGCACTATTAACAATAATTGTCTGTAAAAGTCCAAGATCATGGATGGTAACAACAAAAGAATTAATCATTATTGTCATATACAAATTTCGTATAATAAAATTAACATTCTTCTTATTTAGCATGAGAATGAATTAAAATTTACACAAACACATATATGGAAGAATTCTATATTGGTCAGTTTTGGGGGTGCAGAATTATTTTTTCTTTTTTTCACAGCATAAAAGTAAGCAAAGTAACCACTGATGAGATGTATTTGCATGAAACCAAACAAAGATATGGTTACGAAAAAAAACATTAAAATATCGATTAAATAATGTTAGTAATGAAAATATTTAAAAAAAAAAAAAAAGATTTTTCGGCAACTAAAAATGTGACAATTTAATACCATCAAAAGTGCAGGTTCCATATAATTGTTACCTCGACTTCAAAATCAGTTTCATCTGATCGATTAATTAATAGAAAATACATGATAGAAATTTAGTATATATGGATAACGACTAAATAGTAGTTTTTGTTCAAATAAATTTAATGTTCTGTTCGTGACCTAGCGTGTCCAAATTTTGTTAATTTTTGCGATCGTACTTTCGTTTCCGTAGGTAATCAGTTTTATAAGTGTAGGGTTAATTTGGGTCATATTTAGTTGAATGTTTACGATTTATATTGTTATTTTCACCTAGTCAATTCCAAAATCTGTTAATTTCTCTGAAAACATAATCGCTTGTACATTGTGGTCCGATTTGTTACGAACGCAACCTGTCCGTGCTGTCAAATTTGGGGAAACCATCGATGCGAAAATGTAGCGTATAACCAACATCTGGGCTCAAAATTGAGAGTATAAAGTTTGCACATGCGTTAATAATGAATAATGGTGACGTTACGTAACAACACTACACCGTGTCCTATCTACAGATCTGCAGTCATGAACGTAACGAACACGATGAGTATGTACATGTTTAGTGAACTTAAACAAAATTAGACCGATTTCCTGCATTTATTATATCGATCATGCATATTGTGTATCATATTATACAAAATGGTGTCTATAAATAAGGCATCCACTGAGTCGTCTGAATGCAACAGTTGGCGACTTATTTCTACAGAACATTCTACAAACTGTTGGAAGTGAAATTTTTCTTCGGCGCCGGAGCATGGAGTTTTGTGTTGTTCATAACGAGGACAACTAAAACTCCCATCTTGTTTTTTGAACGTGCTCAGATCATGTGAAATTGCAAATTAATACATGTAAATATATTAAAGATGATAGAATGAATTTGATTATTATTTTATTTTCAGAAGTAATTTAAAAGAAACGATAATATTGACATTACTTTTTATTTAAATTAAATGTTTTGTATGTAACTTAGACGGTGGTAAATAAAATATTTGTGAATTCCTAGTTACGTACATCACACTTTGAAAATTAATGGTCTTATATTATTTTCATATACTCATTTAACAAGCTTGGCTTTAGCTATGAAAATGGTGTGTAACTAAAATGGTTACAATCAGCTAGCTGCAAGGGTTTTATCACAAAGTGTTTATTTGTGCTGTTCATAACAAAAGATACTAAATATAATCTTTGAAATAGTGTCCATTGTGATGAACAAATGAACCCATCTCAAAGTGAGACTATATTTGGCAGATTTTTTTTTCAATTTTCAAATTAAATAACATATTTTTCCATTTTTTTGTCATAGTCAGTGTTATTATTGAAAAAAAATACAAAACTAGAATTGCTGTTTTAAATCAGTGGTCTGTTCATAACACAAAACCTTAGTGAAACAAGAAATTTTGGTCTTTGTTATGAACAAAACGAATATATGAAACTGAAACAATAGATGAAATAAATTTGCTTTAATTTACATTTACATAAGCTTCTACCATGTATCATTTAATTAAGGCATTATAATTGCAACAAAAGTACCCAATTTATATTTTGTTGTGTTCGTAATAAAAGACACCACACTGAGCATTAAGGATCCTGTCCAGTGTTTGTGTATAAACTCAAACATTTCTAATATTGTTGTTCAAGTGTTCCCATATTTGTGATTCAAGCCTGTAGTTTTACAGTTAAAGATATGCGACTGGATAAACTACGCTTGAATAATGTTTATTTTTTACAAGGTTATGTTCATAATAAGGACACAACAAATTTTTCAATGTCAGTCTGACTCCATGATCCATGACAACTTCATGTCTTATAAACTTTAAAATATATAGTATTTTTGTTTTGGCATCAACATTTAAATTTAATTAATTAAATTTAAGAATATTCTGATTCAGTTAACTAGCCTAAAGCATGGTATAGTATTCAGCTATGGAAAAAGAAAAGGCTTTTATACTATAATAATGAATTCAGAATGGTGTTTTATCTCTTAAATTTCAGAACATGAAAAGTTTATAGGCTACTGTCCTGAAAATGTATGGTCTACGTCCAAAAAAGAAGAAAAATGAAAGTGTATCTTCAAAATCTAAACAGCCAATGACAAGTGCAGAAAGATAAAAAAAATACATACAAAATTTGAAACAAAATGATCATTTGTATACAGCTCACAAAAAATATGAAACAGCAAGAGTTTCGGCATATATACTTGCATTGTCAGAAAAAAAGAAAAAACTGTATAATGAAAAAACCAAACTGAGAATGCAAGAATATCGCAGAAGACTGAAGGAAAATTTGTCAAAAAATGAAAATAGTGTTCCGAAGAAGAGACCAATAACAGGAGCAGATAAAGAACAACAAAGATTAAAATGGAGAGAACAAAAAAAAAAGAAAGAAAATAAAGGGAGCAGATGACAGCGCAGAAAAAAAGAGGGATCAATGACAACAGAAGGGCAAAATATGCACAAAAGAAATCTAAAAAAGGAAGAAAAGTCCAACTTGAAAGTCATTTTATTCAGATTATCTGATGAAGCTGAAGGTTCCGGCTTTAAAACTGATGTTGTCAAAAGGAAAGCAGTCTCTCGTATAAAACAAACCCTACCAACATCCCCACGAAAATTCACATCTATATTGACATCATTAGTAAAAAGTGCCACACCTAAAAAGAAAGCACAACTGGCAAGATCCCTTATAATATGCAGTCCAAAGGATAAAAAGTGTCTACATAATTATGAAATAGCTTTTGGGTCCTTGAAACATTTTTTGAATTTAAAAAAGATCAATAGAAACAAAAATTATTTAAAGTTAGAAGAACTTTAGCTCGGACGCTAGTAAAAAAGTCCAAAGGTGTTCTCTACAGCCTAGGCTTTTCAAATAAGTTTATTGGCAAAGTAAACCAGATAGAAAATGTTGATGATCTAGATGCTAGAAAGACGAGGAAAGATCAGTTATGTAATGAAACCAGGCAAAATGTAAATGGCTTTTATGACAGAGGACATTTTTTCCAGAGAACTGCCATATGTAAATACTACAAGAAAAGATAAATCAGTGAAAAAGTGCTTGAGTGTTCTTTAAAAAGATTGCATGAAGAGTATACAGAAGCACACCCAGAAGCCCCTCTAAGTTATAGCAAATTTGTAAAATTAAACTCTAAAAACATTTTTCCAATGACAAAGCAAAAGTATATAAACTGCTTATGTGAATACTGTATAAACATTGAGTTGAAAATCGCAGCCCTGTCAGCATTTGTCAAACAAAATTTTGTAAGGAACAGACATGAAGAACAGAATACACTAAGGAGGACCAAAGAGTAACTGATTCACTCATCAAAGATAAGTTTGAGTTGTTAGACATGACATTGTGTGAAAAAGAAAATGGTTTCCACGAAAAAGATTTGCATTGACTGTGTGGAACTTGTGGTACAGACAGAATTGAAAACAAGTACAGGTATTGGACAACCATAATAAAATCAAGTGGTCGGTATGGGAAAAAACAAAATACAGAAATGAATCTGGTAAGGAAAGCATGCGGATGATGAAGGTAACCAAAGAAACTACTTTTGACGCATTCTTAGGTTCCGGCTTTAAAACTGATGTTGTCAAAAGGAAAGCAGTCTCTCGTATAAAACAAACCCTACCAACATCCCCACGAAAATTCACATCTATATTGACATCATTAGTAAAAAGTGCCACACCTAAAAAGAAAGCACAACTGGCAAGATCCCTTATAATATGCAGTCCAAAGGATAAAAAGTGTCTACATAATTATGAAATAGCTTTTGGGTCCTTGAAACATTTTTTGAATTTAAAAAAGATCAATAGAAACAAAAATTATTTAAAGTTAGAAGAACTTTAGCTCGGACGCTAGTAAAAAAGTCCAAAGGTGTTCTCTACAGCCTAGGCTTTTCAAATAAGTTTATTGGCAAAGTAAACCAGATAGAAAATGTTGATGATCTAGATGCTAGAAAGACGAGGAAAGATCAGTTATGTAATGAAACCAGGCAAAATGTAAATGGCTTTTATGACAGAGGACATTTTTTCCAGAGAACTGCCATATGTAAATACTACAAGAAAAGATAAATCAGTGAAAAAGTGCTTGAGTGTTCTTTAAAAAGATTGCATGAAGAGTATACAGAAGCACACCCAGAAGCCCCTCTAAGTTATAGCAAATTTGTAAAATTAAACTCTAAAAACATTTTTCCAATGACAAAGCAAAAGTATATAAACTGCTTATGTGAATACTGTATAAACATTGAGTTGAAAATCGCAGCCCTGTCAGCATTTGTCAAACAAAATTTTGTAAGGAACAGACATGAAGAACAGAATACACTAAGGAGGACCAAAGAGTAACTGATTCACTCATCAAAGATAAGTTTGAGTTGTTAGACATGACATTGTGTGAAAAAGAAAATGGTTTCCACGAAAAAGATTTGCATTGACTGTGTGGAACTTGTGGTACAGACAGAATTGAAAACAAGTACAGGTATTGGACAACCATAATAAAATCAAGTGGTCGGTATGGGAAAAAACAAAATACAGAAATGAATCTGGTAAGGAAAGCATGCGGATGATGAAGGTAACCAAAGAAACTACTTTTGACGCATTCTTGACAGAGCTGAAAAACACAACAGAGCCTTTCTCTAAACACTTGTTCAATGCAAAATGGCAAAGCCTTCAATTTATAAAAAACATCCAGTTTGCCATCAAATCAGGTGGTTTTTTTGCTTGGATTTGCTGAAAACTTACCTGTACATGGCAAGACGAGGCTCAAGGAGCACATTGGTTTTATGGCCAAGTTTCACTACACCCAGTTATAGTATTTTATAATTGTCCGGAAAAAGGATGCCAAGAAATAACTCGAGAATCCATCAAGTTTATAACCAGTGACCACAAGCAAGATGGCCATGCAGTGTAGCATTTCATTCCAATATCCGTGAAACATTTACAAGACCAGGGTTTGCAAATAAACAAACTGATCCAGTTTTCAGATAACGCACCAACACAATACAAAGGGAGATTGAATTTTGTAGATTTGTCTTTTTTTCGATAGAAGACTTTGGCTTTTTAACTGAGAAGCATTTTTTGGTACTTGCCATGGCAAAGGTCCTTGTGATAGGGAAATCGGCACAGTAAAAAGTGCATCTTTAGCTATTAGATCCAGGAGAACCGAAATATCAGATGCCACAACATTTTTCCAGTATGTTAAAGACAACCTTTCATTGACAAAAACTCGAGCTCATGTACACTTTAAAAGAACTCCAATTCATGTACCATATGGGACCATCAATAGAAACCGACCAGGTAGAATAACAACAAAAGCTGTGATAGGATCTAGAAATGTCCACAGTAACAAAAGCATGGAAAAGTATGTAGTATGCCATAGAGAAAGGTCTGGCTTTTGCGAAAGTTGTTTGAAAAGTGATGGCCTTGTTTGTGAAATTGCACGTCTAGTTGGAAACTGGACCACATCTGAACTTCATAAGAGACAACCAGAGTGTGGAGATAGAAGAGGAAGGAGGGTTGTTGGAGGTCATGGAAAGGGTAGAGTTTCTACAAGAATCTGTCGTGAAAGAGCCAGAGGGGGAGTTGGTACAAGAGTCCATAGTGTTAAAGAAAGAAAAAAAGGTAATATTATGTCAGAATTTGTGACATTTCGTTAAATTAGTAAGAGCAGAATTCTACATTGAAATTACAATTGAAAAATTGAACCTGATTAGATTACTTTTTTTCAGGAGTACCAGTTAGATCTATTACATTTGAGAATGTTTTAAATGGTGTTGTAACTGTTGTGGTTGATGAAGCAGATATGAAGGAAGTGGTGATTGAAGGTTCGTTTCTTTTTAATACATTTCCATGGAAGTTCACGTGTATAACATATTTTGCCAGTTTGCAAAGTTTTTACTTTGTTTTGGGAATTGTGATGTGGACACGGACTGGTATGTTTGTTTTATTTCATGGTATGTTTGTTTTATGCCTAGATAAATACTAATATACATGTGAAAGTGCTATGAAATAGAGTTTTTTTATATGATATTTATGTATTTTTGAAATTGCAAAACTTGAAAATATACAATAACAATTTTTGGTTGAAACTACAAGTCTACTCTTAAATATATGGAAGTTCCCATACTTCGGAAAAAATATAAATTTTAAAAATGTTTCAATTTACATATTATGCTTTTCATTATTTGTTTGTAGGTTCAAATCCAGGATCCCCCACTGCATCATTGATAAGTGAAGTTTTATATCAGCAACCAGCTCTAGAAGATGGTGATCAGCAACAGTCTCCAGAAGATGGTGACCAGCAACCGGCTCCGGTAGATCCTGACCAGCAACGGTCTCCAGAAGATGGTGACCGGCAACCGGCTCCGGTAGATCCTGATCAGCAACAGTCTCCAGAGGATGGTGACCAGCAACCGGCTCCAGTAGATGGTAAACAGCAACTGGATCCAGCAGATGGTGATCAACAACAGGCTCCAGTTGATGGTGACAAACAACTGACTCCAGTAGATGGTGACCAGTAACCAGCTGACCTTTCACTAATAAATCTAGGTTGTTATTTTATTTTTACAATTCTACCACAGACATATATATATATATATATATATATATATATATATATATATATGTAAAGTCAAATTTTGTTTGTTCTTTTTTCCGCCGTATATCTGCAAGTTTAGATCATTTCATAGAAATTTAAGGAATCTTTAAATCTTCAGTATTAGATGCTGGCATTAAACATCATTAAAAACATCATTTTTACTTTTCTTTTATAATGTTGCTTGAACTGCAGTGTTTGAAGATGTCTAATCATTCAAGGTGAATGACACACTGTACAGCATTGAAGGTTTGTTTTTTCCCACAAAAACAGATGTCTCCCAATCCCATTAAGGCAACATTTTCTTTCTCTCTTTGGTGGCATTAATAATATACAGTTTTAATTTTAATTCAACCTTATGAATCCCTAGAACATCCATTCCTTTTCGCAGTTCTTTTATACATCACTCTGGGTTAGGATGATGAAAAAGGTCATGTAACATATCTTCTGGCAGAAACTGGGGCACTTTCCCATTCTGGAGGATGCTGAGAGCAGAAAGTAGATACATTGAACTGTCGACATTTATACAATAAAGCATATGCCAGTTATCAAATTAGGTGTTTTATCAGCATCATAAAATTTTTTAAAAAGCTGTATTTATTTATCATTTATTTATCTACCCAGAAGTCCACAATTGTTTTCTTATATGCAGTGACCCAGGGGTGGGGGTTGTTTTATGTCCCACTCAAGAATATTTTACTTATACAGAGATGATCAGTTTGGAAATGGTGGAGTATCCAGAGAAAACCACAGACCTGCAGAAGGTAAACTGGCAAACATTCCTACATCAAGTGCTTTCAGGGCTGGGACTTAAGCCCGAAACCTTACAGGTGAGAGACACTGTAATTCATAAAGCAGCATTTTAGATAACTCTGCCACCATTGCCCCTACTTGTAACATAAGATTTTTAAACTGTTTCAAGAATACTTTCATACTGAATGAAGACATTATGCCACAAGAGTAACCTAACTGTGACAGATATAATTAATAAGCTTGATAATACCACAATATCCCAATATGGAACTCACTATTCAATGTTTTTTCCTTTCCAGTGAGAACCATCCAGGGAAACAACATGCAGTTGCTATTTTTATAATCTTGTTATAAAAAAATTATTAAGTAAAAAATTTGATCCTTTAACTGAATTATTTATTCTAGATCTCAGGTATACTATACTACCCAAAATTGGTGCATGCTTTGTAATCTTGGAAGAGAAGGTCCCTTAATCCATTATCGAAATATTTTTCTTTTATTTCCATTAAAATTAATCGAAAAAACTCTTTTCTTGGGCCACCATAATCAACAGCAACTTAAAAGACAACAAATCAGGAATAAAGTAAAAGTGATAAATTATATGTACATGATATTATGCCGAAAAATTTACTTACATTACTGTAGGGGACTAATCAATAGTGGCATAACCACTGTTGGTATCCCTACATTAAATATGTGAAAAGTATCTTCTGAATATGAAATATTACCAGTGCTCTTGGTTACTTGAATATTAATATCAACAGATTTTTCTAATGACTTTACTTATCATAATATATGAAGATTCCAAACTTGTTCCTTGTTCTGAAAAGTTGAAAAACAACTTTAGTGAATGTATATAAAAATTATAGTAGATAGGGTAACCTGAAACACATATTTTATTCTAAGTCTTACCATTATTGGTCCCCCACTATTGTATCCTGAGGCTACATTTAACAAAAAGTTAAAAACAAATAGATTATAGTGCTGTTAACAATGAAAATAAAACCATTAAAGGGTTCTTAAGACACTCACTAATTCAGATATTGTATGAAATGGAAACTAGAGTGATATAAATAATAAACAATTGTTCTTACCTCCCCGTAGAACTGTACCTCAAGGGTTTTCCTGGGATCATCTAATGATCTGACTTCATCAAAGCCAGTGGATAGAACATTGTTTCTATCTACCAATATGAAATTGGTATCCCCATCTGTACATCATGTAATATCCTCAATCTCAAGTGGTCTTCCAGTAACCAATTCTGTTTGTAGTTTTCTAAGAATTTCTACAGGGTTACTGATGTTCTCATCAGAGCAGTATTTTATAACCTGCTGAACTATATTCTTGGTTGTCAATGTTACTAGTATATGCAATTTTTCACTTGCCTGATTCTCTGTTTCAGTATCTTTAAAGTCAACATTTGCAGCTATGTTATCTTCATCATTTAATGCTTGTTCAGAGATGACAGAAGTTGCTACAGAGTTTTCATTTTCTTCTGCATAATTCAAAACATTACTAACTGTTTCTGTTTTGCTGTTAGTAAATTGGATGTTACTTGTTTCAGCCATTGGCACTGGTTGCACATTGGCTTCATTACCTGGGCATGTGTCCAGATGTTCTCTGAGTTCCCTAAGCTTAAAGTTCTTCTAACATCCAACACATTTTGTCTCTACCATTTGCTGTTTACTTGTTGAATCATCTAGCTCTTTAAGGGTCTCTGTGGAAAGATTAGCTGGTATCGGTCTCAAATAAATATTGGATTGTGGACTTAAGATAGCCTTTATTTCTTTTGTTGACCAAACACAGTCAATTACAGTTAAATTTCTACAATTCTGGGTTGTTCTTAATAAATCTACACCGCAAGCATTTCTAAGTTTCGGAAACCAAAACACTTCATTGTCCAATACTTGGTCACTTATGAGTTTTTCTAACACTGCCGTTTCACTGTCATTTTCTTCCAGTTTTTTTTCTGTTGCTGTTGGTACAGTGCTACTAGACTTATTTGATAAACAAATAAAATTAAATGTCCAACCTCTAATGCATTTTCCTTTTTCCGACCGTTTTTATTACAAGTTTGACTTGCATACGGTCGAAATAATAAACGTCTTTCGTGTTGTATAACCCGTAACAAGCTATAAAATCTTAAACTAGTATTTTTTTGTCCCAGAATTATTCTGAAAGTTGCACTTAGACTCTGTTTTTTTTCAATATGACTGTCACCCTGGCTTAAACGACATTTTATACTCTGTCTCAAACGATGTCGATCGCCATTCGTTTGGACACCCATTCTATGTAACTCGCTGTCTGATAATGTTTCCTGCATACGTGCCTCTATTTTCTCTCGTTGAAATACACTGTTCAATGTTGGAAGGCCTATTCCTTCTAGGCATTTACCAAGTATATTGTTGTCAATGTTGGGATTGTCCATTTTGCCGCGCGAACAACTTCGAAGTAGAAGCTAAGCGCCCAAGTAATAGATCTTCAAAATGTTTCTCACAAAAGTAAAAACCCAATGAATCCTGAAAGGACTGAAACGAAAATGTCCAATATTCCGCACGGACTCAACATAAAATGATTTAATGACTCAGCATAATGATAAGGTAACTATATATAAGGATATATTGACTTAACATAATGATGCATTAACTGTATATAACCAAATAATGACTTAACATAATGATACGGTAACTGTATATAACGATGTAATGTTGTGACATAATGATACGGTTACTATATATAACGATATAATGACTCAACATAATGATAAGGTAGCTATAATAACGATATAATGACTCAACATGATGGTATGATAACTGTATATAACGATGTAATGTGTCATAATGATACGGTAACTATACATAACGATATAATGACTCAACATGATGGTATGATAACTGTATATAACGATGTAATGTTGTGACATAATGATACGGTAACTGTATATAACGATGTAATGACTCAACATAATGATGAGGTAGCTATAGTAACGATATAATGACTCAACATGACGGTATGGTAACTGTATATAACGATCCAATGACTCAATAAAATGATAAGGTAACTGTATATAACGATATAATGACTCAACATAATGAAACTATAACTGTATATAAAGAGTTGACGACTGACTTTAATTATATAACGACTTAACACCATGCCAAACTAACCTAAGGTCATGACATTTTTACATAACTAAATGAAATGACTAGCCAGCATGTTGAAAAGACGACCTCACATAAGCGTTTGAAAACTAAGCATAAAACTATGGCGACTTTGGACTTGGCATCATGACTCAGCATAATTGACTTCTGACTTTACTGTATTAAAATGCCTAACATAAGACAGCTATGGCGTTCCGTATCTAAGTGTGAAGACCAGAAGTACACAAAAAGGTTCGCAATATGATTTTTTTAGTTTTGAAAAAAAAAAAAAAAAAAAAAACAGGTGCAATCACAATATATTTTAGATATTTTAAAACATTAGCATCGTCGGTGACCCACGGGGCATTTACATCGGCGTTTAATATCCAAGTCAATATCATTTAATTTTCATTTAGGTAGTTTGTTCTGAAATACTGAAAGAAAATGGAGTATACTCAGATAAAACCACAAATTTTCGGCAGTCGGATCACATGTTGATCTGTTCAAGTGGTTATCGAACCATTACCCCTTTAAGTATGTTAAAAAGTGTAATTTAGCATTATACAACTAGAGCTATTTAATTCTCCAAATGGATAAAGTTTAGTCATTACACAACGTTCATTTTTATTCAACTAGATAGTTTACGTTTCAATATAATTGCGAGGTGATGTCAAGCAATGGTTTATCATTTCCCTATAGTAAGTAAAGCAACAGTTCTGTACAAACGTTGTTACAAAGTGTCACATGATACATTGTGGTTATTATTTTCTGAATAATTAATGTGTTAGTAAAACAAAGTACTTAAGGTTGTACTGTAGTCATAAATTTTAATGCGTTTTTTATATGTTTAAACATTCAACTAAACAAATCTACTAGTGATATTTCAATAATAAACTCCTGTGCTACCTTGCCTATCTTGTTTTACCATAACAAATGATGAAAAAGTTAATAATATCTTATTTTCTATTGCAATCAGCATCCGAGTTCTTTTTCAAATATATTTAAAGTCTAATTCTATAAAACCGTTTCAACCTTAACGTGAATAATAAATGATTAAACTCAAGGGGTATATTTTTCAAGAACTTACATTTACAGGGAATATAAGTCAGTAGGCAGTACTTTGTGCTGTCAGAAAATGTACCATTTAGCAAAATTTTCAGCAGTTTTCAATTTTGAAATTTATTTAAAACTAAGGTCTGTTCCCTCATGCAAAGCAATCCTTAGCTGGATTTGTATTTATATAATTTTGGAACTTTAGATTCATTAATTTCCAAATATTTGGCTTATGTTTTTTATCTATCAAACTTTTCGGTCTTAGTGTCACTGATGAGGAATGAATTTCCGAAATCTGCATATCTGGCACTTTAAAATTTAACTGGTATTTGTTTTATATATTATGTAGTCTTCTATATAATGCTTAAGTATTGCAATTAAGATGAACCTTGCCTTTGTGGAAAGTAAATAGAAAAAAATGAATGTATTTATTTCAAATATTTCTAAAATCAGAAAGTAACAATTTGCCAACAAAATATCGAAAACCAACGACAAATAATGTGTCCGTTCATTGACTTTTCCGTATCTATAACGATTGTTGTACATGAATTATAGTTTTTATTTTATTATATTTCTCAGGTGTCGACTTGTTCAAAGAACAGTATCTCTTTCTACTGATCAAATTTTTAAACTTGACCCTTGTACTGTGAAAAAGTTTGTTCTCTATTTGATGGTATTGCAATGGTGCGATTGAAGTGGAAGGTACTGTGATTCGTAAGGTCGCGCTTTTGACCACTCGATCACAAAGTTCCATGATAAATATATTGAGTTTATTTTTAAATTATGGTTATAGCAAAAAAGCCATTAAAGGCGTGATTTATCAGTAACGATGACACACTTTTATTACCTGTCTCTTGGGCTTCGCTGGTCAATGTATTAGCAGTAATAATCAAATGTTCCCATAACCGCTGATTTGAACCCAGTCGACCGCAAATAAAGATTTTTGTTTTCAATTTCGTAAGCTCGGTTCAGCTACATCGTTGGCGATTAAACTATTACGTTAAGGTTGCAAAAAGTGCGCACTTGAACAAAGCAGATTAGAAATACTTGAGAGTACAACCATTAGTTCAAGTATTTTTCGGTTTTTTTAAGGAAATACATAAAATGCTGTTAAGACGTAGAATAATATTTTATCAGCAAACCAGTGTCGATGATTTATGTTTATAAACACAATTGGTTGTGAAAGACTTTTATCACTGTATGGGTTCCTGCCAAATGCTGTAAATGAATTTCAAAAATAAAGACGGTTGAAAATTTTGCTAAATGGTATATTTTCTGACAGCACAAAGTACTGTAAATCATAAAGACCTGGCGAAAAATTTCACCATCTAAATTTATCAATTTCTAATCTACAACCTTCTAGGTTTCTTTATATTTTCCACTCCAATAGTCTGTTTCTGTTAACTAGTATCTCTTCTTTTATTTTATTTTCCTTAAATAGTTTCCAATTACTTGATTTGCAATTCAGATAGAAATTAAACTGCGAAACTATTCGTGTCTCAAATATCTTGCCATTTTTTTCAAATTATAATTTTTTAAATTATATCAGTCTATTTTCATTAAATCTGTGAATTATTTATCGTTTAATACAAATTTTATATTTCAAAATTCTAAAAGCGAATAAGAGAATATAGCCGTCCAAAGCGTAGCTCATTTTATCTCATATAGTTCTATCTTCATTAGTACAATAAGGGACATGCAGTTGATGACTGCGCTTTCAGACTACACTGCGCCCATTACTGTCAACTTTCAAATTTAGCTTAGGGCAGTTCAAGGAGTGAAAAAGTTTGAAGTTAACATGCAGCAGATTCCGAATTGTTGTTCTAGGGTATATAGATGATGTAGAAAGATAATCTTGAATGTATTTCTAGTCGAAATACGATGTCAATGCGACGATATCAGTAACTACGGATGCTGCAATATAATTTATACATGGATTTAAAAGGAAAATCTACTGACAAATTATGATTTATAAATAAAGAATATTCCAAAGAAGCTTTTTAATAAGAAAAGGTTAATTTTCGAAGGACTATGAAAATGACTTTAGCTGATACTAACACTAGTTGTGAATAATACTTTACGTATTAAAAAGAAAATTAAGACATATGTACACTCTCTCTCTTGTTGTATTTAATGTCTGCACTGCTGAAATTCAATCAAGATTAACAAATAAATGCGTCACATTTTTACGTTTTTACCTTAGTGGTATAAATCTGAAATAACTGAATTAAAAAAAAAAACAACAAAACAATCAGTTATCAACCTATCGGTATATCTACTATTCCACAGATTAATATTTGCGAGAAGAAAGATTGAAGTCTAACAATCCAACACCACACTCAACTCCAAAATAAAATTGGTATTATGGTGATTTTTATGAATTTCTTTTTAGGATGCAGTAAATTATATTTTGCTATAATATGTTTACAAAGGAAAATCAAAAACAAGACTTTCAAAGACAACGGCGAAATAAATTAATGACAATGTTCTATTTTATAGGTCAAAGACACTTTTATATAAATGGCTTTGTATATATTACATTTTATTGTAATATCCAAATAGATTACAGGTAATATTAAATACCTAGCGTTTTTTGTCTATTCGTGCCAAAATATAATTAGTTTTATTTCATTTCAATTTTATTTACAAAACATTTTCATGATGTATGTAAACCCTTTTTTACTTTTTTTGAAGTAGGTTATATATATATATATATATAAGGAAAATAGAAAAATAATGTAAGAATTACAATAAAATTGTCCAATTATGGCAAAAACGTATCAGAAATAATATTTGTTACACTAGTAATCAGTCTGTGATACCCACGAAAGGTTACAATTGAAATTATACGACAAACGTGATGACTTCAATTTTTTATTATCAAATTTAAGTTTCTTTGCAGTAATATTCCTGCTTCTCCTGCATATGGTGTATATGTTTCACAGTTAATACGTTATAGTAGAGTTTGTTCCCACTACGGGGACTTTCTACAACGAAGCAAACTGCTTACAAATAAACTGTTGACTCAAGGATATTGCAAGCCTAGGCTAATCAATAATATTGTTGATAAGTATGGGGTTACTGAAACCAAACTTATACTTACCATAGTTCCTTGTTCGACTCATGCCCATGCACGTAACGAGTGTAGCTAGCTAGATAGAAGGTGCTTACCCTTCCGGTGGATCCAGTCTAACTTCTTTGATGGAGGTTCACGTGAATAACTAATTTGGACAGTTTTCAAAGTTTTTACTTTGGTTCTTTCTTCTTCTTTTTTTGGGTGGGGGTGGGGGTGGGGTGGGAAGAATGTGATTTGGACATGGACTGGTATGTTTTTGTTTTATTTGAAATTTCCCTATAGTTAACAAACAATATTGTTTGCCTGACGAATAATACTTTACATAGATTTAACCTAAGATAAGATGAAATTTAAAACGCATTTCCTTTTACAATCTGATTATAAATACATTTGTCTCACGTGTTTTTTTTACACCTGGCTCTGATGTAATCTACACGAGATCACCGTCACGTGAGAGAGTAATGCATGACAAAACTTTAATATGATACTTTCTCAATGGGGCGGAAACTGGGTATTTTGACCTGTCGGTTTTGTAATGAAACAGCTATTTGCATTTCCCAAGAATGAAAAAATTATATTCTAGACAGTTACTTTCAAAATAAAGAACTGTGCATCTACATGTACATGGCCTATCATGAATTGTTTGTGTGTCGCGTGCTTGTGAGAGTGCATATAAGAAAGAATAATCAATATGGAATTGTTTACTTTAACCTAATCTTAACGGAAATTCGCTTCCTATATTTACTCAAATGCTTATGTTAAACAACTATAAAAATATTTATTACATGTAGAAAACTGGCAAACGAGAGTTGCTTTTGCGCATACGTAATGCGTCAACAATGACATCATTTTCAGGAAGTCTGGTTTCCTTCTCTATCCTAGGACTCACCGCCCTGATTTGGTAAAAGAATTCGTTTTTACTTGGGCTCCATTCCTATGTTATACTACTTTATTTAACATTGTTTTTTACATTTGGGACTCGATTTTGTTCAAGATTTGTATCCACTAAAGAACCCTTGTTATAATTACTAGATACTTTTTTATGTACTAATACTCAAATCGGTTCCTTTTTAATAAATTACTTATTTTTAATATATAAGCAAAATGCATACTAATTGTTCCTTTTGTCTACTTTTCTGTTGTAGCGTAGTATGTCAAACCATAAAAAGATTTTTTTTTGGTTTTTATTTCATATTTTTTATTATTAATAATTACATAAACTGTAGGCAAGAACAGACATTGAAACAAAAGAAATTAAATTGAAAATAAAAGAATAATCCTATATTGAAATATTAAAACTGTTTTAGTGTAAACCACAAACACGTTTGATGGTTATTTTCATGTTGTTTATCGAACAAATAACCTGTAATGTTCTATATTGAGACCTAGTTAGAGAATATTGGTAGATTTTATTTTTAATCGTCTTATTAATCATGCTATCAGGTGAATAGACTTCACGTGTAAAAGTCTCGCGAGCACGGTAATCAATAAATGCGTATAGGAGATGAATCGCTCGCAATGTACATGTGTAAAGAAAAAAAAGAGTGGAGTGGAGTAATGGTTTTTTACGCCCCAGTCAAGAATCTTTCACTTACTTCGAGGCGTTCAGTTCTGGGATGTGAAGAAAACTGGAGTGTCCGGAGAAAACCACCGACCTTCGGCAAGCGAACTGACAAACTTTTTCACACTATGATCTGTCCCGAGTGGGATTCGAACCCAGGCGGTGAGTGGCACTGTCATCCGCAAGCGCGCTTTAGACCACTCGCGATCGGCCACCGCGGCCCCCGTAAAGATTAAAGGAGTTACATGAATAACTATCTATAAAACTTTTCGACCCTTAGTGACACTGATGAGAAATTTATTTTGGAAATGTTTAGATATGGCACTTAATAATTTAACAAGCATTTGTGTTATATATTTACAGTACACTTGAATTAAATAAAACTTACCTCCTTATTTCCCTTAAACAAGGTTTTCAAAATAATGAAGATGGCTACACGTGAAATCAAGTTAATTAAGAATCCAAAAATCCTCTTATATATATAATACAAATACCAGTTAAATTTTGATGTGCCAGATGTGCACATTTCGGAAATTCATTCCTCATCAGTGACACTAAGACCAAAAAGTTTAATAGATAAAAAATATAAGCCAAACAGTCTGAAATAATGAATCTAAAGTTCCGAAATTAATAAATCGAAATCCAGCTAAGGAATGCTGTGCATGAGGGAACAAACCTTAGTTTTAAATTAATTTCAAATTTTAGGCGACTGAAAATTTTGCTAAATTGTACATTTTCTGACAGCACAAAGTACTGCCTACTGAGTTATTGATACCCTCGGGGAGTTTTACTCCACCAGCAGCGGTACCCGCTCAGGGGTAGTAAATATATAATACAAATACCAGTTAAATTTTCATGTGCCGGATGTGCACATTTCGGAAATTCATTCCTCATCAGTGACACTAAGACCGAAAAGTTTAATAGATAAAAAATATAAGCCAAACAGTTGGAAATAATGAATCTAAAGTTTCAAAATTATATAAATCGAAATCCAGCTAAGGAATGCTGTGCATGAGGGAACAAACCTTAGTTTTAAATTAATTTCAAATTATAGGCGACTGAAAATTTTGCTAAATGGTACATTTTCTGACAGCACAAAGTACTGCCTACTGAGTTATGGATACCCTCGGGGAGTTTTACTCCACCAGCAGCGGTACCCGCTCAGGGGTAGTAAAAATATAATACACATACCAGTTAAATTTTGATGTGCCAGATGTGCACATTTCGGAAATTCATTCCTCATCAGTGACACTAAGACCGAAAAGTTTAATACATAAATAGTATAAGCCAAACAGTTGGAAATAATGAATCTAAAATTCCGGAATTATATAAATCGAAATCCAGCTAAGGAATGCTGTGCATGAGGGAACAAACCTTAGTTTTAAATTAATTTCAAATTATAGGCGACTGAAAATTTTGCTAAATGGTACATTTTCTGACAGCACAAAGTACTGCCTACTGAGTTATGGATACCCTCGGGGAGTTTTACTCCACCAGCAGCGGTACCCGCTCAGGGGTAGTAAAAATATAATACACATACCAGTTAAATTTTGATGTGCCAGATGTGCACATTTCGGAAATTCATTCCTCATCAGTGACACTAAGACCGAAAAGTTTAATACATAAATAATATAAGCCAAACAGTTGGAAATAATGAATCTAAAATTCCGGAATTATATAAATCGAAATCCAGCTAAGGAATGCTGTGCATGAGGGAACAAACCTTAGTTTTAAATTAATTTCAAATTATAGGCGACTGAAAATTTTGCTAAATGGTACATTTTCTGACAGCACAAAGTACTGCCTACTGAGTTATGGATACCGTCGGGGAGTTTTACTCCACCAGCAGCGGTACCCGCTCAGGGGTAGTAAAAATATAATACAAATACCAGTTAAATTTTCATGTGCCGGATGTGCACATTTCGGAAATTCATTCCTCATCAGTGACACTAAGACCGAAAAGTTTAATAGATAAAAAATATAAGCCAAACAGTTGGAAATAATGAATCTAAAGTTTCAAAATTATATAAATCGAAATCCAGCTAAGGAATGCTGTGCATGAGGGAACAAACCTTAGTTTTAAATTAATTTCAAATTATAGGCGACTGAAAATTTTGCTAAATGGTACATTTTCTGACAGCACAAAGTACTGCCTACTGAGTTATGGATACCGTCGGGGAGTTTTACTCCACCAGCAGCGGTACCCGCTCAGGGGTAGTAAATATATAATACAAATACCAGTTAAATTTTGATGTGCCAGATGTGCACATATATAGAATTTGATATGTTCATCAACAATGTTAACTAGCAGATCGGTTTAATATTATGCAAAGGTATAGTACATGTTATGTGATTATCTGCATCAAGCAAGACATGTGTTGGTCATAATTACTGTTTATATAAGTATACATTTTCTTTGGGATGCTATCAGAACAAGTAGTATACATTGTTCAAAACAAGTTTTTCTTAGAAAGACTCGGTGATGTTAAAAATCAGTTTTACCAAGAGACTAGGTGATTTATTCAGATTTCGTTGTTTTAAATGTTTAATTGCAAATAATATAGCGATTTATGACAACTTTAATTATTAAAATAACGTTTTGTATACAATAAAATAACAGATTATGCAGACTCTATATTAAGTGAAGGGTTTTTAAAATTATTGTCTCTAAGTTTTTTTTTAACCTATAGTTTTGATTATTTTTCCGCTTAAAAGTTTCCTTTAATCTTTTTTTTCAGTAAAATTATTATGTATTAAGCTTTTTGGATTGTATTATGTCTTGATCCAAATATTTTTCAGAACATTCATCTTTAAAAAAAATTAATCTCTTTTGTAACAGTTTAAGAGGATTTCATTGACAAAGTTTGTCATTTATCTTTTTAAAAGTATAAGAAAAACAATCTAATGGAATATAAAATTACAAGAATAAGAGTATAATAAGAGCCTAAGAGTATAATTATAATAAAAAACAATATGATTGTCGCTTGATATATAAACATTTTAATCATATTTAATAATGTCAAATGTCAACTACATCTTTTCAAAAATATATCAAAAACATTATACTAAAAATGGAATAAAAATTACTTTTTTTATTCTAAGTTAATACCAAAGATTAGTTATTCAACGGGTTTATGTCCTAAATTTAAAACGTTTACAACACGTCTGATATTTTTAATGTTAAGAGACTTAATTTAAAAATTTTATTATGATTAAAGGACTATAAATCATTTAGTTGTCTGGCACTGTCATGACATGAAAGTTGATACTTATGATATTTTTTAAAATTCTTATTTATATAAATTTTTTCTTGTCATTTTTCACCATGGAAAAAGTAAAGAAGTATTTTACAAAAATAAATAAATACAAGCATAATAATAATAATAATAATAATAATAATAGCCTAAATGAACAAAAGGAAACACATTTTAGCTTTATTTATAATTAAACTTGTGAAAAAAATTTTTACAACAAAAAGGGCAAGGCTTTGAATGAATGCGTTTGATTATTTTCGATTTACAAATTGCTTACTTACGAGAATTTTTTTAACCTAAATTACCATAAACCCGTTTTTCTTAATATCACATTTTAATGATACGATCAGTCTTATTTGTAATACCAATGAGATTTTAACAGTATTTTATTTATTTATATATTTAGTTGAACACTATTTGATTCGCTGTTTTTCCACGAAAGCGTGAATGATGATTTTGTTCTGTGATCGTAATCGATTTCCATACAAAGCTGCCATGGTTCATTACGTGGTATCCTTTAGTCGGTTTTTGATATAATCGTTAATTTTTTTTAATTTTTTATTGTCAAGCTTTGCGGAAAAACACAGAAAAAAATCATCAAACAGTTTAAATATATTTGTTACAACGCAAGTCACTCCAACTTCCAAATTGTTAATCTGAATTCAGACAAAAGCAGACATAAGCCTAAATGTTGATCTAGTAATCATGTATATCTGCCACTTGATTCTCTTTTGTAGATGTACACAACTATGGTCTGGAAAAAATTCAACAAGATGAAACGCACACATTCATTAGTACTTTAAACAAGAATTTTATTTTTCAGATATTAAACTACAATTAATTCAATATTGACAAGTAGTCACGAATCGGGTAGAAATATAAAGCGAGTAATTCGACAAAAAACGGCATCTGTTAAGCTTGAATAGCAAATAATTTTTATCGATTTTCACACAAGCAAAAACCTTTATTGTGTGTGTGTGTGTGTGTGTGTGTGTGTGTGTGTGTGTTATTGTTAAAAAACGAACCTAAATATTGTTGTCCTTATATTGTCGGAAGTAATAATCATAGTTCTAAACATGCTTATTTATCAGATCGTTGTTTTGTTGTTGTCCTTTAAATTTTGAATGCATCACGCAGGCCTTTTTCAGCTTCAAGTTAATCAATATTTATTCTTTCTTTAAAAACAAATTCTACAAATAATTTTCAAAAAATATGCTATTGTAAAAATTTGTGTAGGTTTGAAAAATATATCAATAGTTGTTTTTGTTTTGTTGGCATCATTAAAAAGCTCAATTTATTGTTTTAAGACATTATTAGAAGAAATTTAAGGTTTCATTACAATCAGCACTATTGTTGACATTATGGTATTTGCACAAACATACCAGTCACGGTCAAAAATTATAATTCCATGCCAAGTGCAAAGTAAAACACTTTGAAAAGTGGCTTTTTCAGTTAATCACGTTTGTAACTATCACCGGGGTGATCCGGAAAACTTAACACCTTCTATCTAGCTACAACCGCCACGTGTAAATTAAAGTTTGAATATTAAAGAAATTCGTAACTATTGGAGGACGTTGACTATATTCATTATTAGTATGGATACAGCGACTTCATTCTCATCAACAATAATGCGATGAAGGGAAAAAAACTTTTAAAAGGTCGGTAAAATAATTACCTTGATCAAGGAATACTTAAATATCATTAAAGAATTTTCTTTAACAGTTTATTTTCTTAATAAATGCAAAGACAGATACCGAGAAAAAAATCATAATTGCAAAAGTACAAAAAAGTACTGAAAGTTTACCTAGCTCACAAGAACAAGTTACCCGAATTTTGGATTTTTAATAATAAATTTTTACAATGGAAACACGATTGAAATGAAAATGTTAAGATTTTATTTTTAGAATTTGCCTCGAACACTTGCAAGTTTTTCACTTAACAACACTCGATACTCGGGACATAATTAAGAAGAAAATCAGCACTGGTCTTGTCTTGTATAATTAATAAACTATTTCGTTCTTTTTTGCTGTCACATTATTTTAGTTTCAATAAGCGATTGTTGACCAGAGAAAGTCTGAAAAGGAGTCATACATATTTCTGCTAGAAATTACCCTAATTATATACAAGCTTACCTGTAGCTGCTTACAAAACGGATGCGGCAATTCGAATTCAATGTGACTGAATAGAAAAACACCACCAATAAAACTTGGGACTTTAAGTACTAGTTTTTGACGATTTTTTTATTTCTAAAACACTTGTTAATCAATTATCAAAGTTATTTCATTTTTTCATGAATATCTATTATGAATCTTCTTAAATCTTTTATAAACTTTTTGGAGTAAACAAATTGTGACTGTATACATCTACATGTAAATCTTTCTTTATGAAAGGTTAAGTTACTAATTACAAGAAGAAAGAAAAAACAACAAAACACTATAAGTCTGAAATCATATAATTGTCAATTAATGTCTATTTCCAGAATTGATCATTCAACAATTTTTTGTTTCATGGCATCACCTTCCCGTTTCATAAATCAATTTTAAAAGATGAAGAAAGAAATAAAAAACGAACAGTATCTGTTTTTATCTGATGCGTTATATATTTTATGACCGGAACCAGCGCTTAGATGTTGCCATAACAACATCAACGTATAAATTGTCAATCATTAAGAATTATTCACAATTCTATACTCTGAAAATACACGAGTTAATAATACATTATTAATACATTTTACATTCGATATAGAGAAATGATTTACGATTATACTAAGTAAAAGCAATGTTAAAGACCTTATTACTAGTCCAATCGCCTGATGGCAATTTACACAAGTCAGGTAACATTTGATTGGCGTATGACGATAAAATTGTGCAAATGTAAGCCACAAAATTTATACAAGCAACAGCTACCAATTTCCCAAACTGGTTTTAGACTACCTGCAGCTTGTTTGTGTATTCCATTTTCAATGCGTATCGGCGTAAGATTTTTAAACACTAGTACTTGTGTGAAGATTGATAAAAATTGATTCAAAAACGATTGAATTCTAAATCCCGGAAACGAAATTAAAGGGGCATAATAATGCTTGTGATCTTGATGTGCCTTTCTATAAAATTTTATTTCTGCCGTTTCCAGGGTTGATCGTATTGTCTATAATTTTTGTAACCAACTAAACTTTTTTTGATTATCTTTACTAACTTTCATCTTTTTCGGGTCCTAGTGTCAATTGGTATAGCAAAATTGAACAGGTATTTTTGTTAAATACTTATATATTAATAAGATTTTTAAAGCATAAACAAAATCTAGCATACATTAACGATACTTATCTGATATAGAAAAAAATGTAACCGAAAAATATACTTTGCATTGATGCAGTTAGGATCAAGATATAATTTAAATGGTTTAAATAATAACGATCAAATAAAGTCAATTAACAATTATTTAAAAAAATTGGTTGATCTCTTTGCTAGTTGACACGAATCATTTTATTTTTATTTTCTAAGGTAACATCTCGATAAGGAGTTCACATACTAGTTAAGAGAAATATTTATTGAAAAACTAAAAGTAAAAAGTTATTGATAAATGAAAATTGTGTGCACATGTAATTATCAACAGCCAACACATTCAAGACAAAAACACAATTTGATGGCAGAAAATGAAAAAAACGTAATAAACTGAATAAACGTAATAAATATACTAATAATTATAAATCTTAAGTCGTTCATTCTACAGGGAATATCGGTAGTACGTTAATGAAATATTTTCTAAAATTTACATCTCTGTGATTTTTTTTTGCTAAGTAGTATTCAGTTTTTAGGTGATATTCAATATGAGTCCGTAGTTCATGGATATTTGTTTTTTTTCTTTAACTCTGCTCGAGTAAATATAATATTTAGTCAAGAGAATAATTAAATTGTCGGGTCTATTGTTTTCTGTAAACGGGGGTAATGCCAAGGAGTGCTATTTCTTCATTTAATTCTAAAATATAATTATTTTCTCTTATCCAAAATTTTAAATCATTCCATAAACTCTTTGTATATTCACAATTCCAAAAAATGTGTTCCAAAGTTTCCGAGTTGGTTTTACAAAACGTGCACATGCTATTTTCTTTTATTTTCATTTTATATAACGAATAATTTGTAGCCAAAATTCTATGATTAATACGATATTGGAACCATTGTAGTCCTGTATCTTTTGTCGCAATAAATGGTAGAGTGTATATATGTTTCCAATTAGAATCATTGAAAGCAAATTTTTTCAGTCCATTTGGGTTTTGTTTTAAAGTTTTTTCGGGTCGGGTTTGAAAATTTTATACATATCTTGACATCCTTTAGTTGATTTCAATAACGGGTAAAAACTACTGGGTATATAAGGCCTGTCAACTATAACAGAATGTATCGTTATATTAATTTTTATTATACAGCCCTTTATACTTTTAATAAGACCGATATATTCTACAAAATTTGTTCTTATTCTGTATTTGTTTACAGAGGTTTTATAATCTTAAAAAGAGGCCTTTTCATCCAATAAATCACATACGGAAAATATATTACTTTCTACCCATTTTTTATAGCAAACACTTTTATTTCCTATTTTAAAATAAGGGTTCTTTCATAAGCAAGTAGTCTGAAATTCTTTCCAAGTATATGCTAAACGTTTTAATTGTAGGTCTTTATATGCATTTAAAGTATCTCTCCAAAAAGCATTTAATTTCCTATTAACAATTTCCGTAATGTAATCACATCCATAATTTGTTAAATTTTCAACAGGCAATTCCATAATTTCAAATATTTTTATAAATGTTGAATTTCTAGTAATCAATCTTCGTATCCATGTAGTTTTCAATGCCTTTATAAAACTATTCACATCGGTCATTTTTAGACCACCTTTACTATAATCAATTGTAGGAATGTCGCGTTTTATTTTATCGGGTTTTTTATTCCATATAAATTGGAAGAATAGAGTATTTAATGTTTTAATAATATCTTCAGTTGGGTTCGGAAGAGTAATAAACAAATAGTTGAATTTTTAAATAATTAATGATTTTAGAATCGCTATCTTTCCAATTGGTGTTAAATTTCTTAACACCCACAGGTAAAGTATATTTTTTATTTCGGAAATTTTTGGTTTGTAATTGATCGAAATCATTTGTGTCAAGTCGATTGAAAATTTAATGGCTGACAAATCGAATTTTTCACATCCCAAATCTAATTTAAGTCTGTGGTTAAAAGTTTCACCACTATATTTCTTACACCCTATCCAAACTACTTTAGTTTTAGACGAATTAATTTTTAGCCCCGAAAACCTAGCGAACATTTCAAGAGTATGTAAAGATTCATCAAAAGCTTTAAAAGAACCATCAAGGAGTAGGGTAGTGTCGTCTGCAAATTGTGTTATTTTCAATTCTTCATCCCCAATTTTTATTCCATTTATATTTTTATTGTTATTTATCATAAGAGACAAAAATTCTGCACACAAGAGAAATAAGTTAGGTGATATAGGGTCCCCTTGTCTACAACCTCTATATATTGGGAAAAATTCTGATAAAATATTATTTTGTACAACAGCAGATGAGATATTTTTAAGGAACAATCTTATCCAGGATATGATTGAGTCTGGAAAGTTAAAAAACTCAAGTACTTTAAAAATAAAGGACCACGAAACACTGTCAAAGGCTTTAAGGAAATCTATACTTAATAACATGCCTGGAATATTATGAGTTTCTGTATAATCCATTACGTCATATATAATTCTTATATTCTCACCTATATATCGTCCATTTAAAAAAAACAGTCTGGGTATTTGAAATAATTTCGTTTAAAACCGTTTTTATTCTGTCGGATATGACCCCAGATGCAATTTTTTATGAGACGTTTAAAAGTGAAATCGGTCCCCAGTTTTTTAGAAGTTCTCACGAGTGATCTCCCTTTGGCAGACAAGTTATTATACCTCTTTTTTGGGTTTTTGATAATTCACCATGTTCGTATCCAAAGTTAATCGAACGTATAAGAAAATCCCCAATGTCTTTCCAAAAAAATTTATAGAATTCTACAGTGAAACCGTCGCTACCTGGACTTTTATTATTTTTCATGGTTTTAATAAATTTTTGAGCTTCACTTTTATTGATTGGACCTTCAAGGGTTTTTGCTTGTATTTTCGATAGTTTTTTTATAATTTATATTATTAAATATGTCGTTTAAATTAATTTTTTCTGTTTCATAGAATCCATATCTTTGTAATCTTGTTAAATATGAAAGTTTGTGACTTCCAGTCTTTCTGGTTCTGAATTTCTTTATAACAATCATTATAAGGATATAATCATCCCAATGAGTGGTGATCTTAAAGATACGAAAACTAAAATACAACAAAAAACGATTGTTCAATGCAATATTGGCATCAAGTTTATGAATGGATTAGAAAGACAATATATATATATATATATATATATATATATATATATATATATATATATATATATATATCATTACATATTAAATAACGTCTTTTGTCAATACAAAGAAACACAAGTTAGTCTCGAGCCTCAACATCGAACCATTTAATCACAGATGTCCTTTCTAATTTTATGTTTCCTCTTTTCTCTATTTGAATTTGACAATCAATTCATCAGATATTGCTCTCATTCTCATCTTCCATTTCTTCGTCTGTCGTTACATCGGCGCTGCATGTTTGTTTGAAATCTCCAAATTCATCATAATCACTGTCATTGTCATCTTAAACAAAATATAAAACTAAGTTTAAAATTAACTTGAAATGAAAATTGTAACTTAAAAATATGCTTTTCAGCAAGAAGCACAACATTAAGACGACACAAAAAAGTAATTTAAAAAAAGGCCAAATTTATAAGGAAATAAATTCATGTTGGGATAAACTATTATAAGGATCTTGACTTTCGACATTCAATGAATTAAATGTTTCATAATGTAATAATATTGAGCAAAAGCCATACGTTAAGAATATTAGACACGGATACAGATTTCATGTCTTCCATAATATTTTTAATTTTTTTTAACAATGTGTATGTTTAATTTTTAAAATCATGAACAAAATAGAAACTGTCTAAAATAAAAATAATAATAATCAGACAAACTGCTGATGATTGTGATCTTAAAACGTAATTTTAATCATTATCTGTATGGGAAAGTTATTAACATAGAAAATATGAAAGAGTGAGCGAGTAAATTAGTCAAATGTTAATTGAATCCGTATCAGCAATTTTGCACTTTTCGAGGTTAGAATATATAAAGGAAATTCAAAAATATGTACGTCTTGTAAAATGATCCAATTTAGGAAAAACTAAAAATTAGTTTTGTTTTTGTTCTTAAACCTTGTAAAGATTTGTAAATTAAAAGGGGCTTTCGGTAATTAAACATTCCTTTTGTGATACTTTGTTCAAATACATGTATGATCATTTCTTAATGGTAAAAAATGATGCATTACTCGGAATTTTTGTTTTAATGTGCACTAATGAAACATCAAAATTAAACAGGTAGTTGATAATAATACTTTTTGATCTATAATTGTTTTGCACCGCTGCTGGTAGAATGAAACTCCCGAGGGTATTAAAAAATTAGTAGGCAGTATTTTGTGCTGTCAGAAAATGTAGCATTTAGCAAAATTTTCAGCCGTCTAAAATTTTGAAATTTTTAAACTAAGGTTTGTTCTCTCATACAAAGCATTACTTAGTTGGATTTGGATTCATATAATTTTGGATCTTTAGATTTAATAATTTTCAACTGTTTGGCTTATGTTTTTTTATCTTTCAAACTTTTCGGTCTTAGTGTTACTGATGAGGAATGATTTTCCTGGCACATCAAAATTTAACTGGTATTTGTGTTATATATTTTGTAATATATTATTTATTTTTAATAAAATTCCTATCTTAGGTCTTTGTTTCAAAAAAACTATTTTATTAATATTTTGGATGCATGATATGTAGTTTGGTAGCGTTGTAGTTTTGTAAAATGATATACTTATAATTAATATAATTTTGAAACTTTAGATTCATAATTTTCAACTGTTTGGCTTATATTTTTATGTATCAAACTTTTCGGTCTTAGTGTCACTGATGAGGAACGAATTTCCGAAATGTGCACATCTGGTACATCAAAATTTAACTGGTATTTCTATTATATATACTACTACACTTTTCTCGATTTTAATGTATTTTTCTCCAATGTGATCTCTCCTTATTCTTAATTTGACAAAATGCTATAAAATGAGATTATTTGATGCTCACTTTGAAAAAAAATGCTTTTGGCAAGATTCATCTAAATTGAAAAAAGTCCTTCGTATAAGAAGGGTTTGTGGGCCGAGTGTTAAAAAACGCACCCACAAGGATCACAAGACCTTACATTGCCTAATTTTAAATCTCGCTAGGAGACATTATTGTGTAGGAAAGTTTTAAGTTTGCTTGCGAGAAGAAGACGTTTTTCTTTGGGCACCATTAATGAACTGATGGTTTGTGAAAGAATTTTGACTTGGGCGAAAAATTGTATATCTCCATTTTGTTATATGGGGAACTCTCTAAAATGGTTGGTACGCTTGTATTGACACATGATTTGTATAAGAGAGTTGAGTTTTAAAAAATGGTGTTTAACGAATATTTTACTTATATCGTGACGTCCCCAGCTATAGGCGAAAATGAAGAATTTTGCCTGTTGCGCTGATAGCATGGCTTGTGATCGTGCTATGCCACGTGACCTCGCTATTTATAGATATTTTACTTCAAACCTGACTTAGTTTAAATGATTATTTCTTGATAGCAAAAAAAACTTTATTCTCTTTTTCTTAACGTATTTTGCAAATACATGACACAAAAAGCAGTTAAATTTTGATGTGCCAGATGTGCACATTTCGGTAATTCATTCCTCATCAGTGACACTAAGACCGAAAAGTATGAAAGATAAAGAAACATAAGCCAAACAGTTGAAAATTATTAAATCTAAAGTTCCAAAATTATATTAATCCAAATCCAGCTAAGGAATGCTTTGCATGAGGGAACAAACCTTAGTTTTGAATAAATTTCAAATTTTAGACGGCTGAAAATTTTGCTAAATGGTACATTTTCTGACAGCTCAAAGTTCTGCCTACTGAGTTATGGATACCCTCGGGGAGTTGTACTCCACCAGCAGCGGTACCGGCTCAGGAATAGTAAATATATAACACAAATACCAGTTAAATTTTGATGTGCCAGATGTGCACATTTCGGAAATTCATTCCTCATCAGTGACACTAAGACCGAAAAGTTTGATAAAAAACATAAGCCAAACAGTTGAAAATAACGAATCTAAAATTCCAAAATTATATAAATCCAAATCCAGCTAAGGAATGCTTTGCAGAAGGGAACTAACCTTAGTTTTAAATAAATTCCAAATTTTACACGGCTGAAAATTTTGCTAAATGGTACATTTTCTGACAGCACAAAGTTCTGCCTACTGAGTTACGGATACCCTTGGGGAGTTGTACTTCACCAGCAGCGGTACCCGCTCACGAGTAGTAAATATCAATAGTAAATGATTTCACTTGTATTTCTTTACATAATGATACGTCTTTTCTTTGAAAATAAGTTTTTTTTTTACGATTTGAACATCAGCTCTTTGCATTGCTCCGAAAATTGAAATAAGTGATGTGTTGCAAACCTCGTTCCTTAGGTATCCCTATCAGAATATTTTGCGTATATTTTATTTACCTTCGCTACTTGAGTCTAAGCAATAACAAGAAATGCTGTCATTTTCGCCATAATTGCAGTTCTCATCCTCTTGTCTGCATGTAATTTTGTTACACAAGGTAATAGTTATTTTAGGAATTGATTGCAAGCATTCTGTGTACACATTTTTTACTTCGCAGTTTTCTATAATTGACTCTCTTCGTATACCAGACTGTAAAATTAGCTTCTGTCTTTGTTCAGTTTCCTTGGTAACTTTATTTTCAAATAATTTCACATTAATCGCTGGAAATAGAATAAATGTTTTAATCAAATTTTAGTTATTTATTAGCAATGTTTTACCTACTGCAGTATATAATTATCATTACATAGAAATAAAAACTTATTTCAATGTAAGAATCATTATCTACATTTTCTGTATAACCGGTTATTTTTAATATCAGGCCTTTCGCTGGGCTGTTTTTGGGGCCGATATTCGGCCCCATTCCAATTTAGTAATTATGTTTTTTTTATCAAAATTGCTTCAGAGGATTTTCATAATTGCTTTGTGTAAATACTTCAAATAAAAAATATCAAAGAAAATCGAAAAAGAAAAGAAAAACCGATAATTACACAGCGAACATCCTCTCGGAAGCAAAACAAATAACTTTAACTCGTATCATGCGCAGAAAAGATGCACATAAGTCAACAGCCATATAGTGGCGGATGTTGTCGAAACCGCATACTTTTGACAGGTGTCCAATTGCCTATCAACTTTATTAGAGTGCATCTTAAATGTATATCATAAGGGAACCTTTATTTTGAAAGTGAAGGTAGAAAAATGTCCCGCAACGCCAACTATTATAGAAAGAAAATAGACGCTAAAACCGTCGAAAAATTGTAAAAGAATCGATGTTTTATTTAATCAAAAATCATTAAACAATACCGGTAGTCAGTCCTCAACAACTTTAAGTGTTGCCAACGATGATGATGATGCTGAAAAAAGAAAAATTAGAAATAATTCTGAGGAAAGTCACGGGAGCGATGTTGATGAATCAAATTCATCTGATGACGACGAGCCACAACAAAAGGTTGTTGTTACTGACAGTCGGTTATTTAGCAATCATAAACATGAAATGAGCTACCCTTAGCTGCAGCCAAAGGGACATATATATGAAAATATTGTGAGTATTTTTTATACACAGCCCTGTTAAAGATAGTCCATTTGCAACCGATGATGTGCTGCAGAGAAATTATCCAGCCATGTCACGCTTGATAATGCTTGCAGCTTTGATTCCCAGCTCAACAGCTTGTGTGGAGAGAATCTTCTTCCTAATGAACACTATTGTTAGGAAACTGAGATTGAGTCTGAATCAAAAGAGTGTATACCATATAATGCGGATCGCGGAATAAGATTTTAGATAACATTATGTCATTTTACCTGAATGTTTTCAATTTTTATTATTACATTCCCAAAAAAGACAATTCTCAAAAAAAGAAAATGAGTAGACAAAACTCATACAGCGTGTCCTTACACGGCGGTTATTCAAATTTTGAACTTTCGTATTGTTATCATTCAGTTAATTATGTTATTAATAATATATGGCTAAAAACAATATAGGTTTATTATGCTGAAACAAATGCTAATTTCTTTTTGGAACAGATCTATTAAATGAACAGAATGCACAGTACGGAATTATTTTTCAAATTCAGAAACTCCTCCTGTTACCGGATTCCATTCATTTTGATCTTGTACTTGTCAGTTTAATATATAATACAAATACCAATTAAATTTTGATGTGCCAGATGTGCACATTTCGGAAATTCATTCCTTATCAGTGACACTAAGATCGAAAAGTTTGATACATAAAAATATAAGCCAAACAGTTGAAAATAATGAATCTAAAGTTTCAAAATTATATAAATCCAAATCCACCTAAGGAATGCTGTGCATGACGGAACAAACCTTAGTTTTAAATTAATTCCAAATTTTGGACGACTGAAAATTTTGCTAAATGGTACGTTTTCTGACAACACAAAGTACTGCCTACTGAGTTATGGATACCCTCGGGGAGTTTACTCTATCAGCAGCGGTACTAGAATGAATATTTCTATAATCGAAGTTGCTTTTTTTAAAAGTTCAAATTGACTTTAGAATTTTCACTTTCGAAAGTCTAATGATACGCACGAGAATTCTGAAACGTTCAAGTGTTTCAGAAAGACTTGTTCATTTTTCTAAAATTTTAAGATGGTACCAATTTAAAGATTGTTTGAAACAATTGTATTTATTAATTTCCTACAATGATATTTTGTTTTGACCCTTGTCGTACTTGTTAAGTAATGTATCCTTTTCCTCGTCTTTGCGAACAAGTGACAAACAGGAAGTTCTTTTCCTATTTTGTTTTTCCTAACAGGGGAAACCTGTATGTGTTAATGACTCAGACTAGTCTCCTACATCCTAAAGGATGTTTACTTTTTAAATTATATATGTCTTTTTACATCAAGATACACTGTGAAAAAAGTTTTATCGTACAAAATTGTCGTATTTTCTGGACTACGACAATGTGCACACAATGACGTTCGACTAGTTAATTGACACCGCTAACAATGTTTAACAAAATAGATAATAGATTACCACACACACACATATCACAAAAGCAAGCCAAAGTTAGTAAGGTAGACATGTGCTTACCATTCCAGAGCACCCGGACTCGCTTTCTTGTCAAAGTTTATTCAATTAGCAAGTTATTTAAAGTTTTATACTCTGCTTTTGGGATTCTGAACTGGAGATAGAATGGTATGTTTGTGCAATATATATATCAGGAAATTAATGCGTTATAAAATTAATGCGAATTGCCGATTTTGAAGTAAAATGCGTATTGAAATTAATGCGATTTTTTAAATTTCAATTTTTAAATTTTTTGCCTATCTTTTATCTTACAATTATGAACATTAAATTATGGATTCAGAAATTATGATATTATGTCTTCCTTAATACATAAAAACGTTATAAACAAACTTTCGGTAGATCTAGACATTAAAATAAACATTGAGGTGTGCCGTTGACCCATTTTTTTAAATTAACCAGGGTAGTAAAGGATTATCAGAACAAAGAAATGCGTGGTTTAAAAAACACTTGGAGTTTTTATTAAAATAAAGCATTCAAAATTAGGACATCCATGTTGGCATGTGTACAACTGATGTTCGTCTTCAACTCACGAGTTTAGAATGTTTGATTACTTATTATCACAGTACTTTCAATTTGATGTTCCAGTCAAGGTTCAAAATGATGTATCAGTCACGATTTCACTCGTAGCGAAATTCCCAGTAGGAAAGAAACAGCAAAAAATTAAGGCTAAATGAGAATGTGCTCTCATAAATCAGTTACGATAACAACTTCCGGTTAAGGGAGGTAACTCAATTTACAACAAATATCAAAATACAGAAATTGGAAAAAAAATGCAACAAGTAATTAATGCGATTAAACATGCCTCGCATTATTCGCATTTATTTCTTGCTCGCATTAATTTCCTGATTTACAGTATATATATATATATATATATATTTATATGTCATTGGTAATACATTTTTATGTTCATTGGTAATACATTTTTATGTTCAATCGCACTATATATCTGATATTTTATTAATCAATATATCGTTTAATGTTACCGCTACCTGCAAGATTATAAGAGCTTGGATTTCTTCGTTGCTGTTTTCTGATACAATACTTTCAGCATAATATATTACTGCAAAAAATTACTTAGGTTTCAAAACATTGTTTTCGCAAAATTGGATTATACTTTGATTTTAAAATTTTCTGTCAAGATTCTGCGCTAATATCAAGGATATCTAAATCAAACTGATTTTTTTTCTTCAATAAAGATTTGCCCGAGTAAGATAGATGGTATGGTGGACTTTCAATCTGTAAGTGCACGTTAGGAATTACTTTGCAAATTAAGCCCATTTTTGTAAATTTATTCTTCATTGCATGTGATTTTTTTTTAGATAATAAAAATCTTTTTTAACATAATCAATTTTTATCCAAATGTTTTAGTTAATTTTTGGCAGATTTTTTTCTCAAAATAAATAAGAAAAATAAAATCTTCCACTAGTATTTTGTATTAAAGGGCAAAATGGACCAGTGTATTTTGGTATGATGTCTGTAATTCCTTTCTGTTTTGTTTACTCTAATTAAATAATATGGACAAAAATTGTTCTGGTTTCTAATAGGGACAAACAGGTACGTTATTGCGTTAAATTTCTTTCATGGTGTTATCACAATCTTATAACAAATTCTTAATTTTATGAATGCACTAAAGTATATAACCGTATCCACCTCTTGATAGTTATGTAAGTAAGTTCTTTCCGTAATTAATGATATAATAACACGCGGAAATCAAACAGGAAGGTTTTTGAAATTTAAATAAAACAAAAGAAAGTACGAAATGTCTTAGAGTTTTTTAAAAATGGAAAAGTAATACGCATGTTATAAATTAGCCATAAGCGTTTTAATCATACCTGAACACATTAGCATCCCTTATCAAGGTGATCTGTTATTTTAAATGAAGATGTATTTTTTATAGGTACAAAATAATTAGGAAATAATGTTTTGAAAACGTTTGATAAATCGGAACTACTTTAAGGATTCAAATTGATTACTATCTTTGGTTTAATTGGAGATATTTATTAAGTATATTTATTAAGTCGGTCAATGTAATCCTTAATCTACTTTATTTTTCATATGGTACCGATATTCCATTTTTGTAAATAAAAGGAAAATTTTAAATAAACCTTTGAGATTACTTTCAAAGACTTAACTTTGTCTTTTTGTTTATATTTGTTTTGTAATAAGGAATAGTTAACACGATAATCTTAAATCTACCACATATCTCGAAAATAATAATAATAAAAAGATAAACAATTATCTTTAAATCAGAAATTGCAAGAGTTTGATAAATTCTCAAAAATAATGTGTAATAAAATTTAAATCCGCTAAGAAGAAAATCAATGTTATTCTAACTTTTAACAGAACTTGTTTGTTTTTAAAGAAAGCATATTCGAATGACTTTTGTCTTAAATAAGAATAATAATTCTTTCTATATACCGAGTTATTAGGCATATTTTGTCATAAAATATAATTTATTATCTTTTTTTTTAAAAATTCAATGAAGTATCCGTAATTGAAAAAGAACAAAAAGTAACGTGATCTAAAACATGTATTTGACAATATCGAACGAGTCAGTAAATATAAAATTATAAAAATATTAATAATAATAAAAAGTTACGGACTTGGTCGACTAGCCTGAAAATTTTAAAAAATCAGACAATAAGAAATCTTACCATTTTTGTTTTTCTCTTGAAATTTCAATTTGTTGGAAGCAATCGTAAGTATGTCCTTTGTTTTTTCCTCTTTCTTATTATTTAACTTGTATATCTTTTTCTTTTGACGTTTAAACGGCATCTTTATATAAAATAGTTGTTTATATTCCTTGATCTACAATACTAAAATCTGTTATTTTAATTTTTGAACGTTTAAAGCAACGATTTCATTTAAAATCCATTTACTCAACATACCGATCCAATAATATGACTGACTTGATTTAGAAAAAATATTCAACTCGTGACTGTGTTCAGGTAAGAATAAATGATAGTGTGTATATATTCACCTGTGTTTCAACAAAAATTCATACTGATGCTGAAGACATATATAATTACCAAAGTAATACGCCCTTTAATTATCGAATGATGACAGAACGATGGATAAAAGATAGTGTTAAAATACAATTATGACATGTTAACATCTTAAGTATATGAAAATCGTGACTATAGGAGATATTCTGATATTTAACTGGTATGTGTATTAAATATTCTCAAATAATGAGGTTTTCGTCAACATTATTCTAAAAGACATTGAGTTCATTGGTTGTTTAATGTCACCTGACTGAAGCTTATGGCATGGTGCGTGTTTATGTGCGTGCGCAGTCGTTAACACGCATTTTCGACTTCTCCTCTGAAAGTGATGGACATATTTCAATGGTACTTGTTCAGAAGCATGTATGAACCGGTGCAATTCAAATTTTATGGGGTTGCCATGGCTACCAAAACTATGTCAAGTACCTAGGGATGCAAAAATCTTAACAAATCTAGATGATGTGAGAAAAAATTCTGATATATAACATGGTTTCTCCAAGGTTTTTCTCCGTAAAAATCGGTTGAAATGTGGGTTACGCGCTTTTGCGTTAAAATTTCAAAATTATCTTAAAAATGCTATTTCTCAAAGATAATCGCATGGGGTTTTCAGTTTTTATGTCAACTTGAAATGTCCTTCAAAATGAGGCAAAGGTCAATATTTCTTTTTAAACCTTGTAAGTTCTAATGATTCTAAGGAATCAGAAAATAAATAATCGAGTTATTACTGCAAAAATATTGTAATTTTTTGTACTTTTTGCAGTTTTTACATTTTTTAAAAACTATTATAGGCAAATAAAAACAATAAATTGCAAAAATATATAGAATGACAAAATCTAACACAGTAGCTAGATTTGTGTCTACATGTTAATCAATGCTAGAGTTGTTGTTCCTATTATATTGATTCTTTTTTTTTTTTTTATAGAAATTTCAATTTCTAAAGAACTACTTGACTATTTTGTTTCAAATACTCTATCTTCGGTAAAAATTATAAAAACTTTTGATTTTTCTACACTTTACACCACTATCCCTCATGCTAAATTGAAAGAACGTCTAAAACAAATCATTCACTTTTCATTCTTTTACAAAAACGGTAAACCAAGATATAAATATCTAGGACTTAACAGGGATTCTGGTTATTTTGTAAAACACCATACAGACTGCAAACAAAAATATACTGAAGATACCATCAACAAAATGTTAGAGTTTTTGATAGACAACATATTTGTTGTGTTTGGCAATATTATCTTTCAACAAAAAATCGGTATACCAATGGGCACAAACTGTGCACCTTTGCTTGCTGATTTGTTTCTTTATTCATATGAATCAGAATTTTTACAGAACCTTGTCAAATCTGGAGAAAAGGCTGTCGCTAAATCATTCAACTACACATACAGATATATAGATGAACAGATATATAGATGACGTTCTTTCTCTAAATAATCACAAATTTGGAAAATATTTGAATGTCATCTATCCAAGTGAGCTTGAAATAAAAGACACGACAGATTCTCCATGTTCTGCTTCATATTTGGACTTATACCTCAATTATGACACCCATGAAAGGTTACATCTGAAGCTGTACGACAAACGTGATGACTTCAATTTTTCTATTGTCAACTTTCCGTTTCTTTGCAGTAATATCCCTGCTTCTCCTGCGTATGGTATATATGTTCCACAGTTAATACGATACGGTAGAGCTTGTTCCCACTATGGGGACTTTCTGCAACTTGTTGACACAAGGATATTGCAAGCCTAGGCTAATCAGGGCCCTTAAAAAGTTTTATGGCCGTTATCACAATATTGTTGATAAGTATGTAGTCACTGTATCCCAACTTATACTGGATATATTTGACTTACCATAGTTCTTTGTTCCTTTCATTTTCAAAATTGACTTGCACGTGACGGGTGTAGCTAGCTAGACAGGAGGTGCTTACCCTTTCGGAGCACCCGGCCTCACTTCCTTGATGGAAGTTCACGTGTATAACATATTTTGCCAGTGTGCAAAGTTTTTACTTTGTTTTTGGGATTGTGATGTGGACACGGACTGGTATGTTTGTTTTATTTTGATGAATTTCTTGAAGAGAATATTATAGATAGCTATTAACAATTCATTGCAAAAAGGTTCAGCATACATGATTTAACTACATAGCAAGTTGTTACGTCAATCCATGTAAGAATTGTTGCCCTGAAATACATTTTTTCTCAAATTTTGCTGTTTGTGACCAATGTTCCTAAATCTATTAAAAATGTAGTCAAAATAAACTACAAAAATGTTCAGCATGACAAGGTGTATCACTTTAGCAAGTTTTGTATCCATATAAAAGTTGCTGTTCTTGAAATACAATTTGCTTTTTTCGACCACTTTCTTAAAAACTATTTTAAATGGATAAAAAAAATAAATTGCAAAAATGATCAACATAAGATGGTCTAAGAAGAAAGGAAGTTTCATTATCTATGTAAGAGTTGTCCCTAATTTTTCGCAAATTCTGCTGTTTTCGACCATTTTCTTGAAGACTTTCATACATAGATAATGAAAATAAATTGCAAAAATATTCAGCATGACAAGAACTAACATGGTAGCAAGTTTTATATCTTGAATTGAAATGTAATTTATTGTGAATTTGACATTCTTTGACGATTATCATGAATACAAACAATAAATTGTTGCAACAGTTTTTATAAATTTGATGTTATTGGCTATTTTTGGATTTTTGTAACGAATTTATATAATTTAATTATTTTTTTGTGTATGCAATCAATAAAATACAAAGTTATTTGTGTTTTGAAATTAAATCATATTTAATGACATAATTTATAAGGCGAATGTATCAGGCCCATTGGTATGATGTGTCATGTCGCGTTAGCAAATGTTTGTGTATGCAATCAATAAAATACAAAGTCATTTATATTTTGAAATACCGACAATGTCATGCTCGTTATCTCAAAAAGGGAGAGTATGTGTTACTGATACTATCAGTAACACATACTCTCCCTTTTTGAGATAACGATCAGTGATAGTCAAGCATAAAAGACATTCTATCTTGCTCATTACACCCTGACGATCTCCGAAATGTATACGAATGTTCCTAAATATCATCAAAACGTATATCACGTCTTCCAGATATATCTTCACTGATAAGGAATGATTTTCCGAAATGTGCACATCTGGCACATCAAAATTTAGCAGGTATTTGTTATACATTTACTACTCCTGAGCCGGTACTGCTGATGGTGGAGTACAACTCCCCGAGGGTATCCATAACTCAGTAGGCAGATAAAATATCAGCACCAAGATTGTTTAATCCAGCAATAGACGCGTGAGGAACTTGAACTGTTGTAGAAACATTGACCAGCGAGCAATGCGCGGATTTTTGAAACGAGCAGTGTTTAAATACACTAAAGGCTTATGATCGGTCTCTAAAATAAAGCAGCGGCCATAAAGATATTTAGAAAGTTTGTCAACTGCCCATACAATACCAAGACATTCCTTCTCTATGATTGAATAATTGATTTCTCTGTTTAATAATTTGCGACTAATGTAACAGACTGGATAATAAAGACCTTTGTGATCTTGTAATAGAACAGCACCAATCCCTTTGTTTGAAGCATCTGTTCGGAGAATAAATTCTTAGTGAAAATTTGGAAGTATAAACAGGTCGAGAACTAAGTATAGTTTGCAACTTGTCAAATGTCAATTTTGACATTCTGTTGTCCATATAACCTTGGTAGCTGAATTCTTTTTAGTAAGATCTGTAAGTGGGGCCATAACTGTAGAAAATTGGGAACAAAACGTCTGTAGTAAGAACTAAGATCAAAAAGACTACGGACTTCCTTTTTAGTAGATGGAACAGACATGTTTAAAATTTTCTTAACTTTAGACTGAGTAGGTTGAATACAACCATCACCAACAGTATGTCCTAGAAATTCTATAGAAGTAAAACCAACTGACACCTTAGAAGGTCTGGCAGTGATATTTTGATCACGTAAACGCTGTAAAAACAGTTTAAGATGTGAAAGATGAAAGATGTTCCTCCCATGTGAGAGAAAAAACCAAAGCATCATCGAAAAAATTGACAGTAAAATTCAATCCTTTAAGAAGAAGACGCATCATTCGTGCAAAGGTAGCACAAGCAGTACTTAAACCGAAAGCTAAGACACAAAATTGAAATAATCCTTGTGGTACTTGGAATGCAGTGTAAGGTCGAGATGAATTCTCTAGTGGAATTTGCCAATAACCTTTACATAAATCAAATTTTGTAAAAAAAGACAAATTTCCCAAGTTTGTTGAACAAATCTTCCGGGTTTGGAATCGGGTCAGAGTCAAAGACAGTGTGCTGATTGATTGCACGGAAGTCAATTACGAACCTATTTGAACCATCTTTTTTTGAAACTGAAATTACTGGTGAACAATATGGCGAGTTAGAAGGTTCAATTACACCCATTTTAAGCATAGATTCAACTTCAACTTTAATAGCTTGTTCTGTTGAATAAGATTATGGATAAGGTTTTACATTTATGGGTTCTGTTGAAGTCAGCTTGATAGAATGGTTAACCAAGTTAGTACGACCAGGTATATCCGTAAATACTTGTTGAAAAACAGATAAAATTGATAAAACTGAAGATTTCTGGCTATCACTCAAATAAGGATTGATGACAACATCCTTGTAAGTTTCAGATCCAACTGTAGAAGGTAAAACTAAAGAAACAGATAAATCAAATGAATCTGGATCTTGCTCTGAAATAACACAAGTGGAACTAGTAACTTCCTTGTCATTTCTATGTGACTTGAATCGTTCAAAGTACTGTTTAAGCATGTTAACATGAAACACTTTAGCTTTGGAACCCATCTGAACTATGTAATCACATACACCCTGTTTGGATACAGTAGTGAATGGACCTTTCCAATGCATCAGAAGTTTGTTGTGTGATGTAGGTAACAAAATTTAAACCTTTGAACCAACTTTAAGATTACGTGAACGTATTCTTCGGTCATAAAGCATCTTGGTTCGTTTCTGAGAAGATTTAATAGTGTTATAGACTAAGTTACAGCTCTTTTCAAGTTTAGTTTTTAAGTCAAGAACAAATTGATAAGATGTAATAGTGTTTTCCTCTGCAGGTGTTCCTTTCCACATAGAATAGAGCAAAGATAAGGGACCTCTAGGGGTTCGACCATACCAGAGTTCAAAAGGTGAAAATCCTGTAGAATCTTGTGGTACTACACGATAAGCAAAGAGAATTGGATTAATGAAACGATCCCATTCACAAGGTTGCTCAGTTAAGTTTAGACAGCATTTTCTTAAGTATGCCATTGAATCGCTCCACTAAACCATTAGTAGCAGCATGGTAAGGAGAAGTGCGAAGATGTTGCGTTAAAAGTAAATTCATAACTTCATAACTGCTCTCTCTTTATCTTTCACAACACTTTCTCTTTCTTGCTTTTCTCTCTCAAATTGTAACCTCTTTAACTCTCTTTCTGCTGCTCTTTCCTCTCTTTCTACTTTCTCATGTTCTTTTCTGTCAATGTAATCTAATAAATCTTGTCCCTGTAAACCTGCTTCTTTTGCTTGTTTTAAAAATTCACCTGACATTTTGAACTCCAAAAAATTAATGTATCAAACAATAATGGCATAAAAATGCTATACAAAAATATACAATTCAAACCAATACAAGTCCAACCAAGTATTACAATTCCATTCAAAAACAATGTATACATAAAATGACAGTTTAAAACAAAATACAACAAATAACTGTCAAGTAATAAATATAAACAATTCAAATGAATAAATACCATTAATTGCAATTAGTAATGTCATTAAATATGCATGGTAACTGCACAGTGAACTCAATGTCTTTGTACAAATATTAATATATAACCAAATAACATAATAATATTGTTCTTTGTTTACAAAAATAACTTCAAAATTCTGCATAAAAACTGCATATTTACAGTTCAAAATTAAGTATATTCACAGTTTATATTGATGAAAACAAACAAATGTCAATTGTAGAACACGATAAAGCTATAGCATTTGAAATTTTTTTCGGAATAACTATGTCATTATGAAACTTCTAAATTCTGATGTTCACATAATACTATAACACAGGATGATAAATCACTTCACAATGAATACAATGACGACGAATTACATATAGACGATAATAGACGACAAGCGACGACGAGCCTCCATATTGTTACAGATCTGTCGTAGGCCTTGGTCCCAGGAATTAAATTATTAATAACGAAGTATAATCTTTTCCTCCACTTTATTCATATTTAAATATTTTTTTTAAATTCCTCCATATTCGGTTCCATATTAAATTTATTATTACTATTATCCAACCCAAGTGTTTTGACCAAACTACAAAATACAAAATGAAAGAAACCTCACATTTGATTCTATTTTCTAAATGAGTAAATATAATGATATGTGTACCTAATTCTTAAGGTGTGGGCATCCCTATATTAATCCAATTAATTCACCAATTAAACCCAATTTATTATTTAAGCTACATTAAGCATCATTTAAATAAAACCATTTTGCCCTAGTACACAGATCACTAGATTTAATCACTAGATAAAAAAACTAATAAATTAAATTGAAGTATTGAATCAAATACTTGAAATTAGTAATTAATAAAACATTCTAACATAATTTCCAATTGAATTTAAAATAATTCTCTTTCTTAAAAGAAAATAAAATAGCTGGAATTTCTCTAGATTTAGATATTTAGTTTTCAAAATTCAAACATTCCAAATTTAACAATGTAACATTGTCTTTTTAAACAAAATTCAAATCCCTGTATCAATATAAAATTTCTACTTACAATTGTATTTATACATGCATTCATTTTTCTCATATCGAACACCATCGTTCATGGCCAAGTCTCCACTAAATTTTATTTGAAAATCCACTCCCTTATATAGACACAACAAAACATAACATCATAAAAATCGCATACTCCACAAACTCCATACACAGTCACACAACCCATGAATATTTACAAAGTTACCCCAGTTTATTGACAAAATAACAACACATATAGTGACCTCTCAATTTGTTTTGTTTTTTTTTGTACTTTTAGAAACACCTGTTAATTAAGCGACATCTAAAATATGGACTTGACCTTAACACCTTTATAAAAACTTATGGCAAAAAATAAAATATGGAATGAGCACAATTTAAACATGATGAAAAAATACAATTTTTGGTCAATACAAAAAAAATTATTTACACTGTAACACTACCCTTGAGCGGGTACCGCTGCTGGTGGAATAAAACTCCCCGAGGGTATCCATAACTCAGTAGGCAGTGCTTTTGCTGTCAGAAATACACCATTTAGCAAAATTTTCAGTCGTCTTAATTTTTTTAATTTGTATAAAACTAAGGTTTGTTCCCTCATGCAAAACATTCATTAGCTAGATTTGGATCCACATATTTTTGGAACTTAAGATTCATAAATCTTCAACCGTTTGGCGTATGGTTTTAATCTATCAAACTTCTTCGCCCCTAGTGTCATGATGAGGAATGATTTTCCGAAATGTGCACATCTGGCAGATCAAAATTTAGCAGGTATTTGTTATATATGCGGTCATTACGGAGTTCTATTTCATGCCCGGTTTCTCCTGCAATGATTTGGTAGTGTGGCCTAGAAACAACTTTTGATGTGGTAAATATTTGACTGGCAATCTAATATAACTTGAGTATGTATGCATTGGTTGTATTTATAACCACTGTTGTATAATGCTTTGGACTCATTTGACAGAATATGCGTTCTATGCAACGTGTCATGTATGCAGGCAACGCAATTGGAAGTTCATGACAAGTACATGGCACCTGTCTTCATTAAATATTTGAAAAAAAATCTTTCAAACAGCTTTTTTCATTCAAAGGTCAAAAGTAAAAGTTGCAGCAGAAAAAATGTACTTTGCAAAAAATACCTACACCAAGAAAACACAAGGCAATATAGAAGGGCAAAAGGACAATCAAAAACAAGAAAATTAGGTCGACTGTTTAATACCTCGGCATTGGATGGACGCTAGTTAAAATGTTTTCAATGTTTCGCGACGTTATTCAATGAATTGCTCAAACAATCCTAATTATTTCACAAACACTGGACATTAACAAACATTTAAACATTTTGAAAAATGGCATAAGTGTCCCAAATGTACTTTTACAGATATCCTGTTTCTGTGCAAATAACAACTTAATATTCAAATATTATGAAAAGTTGCTGTGTCTAAATGTATCCCTTTGATTTTAGGATCTAGCATAATGAACACAGCAAGCAATTAAAATTGATAAAGGTCGAGTCTGTCGATTACCAGGACTTATCAACTTCATTACTAGTGATTTTGACAAAATAATAGCAGAAATCAAAGAATAAATATCATTTGCCCAAAAGTCTATTTGAATTTTAAGAAAAAAATAAAGCAAAGAATATGAGAAAATCACAACAATGGTTTAAACAAAGGCTTAGATATCTTAGTTAAGGTAAAGATAATTTGTTTTTTATTTTTGACCAATCGATAGAATCGAATCTTTTCAGCCATTAACGTTAATAAATTAAACATTTACCAACTCTATTGTAAACGTTTATGCAATTTGCTGTAATGAAATCGCATATTTGCAAAGAGAGAAATTGAGTTTAATTTTTTCCTCTTCCACAATTTTATAAGGGGTCAGAACATATAAAATAAAAGTTATATATATATATATATATATATATATATATATATATATATATATATATATATATATATATTATAAACAGAATACATGTTAATGATAAGTCGTTTTAGGTACAACAGTATTGAGATCGACATGTTGGTTATTGATAAACATTGAACTCCACAAACAGAAATATACATTGATTTTTATATTTTAATAATACTAAATTTGTGAAATATGTAAAGGCGTCTGTGTGTTTTTTTATTTAATTTTTTAAGTAATCTTCCTGGTTCTCCTGCGTATAGTATATTTGTTTTATAGAGATTTTTAACCACGGGAACTTTCTACAACAAAGCAAACTGCTTACATATAATTTTTTTGACCCAAGGATATTAAGGTGTAGGCTAATAAAGGCCCGTAAATTGTTTTATGGCCGTCATCACAATATTGTTGATGAGTAAGAAGTCTCTGTATCACAACTTAGAGTAGATATATTTTACATCTCAGGTTCTTTTGTTTTGTTTGTGGATGGTGTAGACATTAGGTGCATACCCTTACTGTGCAACAGAACGTACTTTGTGGAAGCTAATGTTTAAGCCAGTTTTCATTTTTTGCTTTTGTTTTGGATCGTTTTTTGTTTATTTACTTTCTTTGTTACCGACTTTATAAACATTGACAATAAAGCAACAGAACGTAAAATATCTTAGGTACCATTGAAATTCGCTTCTAAACTTATGAAAACGTATAGTATTTGAATTCCATCCTTTTTTTCTCAAGGACATACATATTATAATACTATTGTTTAATGGTATGCACCATCACACACATATTATATAGCAGTGTTGGGTACTAGGTTTGCCTCGTTTTTGTCTAGGTTGTCAATTATGGTGGACCAAAAGGATTATTCTTCAGGGACTACACCGCCAAAAAGATAGTAGAGTTCAGGTTTTCCATGATGAATATTTAACCACGTTTTCGTAGATCTATCAGAGAAGGGAATGCATACTGTGGCGTGTTTAAGAGTGACATTTCTATTGGACATAAAGGTCGTGATGGCTGCCTCATTATTATTAAAATTTTGTAAAAAAAAAAAAAAAAAAAAAAAAAAGAAAAACATTCAGGTTTTAGTTGTGTTTTAATTATGTTTTGTACGATAAACTATTGCCTACTGACAAATGTCTGAAAATACAGCTCAGATTATACCGAAACGTTGTGAAAGGGGTTGGCATCTGTATATATATTCCACTTCTATGATCATTCGTCTTGTAATAGATACATAAAACATAATCAGTCATAAGTCAGAACGCCTAACATACATGCTGATTGATATAAAACACAAACATACAAATTAATATGAAAAATAAGCCAAACGTCTCGTCATTAGAAGTCAGTTTTGAATCGTATATGAATATAATACCAATATCAGAGGAAATGCTCTTTTGTCTCATATTGTCAATATGCTGTTATTTTTTTTTTCTCTTGCATATTATATACAGTAAAACCTGTTTTAAGAGGCCACTAATGGGACAGGACAAAAGTGACAGCTTAAGACAGGTGACCTTTGAATCCAGGTTGTTTTCCAGAAGATATCTTTGAAGGAAAACGATCGAATTTAATCATTTATCTATATCAAATAACGTTTCATTTTATATCTAATATTCTCATATATATATATATATATATATATATATATATATATATATATATATATATATATATATATATATATATATATATATATTTATATATATATATATGAAATGAAATGTTTGTCAACATAATACGTAATAAAGATCTCATGCAAATAATCAGTGATTGTTTTCTATTCTATGGATTTTAATAACATTTAGGAGAGAGAGAGAGAGAGAGAGATCAGGTGAAAATTAAGTGATTAATCGGACTTATTTATTAATTAATATTATTAATTTATATAAGAGGTTTTAGATAAAAAAAACAAGGATTACCTGTCACTCTCCGTCTTAATGTAAGGTGATATCACTAAATAAAAACAATTTTGCTAAAATGAAATTTTAAACATTTAGAAGCTATAAAATCAGTTTCAATTAAATCGTTTGTATACGCAAAGACTTAAATAATTATTGAACCGGTTATTTTGATACGTTTTGCTGAAGTATCTTTAAACCACTGCCTTCATTAATTATTAATTTTTTCATTACCGCTTACATACCTTCACCGTTTTTTGTCTTGACTATTAATACTTTCGAAATCCTCAATAAATCCGAATTATCTCTGTATAATATTCAAAATTTGCATTCGTCCGATATTAAATTCGTCCGCTTATTCGCTTTTTTGATAACATCTTTTTTTCTTTAAGTGTTTAAATGTTTAATGTTCATTAAATAAGACAAAGAAAAAGTGAATACTTCTCAAGTAATTTTATTGTTTTTAGATTGACTCGACAAGTGCGATACGGCTGAGCAACCAGCTTAACATAGTATTATAAACAACATTACCAAGTCATGTGACAATTATCACGTGATACCATCAAAGCAAAATGGCCGTCTTATCCAGGTTCTTCCTTGCTGCCGGTCACAAAATTAGTGGTCGCTGACCGCGTTTCGCAGGTGACCGTTTATTTCAGGTGAAATATATAGTAAAATTCATTAGGCGTGATTCAACCTGACCGCTATCTGCAGGTGACCGCTAAGGCAGTTTTTACTGTATATCTATATATCACAAATACCTGTTAAAGTTTGATGTGCATGTTTCGAAAAACCATTCCTCATAGAAAACAGGTTTATATTAAGTCTTCTGACAATTTTTTTTTTTAAATTTTCTTCGGCTTCAAGTACACAACATTTTTCGATTTCTGCGGGAGCTTTAAAAAGTTATTCTGTGGTCAGGTAATTTATAACTACATGTATTTGGAAGTTACCTATTATCAATAATTCGTTTTATATGGTTTCTGCTTAGTCAGTAGTTTATTATACGACTGTGTTTAGATAATCTGAAAAGATTTCTTTATGTTTTGCAATACCACTGAAATTTCTGTGTCAGTCAGAAGGTTAAACTCACATTGTGCCGTATTAAAGCATCAAGACTTATTGCATGTAAGTTTTTCAATAAAACCGAAGAACGTTAAGGTCTTTATCCGTAACATGAAAGAGTGTTCGACAAAACCGATTCAACTAATGTTGACAAATTAGACGGAATTGTGAAACATGAGGATTTTTAAGTAATTTCTGTTACAAATACTTAAATCTGGTCTGTAAGTCTTGTAATTGTGATTTTCGATTCCTGGTTAAAACTATCGTCGAGATTGGAAACCGTGTTTAATGAAGTCATGTTATAGTTTTTCATTTGATGTTGCATAAAAATATCCCTTGTTTGACGTCAGGTTGCACAAAATACTGTAAACCGTGAAAATTTAGCGGCAGTTTTATTTTAGCGCAATTGGCGAAAGAATTCAAGCGCTAAAATAATACTGTCGCTAAAATTTTACAACACTATCGGACAAATACTAACGATCCCCAATACGGTCTGTGAAAATGTTTAATTGCTATTATTATTGAATATTATGCCTATACCCCGTCATATAATCATTTTTTAAAATTTTTTTTAAACACATTTAATCAATGAGAAGCTGTATCGATCTACACAAACTAATTAAAAATCAACAATAAGTTTTATCAATAATGTTCAGTCCAAAGAGTCCATTTTCGTTTCTGCTAAAAGAGAATCATATGCGCACGCACATAAAATTGAAAAATGGAATAAAATCTGAATTTAATTACGATAAATCCTAAAAATCATTCAATTCACAATAAAACGGTTTGAAAAAGCACTAAAAATCCACAAAAGTTTTTTAAAAAAAAAAAAAAAAAAAACGGGGACTCTGGGGTTTTTCTCTGAACAAACCGCCACAATTTTATAAATAGGAGTATGTCTACATGTACAATACGACTAAGAATAAATGTTTAGTATGGCTTCATTTACTTAATTATTACTACTCAGCACATCTGTATATAAATGTAGCTTAATTAGGATTTACTACATAGCCGTGTACAGGTGTAAATTTTGGGGTCCCAAACAGGGTAATCACTGGCGCTAAAATAAAACTGCGCTATTATGACTGGCACCTTAAAATCGCTAAAGTTTCTATGCGCTAATATAAAGCGGTTTGCAGTAACTAAAAACTTTTACTATGACATGGAGACAGTTTTATTTACTACTTAATATATCCGTATTGATAGAAATCATTTTTGCGCTGGCGGTAATGTTATTATGATTTCGCTCTTTATTATTAACAAATGATGTTGAGTGTTAACAATATCATTAGCACAAAAACGAAGATGTATTATTCCATGTATTGATTTGGATAATATATCTTTGTTGTATGTTATCCTTGTTTAACATTCTAAAATCTGTTTTCATTATAGGTCGAATCATGCTTGCTGTGTTTCAAAAGGACTTGTTCCTTTCGATATAAATTATGCTTTAGTAATAAAACAAATAATATCAAGGTTTGTCAAATTTAAAATTAAGCAGCTGTTAATTGTTAAGTATGATCATATATATAAAGGATGTACAGTAAAACCTCTCTATACCGGACAAGCTCCGGACTATAGATTTTGTCCGGTTCAGAAAGATTTTGGAATTTTTAACCTGGTTCATCTTCCCTTGACTAAATTAATCTAGAAAGAACATGTTAACTATTATTATTTTCATTTATTGTAATCATGGTAATTAATTGACCGTAATAATCAAAACAATTTAATGTTTTTTTTTTTAATTTATAGCTACTATTTACTAACTATGTCTTTTCTCTCCATATAAAAACGGACTGCATGTATAAAACAATTTTAGTACTAATTATCTGATAAACTTGAAAATTATAAAAAAAAAACAATGAATGTCTAGATAGGTCTATGATGAAACTTAGCTTAAACACTTAAAAACTTATAATCTGTGTAAAAATTAGTGAAAGTAATTTATTTAATTACGAACAACAAATACATCCAGTGTAAATTTGCGTTTAGCACAATTTTGTTTTATCCTGTTTCTAAATGTAAAAGCACTGTTTGGTTTTAAATCTCTTCTAAATCACTTTCTTAATAGGATTCTAATTATGGTACTTTGGGCAAACAATACTACCATCATTAATTCTTGTCACGACAACAATAGTGTTGACACTTTACCAGTTCTTTTGATTCATAAGGTGTAACTGGATAGTAAATATACAAAACAACCATTTACAGAACGGCTTGGTGGTTATAATTCTAAATATATAACACAAATACCAGTTAAATTTAGATGTGCACATTTCGGAAATTCATTCCTCATCAGTGACACTTAGACCGAAAAGTTTGATAATGAAAAACATGAGCCAAACAGTTGAAAATAATGAATTTAAAGTTTCAAAATTATATAAATCCAAATCCAGCTAAGGAATGCTTTGCATGAGGGAACAAACCTTAGTTTTAAATAAATTTCAAATTTTAAAGGACTGAAAATTTTGTTAAATGGTACATTTTCTGACAGCACAAAGTACTGCCTACTGAGTTATTGATACCCTCGGGGAGTTTAACTCCACCAGCAGCGGTACCCGTTCAGGGGTAGTAAATATATAACACAAATACCAGTTAAATTTTGATGTGCCATATGTGCACATTTCGGAAATTAATTTCTCATCAGTGACACTAAGACCGAAAAGTTTGATACATAAAAAATATATAAGCCAAACAGTTAAAAATAATGAATCTAAAGTTTCAAAATTATAAAAATCCAAATCCAGCTAAGGAATGCTTTGCATGAGGGAACAAACCTTAGTTTTAAATAAATTTCAAATTTTAAAGGACTGAAAATTTTGTTAAATGGAACATTTTCTGACAGCACAAAGTACTGCCTACTGAGTTATGGATACCCTCGGGGAGTTTAACTCCACCAGCAGCGGTACCCGTTCAGGGGTAGTAAATATATAACACAAATACCAGTTAAATTTAGATGTGCCAGATGTTATTCTTTAATAAATTAAATAAAAACATATTTAAATGATGAAAAAAAAAACCCCAAAAAAAAGAAAAAAATAGAAGAAAAAATAAAGATGAAACATATTTAAAAATGATAATCATAAAAACTTTATATAAATTTTAGTGTACATAATTGAAATTTTTATAAATCTGTTTAAATCTAAAATGAAAATCAAGTAATTAAACAAGAATTCCACTGAATTAAATGTCTCGCCTAGTTGATATGGACTTTAACATAAACTTTCACATTTTGACACGCCGCCGCTGACACCGGTAGAGTAACACCTAAGTCTCGCCTTGTGGCGATGCCAGGCTTGACAAAAAAATTGAAATGATGTCCGGTTTAGAGAGGTTCATTTTAGGACAAAAGCAACTTAGGACTGAAAAGTTTGTCCGGTGTCCAGAATAGACAGTGTCCGGTTAAGAGAGGTTTTTCTGAGATGAAAATTCGTTTCAAATTTTTTGTCCGGGATAGAGGTGTCCGGTTTAGGAAGGTTTTATGTAGAATGTTTGAAAGAAGCTGGAGGCATATCATTGTTGTCTCTCTAACGAAGATGTGCTGGTGGTTTTTGTCTATAGCAACAACACTATTTGTCTCACAAACATGAAATTGTAAAGCCTTAAAATTCTCAGAAGACCGAGATAAACATGCCTAATTGTTGAATGAATTTTTTTATGTTTTTTTCGAAATTCAAAATAAATAGTTTATAAACACCAGAGACACCGGATAGAATTATCAATTTATTCAACGCACATCTTAAGCCGACAACAAACATAAAAACAGTTACATAATGTTTTTATGAGTTAGATATATGAGATATTCTGACTTTACAGGTTTATGAAAATCTTTTATAACCAAAATAGCATTTACCTAAAAGTAAAGATCAAATTCTAAAGATTTTGATGAATGTTGTAATGATTTATGGATATTTTTTAACCGTTCATGAAAAAATAAAAAATTATGATAAAAATATTAATTTTTGGTAAATTTGATTCTCGTATTAGAGTGAGTGAGTGGGAGTGAATTATTGTTTTGAGCCGCATCAGCAATTTTGCAGCTATTCGCGGCTAGAAAAATGTAAAAGATACAATAGTATCAATAAAAATCTTAATTAATGTAAATCTCTTTGTATAATTAAATCAGTGTTTGAAAAAAGCGCTTGTCCGATTGCCCGTGCCTGTCTACTTTTTGGTCGGGCAACCAAATTCTCAGATAAAGTAAATCTGAGAATTGTATGGTAGATAATTATGAATCGCCAAGTGCCAATTATACAAATGTTTTGATTGGATTAACGGATTTCATTATAAAAGTTCAACCAATCGATATGAGCGTAATAGTAACTAATAACATCAGATGTCAGGTTCCCGTGTACAGTTCTTGATTCAAATAATAAGTGGCAGCGAGTGTGATACACTACAGCCGTTGAACAGGTCCACTGATAATCATGTAATGGTGGTAGGCGACCATGGTAGACAAACCTATTCCAAAGTATTTTAGTATTTTTTTAAAAAATCATGAAAAACGGTAAAAACCAAAAATCGACAATAAAGAGGAAATCCGCAAGAGATATGAACAAAAGCGGAGACGGTTGCTGTTATTGTTTTTAAATTTTTTAAATCTTGTGAACTGTTATTGTTATCTTGCTTACTGTCTGATTCACGTCTGCCGTAGCACTAGTTTCTAAAGGTTTTAGAAGAGATATCAAAAAATTTTGTAACATGTCACATACCGTTATGACGTATGCATTTTGTCGTAATTAACTGACGCCAAACTAAATGCAATCTTAGCTGGAGTATAAAATGCAGAGCTTTTTAAAATCCTTACGGGGATTTAATATGAGAAAACACACAAACACTCATTCTGGAAATACATCGCTGTAATAATCATGCGGGTCACGGTAGAAAATTCTGGAATAGTTCATTCAGCTGTAGGTAAGATCGCTGTTGTCAGGCCTACAGTATATATTCCTTTTGCTGTCAAGCTAGCAGACGATATTAACTGCCCAGCGAAAATAAGAAAGTCGGTCATGCGCAATTCTATTTTCTTAACCCGCATTATTTTTCAGCGATGTATTTCCGGAATGAGTGTTTGTATCTTTTCCCATATTAAATCCCCGTAAGGATTTTAAAAAGCTCTGCATTTTATACTCCAGCTAAGATGGCATTTAGTTTGGTGTCAGTTAATTACGACAAAATGCATACGTCATAACGGTATGTGACATGTTACAAAATTTTTTGATATCTCTTCTTAAACCTTGAAAAACTAGTGCTACAGCAGACGTGAATCAGACAGTAATAATTAAATTTCATTAACGTTTTTTGGTCTTATTTAACTGACAAGTGTTTCCTCACCATTCTGAAAATGTTAATACTTAATGAAAATATTAGAATTTCACGGCCTTGGAACCGTTTTCGATGTCTGGTTATTTGCTGATGTTGAGGTTCTTTTGAAAAATGTTTTATGAAGAGTTCATTTTAAATATTGTTACAAAAAGTAAATTATTTAATTGTATATTTTAGTGTTTTTGTGAAGCTTGTAAAAGTTGTCTATGCAATAGCATTTCCTGGAAGCAAAGGTTTAGGTAAAAGTATTGACTGTATTAGAGAATCAATTAAGTTATATCAATACACAACATCATCAAACAAACAAACGTCTAAAGGGGTTTAAACACAAAGAAACAGTGAAACAAGAGAAAAGCTTATTTGCTTTGGTTGAGAGTTTGAAATTATTGGGCAACTTAAAATTTGGCAGGGCAAGTGAATTGTTGGATGAACTTGCCCTCCCGGCAAGTCCACCAAGAATTTTTATTTCAAACACTGTAAAATAATTACCTAAAAGTAAACTAATAAATACTAGTAAACAAAGACAAATTATATTTAAGACATAGGAAAATATATAGTAAAACAATTAAAATTTACCAAATAAGTTAATTTCCCGAAGGAAGTGTAAAATTTTATTGTCCATGGACATTACTAAAGAGATCTCGCATCGGTGATGCTGAATAAAAAGTATCCCTTGTATCTGCAAAATCAACACAAGCCAGGAAAATGTGCTGAATAGATAGATGACTTTGACAAGGGACACATTGTGGAGGTGGTTCCCCCCTTTAAAATAAAAAAGTGTGTCAAATAACAATGACCGATTCTACAGCGCCGAAGAATAATACTATCACGCCAACTTTACTCGGATAAAGGTATAAATCCCAGACAGAGCTGAACTGAATGAAGCTTATTGGGCTCTTGGCCATTGATATAATTGTATATTAATGGCTTTAAATCAGTATGAGGAACAAAACAAGTTGTTATTGGTTTGGATTATGCTGATTTAGCAGCGGAATCGGCTTTACTGTTGCCATTTATACCAACATAACAATAATTAATAATTTTTTAAAACCCGAAACAGCGTATGTAATAGATGCATGCAGTTTCAGAATTTCACGAATTGGTAGTGATTAAATTGTCTGCTCTTTATTGCCCGAAGAGCTGACAAAGAGTCTGAACATGTTAAAAAATTAAGATGAGGCGATTTTGAAATATATTTTAAAGCAAGTGAAATTGCTTCAGCCTCAGCTGTAAATATAGAACTTTTTTTGGAAGACGCATTTTTATCGTTTCGTCTCTATCAATGGCAGCAGCAGCTACCCAACCAATATCTTGTGATCCATCAGTATATATTAAATCTATTCTCGAAGTGCGTGTCTAATAACAGCAGTGTATATCTATCTTTAACATACAAAAAATAATAGAAATATCATAGTTCAGATAGGTTAAACATGTCCGAAGGATCCTTGCACTTCTCTATGGTAAAAGTTGTGGAGTTAATTGCTGGGAAATAAAACAATTTATAACCTTGCCCAGTACCCAAGAAATGAGAGTGCTTGCTAATATAAACCGACATAATAATGACTTTCCAGGATGCTTTGGTTTTGTTGATGGATTTGAAATTAGAGAGTCTTTCATTCACATAATGGGATTTTCATCTGTACTTGTACAAGCTGTCTGTAATGTAAACATGAATTTAATTCACATCTATGTAGGCTGGCTAGGTTCATTACTTGATGTTCAGAAACAGCGACTTGACTGAACTCCTTGAAGATGTTCCATTAGATCTTCACATCCTCGGAGATTCGGCATATCCATTAAATGTTGCTTTGATGACACCATACAGGGACAATGGTACACTTAAATCAGTCCAGAAGAAATTTAACTCTTCACAGTACTTCAAGATCAGTAGTTAAAAGGGCTTTTGGTCTTCTTAAAGGCATATTTAGAATTGTAACCGCCAAATTGTTTTCACAACAACCCACTAAATATGATTAGGGGTGTTAAGAATCAAAGTTTAATAGTAGTGTTTGAAGAATTGCCGTCAATAAAAAAAAGTTGGCCTAGCTTACAGTAAGAAATACATCATGGTTTCAGCTATGATTAAATATGATGTAAAAATAGCACTCAATTAGCAATTTTTGAATGGTTTGAGTTGCTGAAATGATAAAATGAACTTTCAGAAGGATAATTGAAAACTGGAAAATTTGAGTGTTTTATTCCAAAGTCACAATTTTTCAACTGATATTGATACAGCCAGTTCTGGGATACTGAAGTTCCCAGAGAAAACCACCAACTTTTGTAAAGCAAATTTACAAACTATAACACATTAAGGTCTTTCCAATAAGTATTGGAATTAAGAGAGTAGAAGGAACTGTGATAAATAAGTAAACACGTGTATACATGCACTTTAGACCACCCAATACTCAAATATAGAGGTTAAATTGATAATTTGTGATAGAGTTTAAAATATATTTTTGTATTATGCGACATTCCTTAAAACCTAATTTATTCACTACAGATTTTTAAATGAATAAGGCTATCACACTCATTGATGGTTGTTACTGTCTTCGGGGTTAAGTGATAGAGGGTCTGTCTCAAGAGTGGAATGGAATTCGTACCAAGCCTACCTAGCTAGTTCATACGGTATTACCTCAGACTTAACTACAATGCTTCCATATGAGAGGATAGAGAATGGACTTGTTTACCATTACCAAGTGTGAAAAATGTGACTTATGGAGTGATATGCTTGTCTGTAGGATACTGACTCGGTGAGCTAGCACCATAACAAAAAGTCAGTCTGAGTGCCAGATAGTACGGTTCTTTGGCATTAAATACAAATTATTGTACAATCAAAATTATATTAAATAATTTTGTTAAACCTAAAATAATTTATTTTTTATATTAAATTATTTGTTATTTATTTATTCTTATTTGCATTTATTTGCAAAACTTACCACAGTTTGACATAACCCTTGCATCTGAAACAGGTTTGATTAATAACCAAGTCTAGTTAACTGCCGGGTTAAGTCAGCATCAGTTGGACTGCTGAAAAAGGGCAAATAATTTCTAAGAGATTGCTCTGCCGGTCACAAATCAAAATTACATGCTCCCATTAATATGACTATGTACCAAGTTTCATCCTGAATGAAGATCACTTTCTGACAATTTTGGTGCAGACAAAATATTGATTTGAAAAAAAGAAGAATAGAAGGGTGATTAAGATTGTAATAAAAGATGGAATAATAAAAAACAAACCACATCATGTCTTTTTATTAGAAATAAATGCATTTGTACTTATTTTTTTTAAATGATTCAACTAGTGATCTTAACATATCATTATTTTCTTTCTGCACATTTAAAAATTCCATTCGAAACTCTTTAATTTTTTTTCTTTGCCTCTCTCTTTCCTCCTGTTGACTTTTCATAAAGTCTTCCAACCATAAAGGTGCTGACCTTTTTTTTGAAGTTTTAGGCTCCTTCTCTTTTGTTACTTTTTTTTTCTGTTGATGAAATGTATTAAATAGAACTTCAATGAAATGCTAATAATTGAATAACTAAACAAGTATGCATGCAACTACTCTTTTTCAAGAAAATGTAGTCACAAAGAAAATTCTTAATATTTTTTAAATGTTAAATTTGTTAATAAAAATACCAGATATATGAATTTAAAAAGCACTGACCAAATTTGTATTTTTTTAATTATTAAACTTTACCAGTCTTTTCTGTACAGTAGAGAAATTTGGAACATCTAAAAGAATTGCAAGACATTTATTAACCTACTTAACGTCATGCAAATCACATCAGGGTATTCAGAGGCATATAACGTAAATTGTATTGATATGCAAATTAAACTTCATTACTACTGGCAGTCTTTTCTTAGGTTAAGTGTCCCAAAAGATGAACTCATAACATCAGATTTGATGTATGTCAATATTCAAGATGCCAAAGGGATTGTTTGAACATAGTCAGATTAATGTTAGTAAAATTATTTTAAAAATTTGCTCATAAACGGAATAAGTCTAATTGTTTTTAAAAGTCTCATTTTCCCAATTAGGTCAGGAGATATTAAACAGTTTTTTTTTCAAAATAAGAAATCAATACTTTCAAAGCTTGATTTTTAATAAAACATTTTCTGTGTGCCTACAATTTCTGGAAAAAGAGTAGTTTATATTTTAAATCATCGATATAGCAATTATGTTTTTATTGAATAATACTCAAAATTTGTAACATTCCCATATATACTTCCTAAAATGAGAATAACAAGCTAGTTCTCCCCTAAATGGAAAATGTAAATTGGTAAATATATTTACTTGAAATTGTAGCCAAGGGCTCAGTCGATGATTCCTTTTTTTAAAAGGTTATCCATAACCTCAAAGTAGGCCCAATTTGTTCTTTCTGCCCCCGTTTTTCTGCTATTGTCTTTTATTATCCTGTATCTACAAATATATTTGCAATTTGTTTTAAATTGGAAACAATGCACCCCTTAAGATAAATGTAACACAATGTGGAATTGAGAGAAAAATTCCAGTTTAAATCCATAAAAATTATCCATGTTACATCTTTTTCAGATTAGAAACCTCAAGCTTTGAAAATAATTTGTGAAGTTTGGTTTTAAATCAATCTTCCTATATTTTCCCTTTTTTGAAAACAAATACATCTATTATTATTTTACTACATATTTATATTTTCAAAAGGTTTTCCAAGTAACTTTCTAGCCATATTGGTAGAGTTCTCTAATGGCTTGAAAGTGGGTAGTGACCGTTTTTATGTCAAGCACTCGGCAGTAGGAAATAAAAGTCAGGTTTTTTTTCCGAATGGAAACTTAAAACACACGAGATCGCGTGTCACAAAAAGAACCCTGCTGTGTAAAGTCATCAGCGCACTGCACAGGCAAATTTTCTGCACTTTCACCTATAGCAGGCGACGTCTCGATATAAGTGAAATATTCTTGACTGGGATGTTAAACACATTACTCAACTCAAGTAACTTTATACAACAAAAACATTAACCATCATATTTTTATACCTAATTTTTATATGTACATGACATATTAATGAATAAGTATTAGAAGGCTGATAATACTTTTTCTATTCAAATGCAATTGGATATATATATATATATATATATATATATATATATATATATATATATATATATATATATATATATATAGAGCGGTAAAAAGGTGCCCTAAATCAGTCACGTGATAATGAAAGTCACGTGACACTTCGTCCGGAACATTGTATCTGAGAAAAGCCGTATTAGGCATGTTTTTTTCAAAACCAAACTACACATGATAAAAAAATCAATAAAAAATCTGACTTACTGTCTGATTCACGTCTGCCGTAGCACTAGTTTTTCAAGGTTTTAGAAGAGATATCAAAAAATTTTGTAGAATGTCACATACTGTTATGACGTATGCATTTTGTCGTAATTAACTGACACCAAACTAAATGCCATCTTAGCTGGAGTATAAAATGCAAAGCTTTTTAAAATCCTTACGAGGATTTAAAATGGGAAAAGACACAAACACTCATTCCGGAAATACATCGCTGAAAAATCATGCGGGTTAAGAAAATAGAATTGCGCATGACCGACTTTCCCATTTTCGCTGGCCAGGTAATATCGTCTGCAACTTGACAGCAAAAGGAATGTATACTGTAAGGTCTACCAACTGCGATCTTACCTACAGCTGAATGAACTGTTCCAGAATTTTCTACCCTAACCCTGCAAGATTATTACAGCGATGTATTTCCGGAATGAGTGTTTGTGTCTTTTCCCATATTAAATCCCCGTAAGGATTTTAAAAAGCTCTGCATTTTATACTCCAGCTAAGATGGCATTTAGTTTGGTGTCAGTTAATTACGACAAAATGCATACGTCATAACGGTATGTGAACCAGAAAGCCACCAACAGAGAGACATCAAGTGAAAAACAAAAGGTTGAGTCCGTAGACGCATCGGTAGTAGTACATTTTGAGCATAATTACAGCTGCAAAGAAAATTATTCACATGTAACAGGTAAACATTAATTAACAATGCATTACAATTAAAATTCTTTTATTTTCAAATTAAGAGTTCACAAAGAGACAAATCTACAAAATGCCTGTATGGGTTATAAAAACAAATGACTGATTGAAATAATAATTACATAAAATAAATATAATTACAGGAAGATGCAATTTTATCAATTAAACTACATAATATAATGTATTATTATGGACCATCACATGACTATAAACAATAGTAATGATAGCAATACCAAAATATATTTCATTAAAAATGGTATCAACTTAATCAAGCCCATTCTACCAACATCATAATTTTGTATATTCAAATCTGTTAAATATTTGTACCTCAGAACTATTAATAAGTTATGTTTTACATTACTTTTTACATCAACAATCATAAGTTCACTAGATCTTTCACTGTGATGAAACACAAACCCTGATGGTGTGTGAATGTTGAAAAGTTGTACTGACCCACCAGTCCATTATCCTGACACTGGGCGAGTCAAAAACTATGTGAAATGAAGTGACTTGCACATGGCCTGCAGGGATGGTTACCCACGGTCTAAGTTTACAGGCAAAAAACTCTAGCACTGAGCCACATGTTCACTTGGTAGAGCATGCAACTAGTGTTTCGTAAGGTCAGTATTTAAATATTGGTTTATTCAATGCATTTTTCCTTTTCCTTTTGCAAAATTTTCACAAATCAGATAAAACTTTAATTACTTAAAATATTTTAGATATAATAAAAATAGATGAAGATCCATCTGCAGATAAAGTTTTGCAGAATGTTGATTTAGACCGACTTCCTAATAACAATGCCAATGGTAAATACATATAAATGACAAAATTTAAAATCATCATATTTTTATATAAGTTTATGCTTTACACGTGTAATGTATATAAAAGCTTAAGTCTCTCCTTGTGTCTGCCAATCCAATACAAGGTTTAAACACCGACTCAAGCTCATGACCTTTAGACCACAAACATGTTGTTAAAATCACTGCTCCACATATATTTACAAAAATTTGTTTAATTAAGTATGTTTATTTCAAATGAAATAAAAAAATGTCCATAATATTCCATAAGTTATAAACAGGTTTTGTTGTTGTCATGCAAAATTATTTATTCTGAAGTTATAGTATTATATCATATGTTTTTTTAGAGAAACCTGACCATAAAATGGAGAAAAAATTGGTTGATGTTGGTGTTCAGACAACTCTATGTTTTGATGATCTAAAAGCTTTTTCAACTGACCAGTTAAAAGAAAAAAAAACTCCAAAGAAAACTCTTTATTGACAGGATTATGAAAGATAATGAATCTTGCAAATTTTATACAGGTGTTTTTAATCATTTAATCTAAAGATTGAAAATTAATGATGAACATTATTTTAACTAATGCTGTAAAAAATTGTAGTGATCATATTTGGTAAAGACTTGATCAAGACTGTCATCCTAAATCAAAGAGTAGATAATAAAGATATCACCATACACAAAAATACCAGTCCGTATCAAAACCACAATCCATAAGGCAAAGTAAACCTTTAAGAAGTGGCAATTCAAGTTAAACACATGAACTTCCAGCAGGGAAGTGAGGCCATGTGCTCCAGAAGGAGTATCTGTTAAGATTATTTGCTTAACATTCGAACATTAACAACATGGAAATAATTTTAAAATTGGAAAAACCTAAAATTTTAGATTATCTTTTTCCTGTAACAGACTGGTATTAAATTAATCACAAGACTGGAATAATATGATATAAAAATAATTATTTCATCAAATGTTAAGAGGTTGTATATGCTGAAATCTACTTTAATTTTAAATGATTCGTACTTTGATAATTTTCAGGTCTAAATTCATCAATGCTTACACTTTTATTTGCACGAATTCAAGGAGCTGCCAAGAATCTAAACTACTGGAGAGCAAAATATACCACAGAATCGAAGGGTGTAAGTATAAGTGGCCAGGCTTCAATCAAAGGGGAAATAACAATCAATAAAAACATATAGTTTGAGCATATAAAAAGTTTTACACCTCATTTGAGTAACACCAAGTCCATTCTAGGAGTGGAGAAAACCGGAGTACTGAGCAAAATCCACTGATCCTCTACAAGAAAACTGACAAATATAAATATTCCTATGAAAATCTACATGGGCTTATTATTAAATCACTGGCATGACAGTCAGCAAGGTTGATAATTCAATTATTTATCTGTGTTAAAACTGTGAAGTCATAAAATAAAAAGAATCATATTGATTTATAGTACAGATAAGACCTAATTGCTAAATAATGCTAGTTGTAATTATTCAATATAACATAATTTTGTATTAATTTTTTGAATTTTGAATTATTCTACTTTCAGAACAAAGCAGGACCAAAACGAGGACTCACTGTGAAAGAGGAATTTCTTATAACTTTAGTAAAATTAAGAAGAGGTTTTGATGTACAAGTTATAAGTGGTCTTTTTGGTATACATTCTTCAAATGTTAGTCGCATTATTACAACTTGGATCATCTTTCTTTACAATGAGATCAAGTTCCTAGTTTCTTGGCCTTCTACAAATCAAGTATAATCAAATCTGCCAAACCAATTTAAGTACTTTCCAAAAACTAGAGTAGTAATTGACTGCACAGAGTTCTTCCTGCAACGTCCCAGTTTGCCATCTTCTCATCGAGTCACATGGTCAAATTATAAGCATCAAAATACATGTAAAGCACTTATGGGAATAACACGAACCGGTACCTTTTCTTTCATTTCAAGAGTTTTTACAGGCAGTATTTCTGACAGAGCAATTGTGGAAAGAAGTGGGTTTCTTAACAAATTAGAATATGGCGATGATGTTATGGCTGACCTTGGCTTTTTAATAAGAGATCTAGTCAAAATGAAACTAGCAACTTTGAACATTCCTCCTTTTTGTCATGAAAGACAGCTTAGTTGAAGGGCAGTGACAAAGACAAGACGGATTGCTTCTGCCAGAATGCATGTAGAAATGGCTATTGGGCGAATGAAAAACTTTAAAATTTTACAAGGCATAATATCCCTAAAGTTATATTCTTTACTGGACCAGATTGTGCATGTTTGTGGTGCTTCATGCAATTTGGATTTTAGACTTGTAAAATAGTTGAAAATATATATTATAAACTAAATTCATAGATCAGTGAAATACCTAATTAAAATTGAAAACTATTTGTTTTTATATACATTTTTTAATGTAGTTAAATGCTTTTCATATTTTGAAATTATAAGATGTAAAATATTATCATCACTGAATTGATATTTACTTTTATCAGCCAAAAAATTATGTAAACTTTTATCAGCAATAATATGGCAATATTTTAAACTACCAATGCAAATAACAAAGCGATACTTTATGATATAGAACAAACTCATTAATTTTTTACAGGTCTGAAAAGATGTCTGTACCATGTATACATAATCAACATTATAAAATACAGTCTCGTTAATTCACAAATACTTATTAAAGTATTCAGTAAATACTTTTTATAAAAGAGCACAAGTTTATTTATCATTTCCATGTAAAATTCTTCATTAAATGAGATGGTACTAACATGAATTCCCTTTTTTGTGAAAATTACCAAGTCACATTCTTGGAGTTTATACAAACTAACTTGACCATGAATTTGTGCATATAGGGAGCACTGCATATCTGCCTCCATCTACCTACAGTTTTGTTAAAGAAACATTTTTTCAGTTCTGCAACTCCCTTTGGTTCAGACTCTCGAAGTGAATATTGGCATTTAACTTCAATTAATCTTCTTTGATGTGGCGGGTTGCATTTACACATTGAAACACCATCAACGCTACAACCCAACAAAGGATATTCTTTACTAATTAATAGACCAGATGTTTTAACTTGCAGTCTTGTGTGATATTTGCGAAGTACTCTTGTATACATTTCACGTGCAACAAATTCTTTCTACCCCACTTGACAGGAGCTGGCAATAACTTTTCATCAAGTCATTTTCTGAAAAAATTGATGAAATGAAAGATGGTGCAAGGTTTCCGAAGTATCAATGTATTCAACTGCCTTCTGAAAGTTGGAGGCAGTAAGAAGGCCAACTCTCATAGCAAACCAAAGTTTATTATCAGACTGGCCTGAAGTTGCTTCTTGAATAACACCTATGTCCTCATTAGAATAAACCAAAGAATTTAGAAAACTTTCCTGCATTAAATTACGATTACACGATTTGTCACAATTTCCAATGAATGTTTTCGCCTTATTTCTGATTCTCATTTTTAATACATCTGCGACAATTATGGTTTTGTCATCATGTATATTCTTCTTCTTTAAAAGAATGTCAACGACTTGAATATTTGAAGATATCTACAACAAAATGAAAAAAGAAAATTTTTAACTTCAGATCAGATGTCCAGATCAACACATACAATGATTTAAAATAATAATGGTGCTTTAAAAAAAACCCTGCCAACAGATCACCTATACATAAGACCACCTGCTGTAAATGCATTTGTACATAGCAAACCAATATAAGAACCAAAAGCAATAAAAATTATTTTAAGTATACATGTACAATAATATCAGAATCAAATTAAGTGTACATGTACAATCATATTGGAATTGAAATCAACTCGACAAAATGGCTTGCATATATTGTTGAACTTGTTGATTTGGATTCTATGTTCAGTTAAAATTATTTCAATAACAACAAGATGCTCTACTACGGCACTTATATATGAAGTCGTAAAATTAAGATTGAACTTGTTAAGATTTAGAACCATACAACATCAATGATGGAAGATCAGTTAAAAACCAGACATCCTTTAAAAACAAGTACATGACAAACCTTTGTTTATTTCCAAGCCAAAGGATTAAGTTATAAACCATGTATCTCACTGTAGTTTTGGGTGAAAAGCCATATCTCGGCTCTGAATTACAGTTAACAAAGTCTTCAAAATTATAAAAAAAAATAAATCATTCTCTTCTGAAAAGAATTTGGTTATAACTTAACATAAAACATCAAACAAAAAAGGTAAATTAAAACAAACATTAAACTGAAAAAGAAGCTAATAAAACTCTTCAATCAAATCAAATGATAGAAAAATTACATAAAAGATTTGAAGAGTTATATTCCAACTAAAATCAAAGTAATAAATTACATGGAAAATACTGCAAAAAAAAGTCAAATTCAAAACGTAGCATTTTATATGATAATTATATTTTCTAAAAACAAATTAATATAACAACAGGTCAATTTCTACCTTTTGTAGTTCTTTTCCAAACTCCATTTTTTGCTCAACTGATAATGCAAGACGTTGGTTTATATGCCTAGGATCATAATTATCAATATTAGGCAGCACTTTCTCATTTTGGATTTTCATTCCAAATATTGGCTTCACTTCTGATAAGCTTGTCATTGGAACAGGGATAACATGACATGTAGGTCTCTTCATTCATGAATTTTTCCCCTCAATACATGAAACTTTTCAAAAGCTTCAAGCTCATAGAGAGCAGCTGCAATATGTCTGCAAGCACCATCTGCTCTGAAATAAAATCAGATCATTTTGGTTGCATAGGCATAATAAATATGACATCTAATTAAAGTTATTTCATTCATGTAATATCAGCAAAATCAATTTACCTATTAAGTTATTAATGATCCAAGTATGCTTTTAAACTTTCCATCTTTGAGATATTCTAGAGTATTTTGTTATAGTTTTCAAGTTATGTTTTCTTTTCAAATATTTTGATTACATATTAAAAAAAAATTAAAATTACAAGTTTCATTCCAAAATTAAACTAATTTAGTTGATAATTACCATCCTTTGCATTCAAAGTGACCTGTTATCACATATCCATCAGACTTGTCCAAAGCGAACCATAAATCGTAACATTCCTTCTTTAAGTATGTTGAATCTCTTTGTGTTGACGTCACTTTGGCATAAAATAAGCATGCATAATCATCCTTGCTCAGGGGATTTAACTCAAGTTGTTGCACATGTCCATCGCTAAATAAACGGTAATCTTCAAAGGACTTGAAAGCTTTGAGTTTTTTTCTATCATAGTCTGCATTTTTAAAAATCAAGTAATTGAAAATATCAATGAGACCAAAATCCGGAATATCTGTAAAATCTTTGGTATAACCTAGACACAGTAAGAGGATTACAATTTTCAGACAAGCCTATTTCACTCAATTTAGTTTCTATGGAATCATTTTTGCATAAATCTGGGTCATCTGATAATTGAAGTTTGTTAACTGCCTCGGCAAGCGTTTTTAATAAATGTTTATTGTATCCTGCCACTGTTACTCCACGGTCTCTTAGATATTTTTGGAGGTCTGGGACTTGGTAAATATATAGTACAAATACTAGTTAAATTTTGTTGTGCCAGATGTGCACATTTCGGAAATTAATTCCTCATCAGTGACACTAAGACCGAAAAGTTTGATACATAAAACATATATAAGCCAAACAGTTGAAAATAATGAATCTAAATTTTCAAAATTATATAAATCCAAATCCAGCTAAGGAATGCTTTGCATGAGGGAACAAACCTAAGTTTTAAATAAATTTCAAATTTTAGACGACTGAAAATTTTGCTAAATGGTACATTTTCTGACAGCATAAAGTACTGCCTACTGAGTTATGGATACCCTCGGAGAGTTTTACTCCACCAGCAGCGGTACCCGCTCAGGGGTAGTAAATATATAGTACAAATACCAGTTAAATTTTGATGTGCCAGATGTGCACATTTCCGAAATTAATTCCTCATCAGTGACACTAAGACCGAAAAGTTTGATACATAAAAAAATGGTACATTTTCTGACAGCACAAAGTACTATCGAAAATACTTGTCATTATTCATGAACACGATGAACATCGTCATTAAACTGAAATATATCTTCAATTAGAATACACCATATGGCGTATGTCAATATGTCACAACACTAATATGTATATATATAGGACAATGTTAAATCCAAATAAATCTTCAATACTGCCGATATCTAACTTAAAAACGACAAAAAATAGAAAGTCGCATAGTGTCACCAGTGGAAACAATGTAACCGGAAGTAACCTTGTCCGGTCTGCCACATACGACATTTACAATATCGCTTATGTAAAAGATAATTGGCAAATCACATATTCGTTCCATATTTTAGCGATGGCAAAGCAAAGGAAAATAACTCCAACCATACTGTCTAGAAACGTTCACCAAAACGCTTGGAAATTGGTACGTTGGGATGCGTAATATTTACCGTCGTTAACCCTCTTGCTGTCAAACTGACTTACAGTGCCCGTACCAGTGCTCGACCAGTCAATATGAAATTGTTAATTTTGGAATTAAAACAGATGAATAAATAAACGTTTGTTTTGTGTTTTATTTATCATTCGATGCTTGAAATATATTTCGGCGAGATATACTTCCGGGTCGCGTGAGCCTCCAAGCAGACGACGAAATAAAAAATATTTTTATCAAGGTAATTTGTTAACCATAATTCGGAACAAGCAGGTAAAAATTTTTTGTAACATTCTCTTTTTTATTTCACTCAATAAACATACATGTACAATATTCTTCGATATTATATAATTACAAGATACAAAACATACAAAGTATAGTGAATGTTTAAAAAGCAAGCGAGAGAGGGAGGGTAAAATAGAACATTAACCATATGTATATTTTATACACTTAATATACAATACATATAAAAATAGGTACATAAGTCACTTTTCAAACACATTGTAAAAAGTAGCCATTGATCTACAACTTTTGTATATTCAGTCTGTTTTGTAGCAATACATTTTTGCATGTTATAAACATCAAACATGACAATTTTTGTTAATACATCTTTTTTTGTAAATTAAATACTTAATATTTATTACAAATAAATTTTTCACCATATCTTTCGATACAAAATCTCCAAAAATCAATAATTTTTATTTAAATTTAAAATATATTAACCCTAAAACTGCCAAAATCGGCCCAGGGCCGATAGAGAACCTGTTCATTGCCAGAAGGTTTACTGAATCTATTCGTTTCTTTCTTCCGTTTTATACTAATGCGTAGTTATGTTAAATTGCATAGAAAGTTAAATTTGAGTGAAAATGAAGATGAAAACTCATGTGAAAATGACGTCAATTGTGTTCTATTTGACGTCATCGCGTAGAGGCGTCGAAGATGGTGGTCCTGTGGACAAGAATTTATCCTGATGGCGACAAAAAGATAATGAAGCCTTCACAGCACAACCAAAGACGTAAAACATGCCACCAAGAAATGCCAAGCCAATCGATTATTTCAACTTGATATTTTCTCTTTCGTTGATCAGAGAATTGTTAGACAGACTAACAGGTAATGTATGAAATAAACTGTATGGAAAATCCAGAGGTTGAACCGGGACTTACGCCTGGCGACCTCCATTGTCCAATCTAGAAATAAAAATATAGCAGTGACTTGTCCCCCCTTCTTGGATGAAAAAGGGGGGATTTCTGAATTTGTAGGGGGGTTGTAAGTTAACAAAAATACTTATAGATAATATTTTTACATTTTTAATGTTACTACATGCATTTGATTTGGCAATAACAGAAAGTTTATGATCTTTACATTCTGCATGTCGGTGCAATGTCGAGGTTCTGTAATTATAATTTCTCGACGTGAAAAAAAATGTCATTTTATTGTCAATGCAAAACGTAAATAACATTGCCCTTCTCGTCTTGATCGAGCCAGGGCAAATCCCGCATCCACTTTTGTTGAAAGACGCTTTATCAGCGGTGACCTCATCACATGGTTTCTACTTCTTGTCAGCGGTGACTTCGTCACATGGTTTCGACTTCTTGTCAACGGTGACCTCGTCCGCTTCATGATCTTCAGTGTCTATAACTGCAGCATCGTCCGATCCTTTCTCTGATGAATTGCATCCAAAAAAGTCAAATATTTTGCATTTTCGTGTGGCCGTGTTCGATGACACGACAACTTAGTAACCGTTGCTTTCGAGCATGATCAGAGAAACGTTTACATTATCTTAATAAAAACCTTCTAAGTTTCAAGCCTATAAATGATTAAGACTTGGAAATCACAATGACCGTACTAAAAAGTGTATCTCATGACATCGGCAGTGATTAATTTTGAGCACGACAATTTGTACGAGATTATTTGAAAACAATGTGTATCACGCAATCACGCGTCCTACATTCGACACTGGACCTCAAAATACCAGCATAACTAACTTGGCTTTCCCGTTACCTACACCCTAGTATCGAAACCAGTCCGAAAAGTTATACTTTAGAAATATTCATACGTGTGATATTCTTATGATTTCAGGCCTACTGCTACTACTACTGCTACTACCAGTGACTAGGAAGGGAAGGGGCCCCGGGTCATTTAGCACATTGAGAACGGAAATGGCCTATCAATTGATAAAACCTTAAATGACTCATATACGGAATGGCCCATTACTATTCTGAAAATCTATGAAAAACGACAAAATTACACATAGTGAAAATCCCCTTCCAAATCACTGCTACTACTACTACTAATATTTAAAATAAATAGATTCAATAAATTGTATTTTTATTATTATTATTATTAATCCTAAAATAAATTTAGTTTATTGATTATTTTCTTGTGATGAGTATGAAATCCTATTTCTTGAAATTTACATAAAGCATTTCAACTTTTATTTAATTGAGCACCCATCATATTATCCTGCTTCGTAGTTTCAACCACTGCTAACCTATATTAATAGGAGATTCCCAAAATTTGAATTGACGAAGCTCTTGTAGCCAGCAAAGGAAGAAATATAATGAAGCAGTACATACCCACAAAGGCGGCTAAATATGGTATAAAGTTCTGGTTACTGGTAGAGGCCTGTTCCGGTTATATTCTGCAGATGAATGTTTACAGAGGGCAGATTTACGATTCGAAACCGCGGGGCACACTTCAAGGAACATCTGTAGTGATGGATTTGTTGTAGTCGTATGACTTATTAAACAAAGGATACCATGTTTTTTTGTGACAATTTCTTTTGCTCTTTGCTCTTTGCTCTTGCAAGAAAGCTTATTCAAAAGAGAACTTTCATTACAGGTAAGGATAATAAGTCCACTTTTCTCTGTATATGTGTAAATGTAATCTTTTACCAGCTCAGATTTCCACACAACATGCATTTCATGGATGCTCTATGACTTCATTTCGACACAATTATGTACTTAGTTTCCCATTCCGACTTGTACCTAATTACCTCCGCCAAGGAGGTTTTCTTTTTGCCGGCGTTTGTTTTTTTTTTTGCCTGTCTGTCTGTGTACAAGATTACTCGAAAACGTATGGACGGAGTTCGATGAAACTTTCAGGATAGCTTGCGCATGATATCAGGAACAATCGAAAAAGATCCGGAAGAGATTCCGGATTCTAGATCACTTTGAAATTTTTGTTAACATTGCTGTAAAAAGCAATTGATTACTGACCACTGCTTATGGCGGAGATTTGCGCTCTCCGAGTGCTTTTCAGTTGCCTACATGTATACAATCTATTTGACTAATTTGATCTGTACTTGATCTCTATCAGTACTACGCTCAATCATGGCCAACAATCAAAAACAACATACTCATCCATGTCCATAACACAATCCAAAAGCAAAGTAAAAACTTTTGAACTGACAAGTTAGTTTAGACACGTGATCTTCCACCAGGGAAGTGAAGTCCAGGTGCCCCGGAAGGGTGAGGACCTCCCGTTAAGCTCGTTACACCCGCCACGTGTATAATCAAATAAGTTATTGTATTCAATGAAAATGTGATTGGGTGTTGTCGGTCAGCTGTCAAAGTTTTTGATTTTCACCTTTTACGATTTCTATCTTACAATTAAAACGTATTTTTATTAAATTTCAATTTTTCTGACTCGTATCAGGGTGCCTGATATTTTTCCGTAATCACCAATGGGTGATACAATAATGGCGCGAATAATCACGCACATGTCAGTTGGAACTACTTTCAATTCGGAGATTCTGTGACGTCATCAGAATGGAATGCGGGGAAACACCCAGTGGCTAAGAGTACACATGAACCTACACTTTAACAATTAAAACGTATTTTTATTAAATTTCAATTTTTCTGACTCGTATCAGGGTGCTTGATATTTTCCGTATCATCCATATGCGCGATATAATAATGGCGCAAATAATCTACACAATCTAGATCAATTTCAAATCCTGGCTTCCATGTCAGTTCAAATACATCTTGTTCTGCACCACTTCCATTCACGGGAAATTTCAATGTTTCAAGAAATTGCTCCATTCAATATATTAATTGTCGAAATTATTATCCAACACTGAGTCCAACACAGAAAATACACTGAATGTTTCACAGAAAAAATCAAAATACCGGAGTATAATTTGTGAGTCCAGTTCTGGCGACGACGAAATTTGAAATGACTGTTTTTGGTACTTTCCCGCCATACAACTCATTGTATAAATGCGCAAGAAAATAGGTCTATGAATTTTGAGATTTTGTGTATAAATACTTCATTTTAATGAATGGATTTTGTTTGTTTTCTATAAAATAATAAATTGTAAGATAAAAATATCATTAGTATGTGACAGCGACTCGGAGTGATATCCCTATGGAAACTACAACTCGCATCTGATACACAAAATTGTACATACATAAGATACTAATATGTATTAATATTGATATTTTTCGAACTATGTATAACATAGACTTACAAATGAAAGAAGCTTAACTGAAAAGTCCGTCTTTACCTTTACGTTTTACCGTATTTCATTGAATTGTTTTATTCTGTCACATGCATACAATTGCAAGGAAACACTTTTTGTCTACTAAGTATTTGCTTGGCATTTTCTTTGCAGGTACAATTCAGAAACACCGTCCAATGCCAATGACGATAACAAATGCCAATTTGGACATGGGTTCAACAATTTACATGAGAGCTGGAAGGATTTTCTGTGTGGCTCACAGGGATCAGACTGCCAAAAAACCAGTAAGACTTTTGAGTACCTTGCTTATCGACGGTAACTTACAAAATGGTAAACCTAGAATTGTAACTGCGTACAACAGAAATATAGGAGCGATCGATCTTGATGACGCCCGTCTGAGTGTTTATGATGGGGAGCGCAAAACCTATAAAGTTTAGAAGAAGATAATTGTACATTTATTTCAAAGTATGCTTTTTAACTGCTTAGTTCTTTATATCAAAAACACATCCGACAGGCCAGTTAAATCACGACTATCTAAGAATTCTAGCAGATGGAATAAAAGGCCATTCAACCTTCGATAATTTTATTAAACTGTTTGACTTTTTCAACATTTGTCTTACACTTGATGACTATTTCAACATTTGTCTTACACTTGATAACATGCCGTTATATTCTAAAAAGTTTACATTTACCTTATACACGCGGTTAAATTCCTGAAGGGACATAATTTCGTCTCGCTATTTAACAAGTCATTTATAAATCTAATGCCTTTTTTGAACCATGTATCGTAACAAACAGATTTTTTACCGATTTTTATATTATCATTATTCCAGATAAAATCTTTTGAAGGTTCTTCTTTATCTCTATGATTATTAATGTGTTTCATCAAAATAAAAATGCCTGAAATACATCTATCTAAAGTTTATTTTTTATGTATGGTAATTTCGTATTTATATAATCATTACCATTTAGCAAATTTTTCAGCCGTCTAAATTTGAAATTTATTTAAAACTAAGGTCTGTTCCCTCATGCAAAGCATTCTTTAGCTGGATTTGGATTTATATAATTTTGGAACTTTAGATTCATTATTTTCAACTGTTTGGCTTATGTTTTTTATCTATCAAACTTTTCGGTCTTAGTGTCACTGATGAGGAATGAATTTCCGAAATGTGCACATCTGGCACATCAAAATTTAACTGGTATTTGTTTAATAATTCCTACCTAAAACATTTGTTATATCTATCATTGTTCCAAGTATATGTTGCCAATTTCCATTGTTAAAAATTAAACGTTTTATCCAAGTTAACTTCATGCAGGTTAAAAAAATGCATCATCAATTCTATAAGAAAAATAATTTTTACCTACCTTCTTTAAGCCGTTGAAATATTCATTTCCTATGCACACAAGAAAAAAATGTTAAAGAATGGGTTTACATTTCCCCTATTTGACCTCTTTGGTATTTTCCACAATAGAAAGGGAGACGTCCTTTTTTTAAGAATGTACTAGTTTGTCTTCTTTGCATCCTTCCGTTATTTCTATGCACCCCGTTACACACTCTGACTTACGTGTAGTTTTTTTTTTCTTTTTTCAATGCATGGAAATTAAATCCAAAAACATTTAAATAAATGTTATCAACTCCTCTAATTTTAGGCAGTGTTTAATTATTGAATATTTAAAAATGGCATGGAAGACCCTGGGCTTACAATGTTTAATTTAAGAATGCCAAGATCACAGAAAATACACTCGCCTTCAAAATTTAGGGAGGATTCAGTTGGTACAAAGAGATGGCTATTCAATTCACAAAGCTAGCTGCAATGGAAGTGAACATCCCCTTTGCAACATTTAGAGACCATATTAGTGGAAAATTTAGAAATTATGACACTAAATTTGGACCTCACCCTTTATTGACACAAAATCAGGAGGACAGTTTGAAAAATTACTGCAAATTTATAAAGTCTAGAGGAGCTCATCTTACACGCAGCATTCTTAAAAATGTGTGCGTGATATAGTGCATGATTATGAAAGTAGCAAACTTCGATCAAATATTAGTCATGGTCCCTGTGAGGGAGCGTCAGAAAGTTTCTGCAGAGAAATAGAGAAAAACTAACTGTTCGAAAAGCATACCCATTAGAACAATCCAGGGTTGAACTTTCACAGGAAACTGTTTTTACAAACTACTTTTTACTAGGTTTAGAGAGTCTCAAGAATCTTTAATTGCGACGAATCAGGGCTTTTCTGGCAATCTAAATCAATCCAAGAAAGTGATAGTTTCAAAAGGCACGAAGCATGCCTACCAGGTTCAAGTGAAGCTCTCTGGCCATGTCATTTTACTGAATAGTATTTCAGCTGCTTGGCAAACTACTCCTCCTATATTAATTTATTCACAGTGTTTGCCACAATCCTTTAATGATGTGTTCCTGATTCTTGGAATTTTCAACATAATGATAAGGGGTTTATCAAGAATGAACTATTTGTTGAATGGTTTACTACTTGCTTTGTACCATACATTGGTAAACGCCGGCTAGTTTTGTTAATTCTTGACAATCATGTCACACATTTGACTAAAGCATTCTTGTATTCTGCAAAAGAACATGACGTAACCCTTCTGTATCTACCAGCACATTCATCTCATTTGTTACAACCTCAAGATGCTGGGTACTTTCATGTTCTGAAAGACAAGTTTGCAAATATTGCCGTAGAACTTGGCTATTGGGGTGTGATTAGCTCTACCACGAAGTCTGTTTGCTAAAAGTTTTACAGTTGGCATTAAACAATGTTCTTGCAAGTTCTTTTTGCGGGGCCTTTAAGTGTACAAACATATATACCCTTTTAATCGTAATGCAGTAAGAGCTCTAAACACTAGCACTACTCCTGATATTCGAAATACTGATGAATTGGATGCGCCTTCCACTTCTGCTTTAGTAATACATGTAACTCCAAGCGATGTCTGTGCATAACAAGGAGAACTATCTAGTTAAACTAGGACTTGTAAGTTCTGAACTTTCTCAAATCCTTGTGCAATCTCTTGCGCCACCCCAAAAAAGTATTGTCAGTAAAATCAATTCCTAACGCAAGGCATATACAAAAGCTAGGGTAGTGAAGTCAAAATCCCTAATCAGGAAAGGACGTGGCCGGTGTTCAACCACTGTCAGAGGCGCTACTTAGGCAAAATACACTCCACAGAATTTGAACACAGAGAATGATAATGATGATGTTGATGACGATGGTATTTGCTCTGTATGCATGATAGGGACCGTGGCAAATTATACATGGATCGGTTGTGATGGATGTACCAGATGGTTCCATCATGAATGCCTCCCCAGCAGCATACAGTGTGATGTTGACCTGAGTCTGATTACGTCCAGTTCCTGGCACTGCAATGTTTGCCAGAACTCCCCGGAGGAATAAAAATCTATTTCTCATAATTTCTGTAAATGTGTTAAAATTACTTCATGAACTACCTGTAAATATGTTCAAGTCAAAGTTTTTCATTTTCAAAAAATATTATCATTAATAATAAACAAGTACATTATCTTAAATTTGAAGTAAAGATCATAGTTCTGGCAAACAAAACGAAACATTTGTTCCGGTAAAAACTTATTTAATTGAAATTTCGCCTTTTCCCCACGATATTTTGCAATATAAATGTTGATTAGTATATATAAATAAATAAAACAAACATACCAGTCCTTGTCCATATCACAATCCCAAAAACAAAGTAAAAACTTTGCAAAGTGGCAAAATATGTGAACGTGAACTTCCATCAAGGAAGTGAGGCCAGGGTGCTCCGGAAGGGTAAGCACCTCCTGTCTAGCTGGCTACATCCGTCACAGTGCAAGTCAATTTTGAGAATTGAAGGAACAAAGAACTATGGTAAGTCAAATATATCCAGTATAAGTTGGGATACAGTGACTACATACTTATCAACAATATTGTGATGACGGCCATAAAAATTTTTAAGAGCCCTGATTAGCCTAGGCTTGCAATATCATAGTGTTAACAATTTAATTGTAAGTAATTTGCTTCGTTGCAGAAAGTTCCCATAGTGGGAACAAGCTCTACCGTACCGTATTAACTGTGAAACATATACACCATACGCAGGAGAGCAGGGATATTACTGTAAAGAAACGGAAAGTTGACAATAGAAAAATTGAAGTCATCACGTTTGTGTTGATTAGTATATTTAAGAAAAAATCTTCTTTTTTTTTTTGTTTTTTTAACGAAAATACCCAGGTGGTCGAGCACTGTGTTGGTTGGTTTTAGTTATGCCCATTCATGAACCATTAAATAAATGCTTCCTGATTTGTAAACTATAAACGCTACTTGTGACCTTGTTTTGTCTATCCTACAGTCGGAAGTTATAGTCCTAAAAATAAAAACCAAACGATACTAATTGTCGATCATTTTCTCACTAAAGCCAAAAAATTAAAAAATTGGCCGAGCACAGGCAGGGTCACTCTATATTGCCCTTCGCATGGTTATGTGTGCCATTATGTAACGTTATTTTAACGTCAAATGACGTTATTTTCAGATCAAGCTTTTCAAAATTAACGGTACTATATTATAGTTACTTACCAAATCGACATTATAGTAAGAATTCCTCGGCGGAAAATAAGTAAGAACAAAAAATGTAAACTTAGACAAAGATTTCATAAATTGTCTTAACAGTACGTTTACTTTTCTTGTTTTATTTGGCACTAAATCTGATTTGTGTAAGGAAAAATCTACAGTTTATCCACTAAAGTTAACAAAAATTAAAGCCCGAAAAAGGATACAGATATTGACGAAATGTTTTATTACGTTGATATTAATATGCGTATTTATGCTAATCGAAAATGTTCATAAATCCCCGTCGCTTCCTGCATCATTGTTGTGGAAAAAGACAAGAAAATAACGAGTATACACTTTAACCTGTTCAATGCCAAATAATAAAACGAACATACCAGTCCGTGTCCACATCACAATCCCAAAAACAAAGTAAAAACTTTGCAAACTGGCAAAATATATCATACACGTGAACTTCATCAAGGATGTGAGGCCGGGTGCTCCGGAAGGGTAAGCACCTCTTGTCTAGCCAGCTACGCCCGTCACGTGCAAGTCAATTTTGAGAATGAAAGGAACAAAGAACTATGGTAAGTCAAGTATATCCAGTATAATTTTGGATACAGTGACTACATACTTATCAACAATACTGTGAATGACGGCCATAAAACTATTTAAGGGCCCTGATTAGCCTAGGCTTGCAATATCCTTGTGTCAACAATTTAATTGTAAGTAATTTACTCGTTGCAGAAAGTCCCCATAGTGGGAACAAGCTCTACCGTACCGTATTAACTGTGGAACACATACACTAGAATCTGTCGTGTCTTTTATCCTAAAGCTTACTTGGATAGATGACATTCACATATTCTCCAATTTTGTGATTATTTAGAGAAAGAACGTCATCTATATATCTGTATGTGTAGTTGAATGAATTAGCGACAGCCTTTTCTCCAGATTTGACAAGGTTCTGTAAAAATTCTGATTCATATGAATAAACAAATCAGCAAGCAAAGGTGCACAGTTTGTGCCCATTGGTATATCGATTGTTTGTTGAAAGATAATATTGCCAAACACTACAAATATGTTGTCTATCAGAAACTCTAACATTTTGTTGATAGTATCTTCAGTATATTTTTGTTTGCAGTCTGTATGGTGTTTTACAAAATTTGACCAGAATCCCTGTTGAGCACTAGATATTTAAATCTAGTTTCCCTTTTTTGTAAAAGAATGAAAAGTGAATGATTTGTTTTAGACGTTCTTTCATTTAGCATGAGGGATAGTGGTGTAAAGGGTAGAAAATCAAAAGTTTTTATACTTTTTACCGAAGATAGAGTATTAGAAACAAAATGGTCAAGTAGTTCTTTAGAATTTTTGAGAATCCACATTTGGTTGATGCCAGATGTAGAATAGACTTTATCTGAATAAGTCTGAAGGCCATCTTTGACGACTGTCAAAATTTGTGTTAGAATTACTGATAATGATTTAGTAGTACATTTAGAGGAACCTGCTATATATCTTTCCTTGTATGGATTCAAATGCCAGAATTCTTTTGACGTCATTAACATTGCTTGATGATGCAGAAACATTCGCACCTTGTATATTTGTTAGCATAAGTTTGTTCTCGAGTGTTCATGATTGTTTTCGTGGTATAATCACTTTCTTTATAGGCCAAACACAAAAAAGATGTCGTTTCAACAGCTCATGGAAATAATATTTATTTTACGTTTTTGCAGTATTATTACTATAAATAATCGAGTGTTTAGTGCTTACGTAAATACTGTAGATGTTTCGACTAATCAGGTGTGTTGTCTACGTAAATACTTCAGATGATTGAATAATCAAGTGTGTTGTCTACATAAATACTGTAGATGTTTGGCTAAACTGGTGTGCTGTCTACGTGAATAGATGTTTGACCTATCAGTTATGTTGTCTTCGTTAATGCGGTAGGTGTTGGACTGATATGGTGTATCTGCACTCATATTTTATAATTTCATATGGGCATATATGTAAAAGAACACAGTACACATTGGTGATATCATATTTTATACACATGCTTATATGTTAAAATATTTATTGCTTTATAAAGTGTTCTTTCAAAAAGATTATTTCATGCCCCGATATGGTGAATATATCGAGAACATTTGTGAAAAACTCTAAAAAGAACATAAAATAGCTTGACAGAATTTAGACCTTGAAACTAAACGACAGAAGCGTCATTATAATATGAAAGACCCATGTCCAAATTGAAAACTGTTGAAGCAGTCTTCTACATGGGAGTCTATAGAAAAGAAGGTGAAAGCCCTAAGCTACAACCTAAGTATACTGGCCCTCAATTAATCATTCAAAAACTAATGAATAAACTACAGAATTCAAAAAGATGCCAATGTTAGTGAAAAAGAAGTTCACATTGACAAGTTAAAGTTGTACAAGAATGAAAACTTGTCAAAATTGTTGTTAAAGAATCTAAAGAAATACAAAGAAATGAAAATTGTTGTTAAAGAATCTAAAGAAATACAAAGAAATGAAATTTTTAATCAATTAATAAACGAAGGAAGTAGACAAATAATATATAATTAATAAATAAATAAATACTTATAAAGTGTACAGTCAAAGGGAGATATCCTGCCTTACTGAAATGTGTTTGATTTGGAAAATAATATTAACATTTAAATAATAACATGTTATATCGTAATTAAATGTTTTCATACCAGTAATGGTTAAAATATAACAAATTGTTTTAGACCAGTATTGTTATAACAACATTTTTTTACACCAGTTATGGTGATATATTATATATTATTACATATTTTCATATCAGTAATGATAATTCAAATATGCAAAATACAAATGCAACATTAAGTGCATTTGAATGTACATGTATTACAATGTATTGTATTTAACTTATTGTTCCGAATGCATGCTTGTTTACATTTTTATTTTCACATTATAGAATATAGATTTTCCTGTATGCTTTTAAATGTTATATCCTGATGCTATACACCAATCTTCTGTATACTGATTTGTTGAGTATATAAAAATTCTTTTTAACTGATGCACTAGATATATGAGTTGTCTTTTTGTTTTCTGAAATAAGGAAAAGATAGTTAAAAATTTTAAAAAAAATCATATCAAAGACCTAGTATTTGGGTAAAATTACTAAAAAATTACTTAAACCAATAGAGATTTCTTATCTCCCAATCAGATGAGATACATTAACAAGGTTATTTTGATTTTTTTTGTGTTTATCTTTATATTTTAGCCATGTCTGACAATATTTCAAAGAAAAAACAAAAGGTTTAGTATATCAATGATTTGCTTGTAGGGACCAAATAAAGAAGGATATATATGATGAAAAGAGACACGCTTTAGCGCCCTTGTATTAATATCATATACCTTTAGACCAGACCCCATACTACTGTAGCCTGTGTCATTTCATCACTTCCAGAACACCAGAGATAAAGTATCATTTAAAACATTATGTCCGCCATTTGCAGGAAAAAGGGAATTTAAAACGAAGAAACATCCAGCCACTACCCCCACAAGAGTACATCTATCACTCTTCTAATCCAAGACAGCTTTTAATTGGTACACCAGGACCCGGCGACAGTAAACTTGACCTACTGAGACTAACATCAGAAAAATCAAACCAAATATGGACATCCATAGAATTAAAGAAAAACGAAGTTAAACTATACACCAGACAAACCTGAACCACAACCTTCAATACCAAGACCAACACTACCAGTCCATCCTTATATCTCTTCAATACAAGAAAGAGATACAACCATAACTACGGAGATATTGAAATTCCGCTACTACCATTGCCACCAGCAACATTTACAGCACTACCACCACCTTCAGAATCGACAACAGCAGCAAAAGCCCTAACACCACCGCTACCATCATCATCAATGGAACAGCGCATAACTCCCGATGGTCAATCCCTACCATTTAACAAATTTTCAACCTGATCGGATAAGAAACGTAAGAGGAGATGTTTCTGAAAAAATCTGTCAGAAACAAGGAGGAATAAAAAAAAATAATTATAAAGATTACGAGTAACAACAACAGCTGATACGCAGACATAATAATAATAAAGATTACGAGCAACAACGAGATGTCTGCTTACGCAGACATAATAATAGTATAATTATTATTATCAGAAAAATTAAAGGTATTATAAAATTGTATTTGTGACTAGTTAAATAAACCTTGACTTCTATTCAGATAAAATAGTGATGACTAAGTAGTATAATGGTTACCAATAAACAGTTGTCAATCCTCTATCAGCCTTGAATGAACTGTGACTAGACCTTACATATTTCTGATTAAGAATTGTGGAAGTAGGGTCCAAAGTCGGGAAAGTTTGGATATATATATATATATAGTTTTTGTAATAACTTATATATAGACAGCATGTGATCGAGGTTGAATTTTGACATATATTGTTTGTCCATACATTTGGATTTTATATGTTAGTATTTGCATTTTTAATTTTTTTATTTGTTGTCATAGTAATTATGCAAATAAGGAAATCTATTGACTCATTGAAATGTGTTACTGGAAAAAATTACTAACCTGTACATTAAAGGAATGACATCATTTTCTGTTCAAAAATTCCTGTTCATTTTCGTTGGGTGCAATAATACAAATAAATGTGCCATCTATGCACCCAGCAACCTGTGTAAATATATAACAAATACCTGCTAAATTTTGATGTGCCAGATGTGCACATTTCGGAAAATCATTCCTCATCAGTGACACTAGGGGCCGAAAAAGTTGATAGATTAAAAAACATACGCCAAACAGTTGCAAATTAATGAATCTAAAGTTCCAAAAATATGTAAATCAAAATCCAGCTAAGGAATGTTTTGCAGGAGGGAACAGACCTTAGTTTTAAATAAATTTCAAAAATTAAGACGACTGAAAATTTTGCTAAATGGTATAATTTCTGACAGCACAAAGTACTGCCTACTGAGTTATGGATACCCTCGGGGAGATTTACTCCACCAGCAGCGGTACCCGCTCAGGGGTAGTAAATATATAACAAATACCTGCTAAATTTTGATGTGCCAGATGTGCACATTTCGAAAAATCATTCCTCATCAGTGACACTAGGGGCCGAAAAAGTTGATAGATTAAAAAACATACGCCAAACAGTTGCAAATTAATGAAAATTAATTAATTAGTAAATCCTAAAAGAAGAATTTTTTTAATTTTAAAAAGTAAGTATTAAAAATCATCTGATGCAAATTAATTCAATAAGCAAATTTACTGTCAGTTTTAGAACAAAAAGTGATGAGTAATATCCGTGTTTTAAAATTTAAAATGAATACATTTCACATTTTGTGCAGAATGTACTAATTTTTTAATGTTATTTTTTTTAAACTCGGGTTTTTTTCTTTTGGTAGTGCACAAACTTGATTTTGTAAATATGAAATATTTAATGACCTTAAAACATTCCAGATTATTACTCTTCATTTAAGAATGGAATATGTTTCATCTCCCTATAAATTGGATTCATATGTGTTTGAAATTAAAGTGGTAATTTTTTTTAATTTTATGATTATATAAGTAGACGTTGTACCTTTTAGTGATAGCTTTGTCGTTATTTCATAGAAATTCAATTTATTGTTTTGTTTGTAAATGGATAACATATATTTCAGATGTTGTGATATGTTTTACTTAAGAAAAAATAAATCTAATGACAGATGAATTCATTGTATTTTTTTCTTTATCAGTAACTTGGGTTAATTTTGCAAGTTCAAGTCATACCCAGAGAAAAAATAACTGACAATAATAGACAAAAGATATGTTATCAGTCAGCAAAAACTGACCTATGTACTGATAGAGTGATGATTCATAGTGATTCAATATATAACAAATACCTGCTAAATTTTGATGTGCCAGATATGCACATTTCGGAAAATCATTCCTCATCAGTGACACTAAGGGCCAAAAAGTTTGATAAATTAAACAACATACGCCAAACAGTTGAGAATTAATGAATCTAAAGTTCCAAAATTATATGAATCCAAATCCAGCTAAGGAATGCTTTGCAGGAAGGAACAGACCTTAGTTTTAAATAAATTTCAAAAATTAAGTCGACTGAAAATTTTGCTAAATGTTCATTTTCTGACAGCACACAGTACTGCCTACTGAGTTATGGATACCCTCGGGGAGTTTCACTCCACCAGCAGCGGTACCCGCTCAGGGGTAGTAAATATATAACAAATACCTGCTAAATTTTGATGTGCCAGATATGCACATTTCGGATATTGAATACAGTGGAAATGAAATTACTGTTCAGTACTTTGCAACGTAATATACAAGATGATGATTTATTATTCAAAAAATAAATAATATTGTTTTTTAAAACTGTTGTATGAAAAGTTTTAAATATTTATAAAAAAAATCTAAATTTTGCATTTGAGTGTAAATTTTGCATTTGAGTGTTTTCAATGAAATATTAAATAATACAGTGATATGTGTAGAAACATAATTATATTGATGAACATGTTATATATTCAAATATAAAATATCAATGTTTTATTCAAATATTTATCACCCCGTCTATTTTTTCACGTTTGATTTAGCTTGCACACGTTACAATTAAAGAACGGTAACTCCTATTTTTTTGAAACACTGTTTTTTTTAAACCGGTACGGATTTTTACAATATTTATTTCCTTTTTGATGCCAAGTCATGTTCACTTTTAAGTGTGAAGATGAAAAACAACAGTCAACATGTATCCAGCAAGTTCGAAAAACTTATTCGAATCAGACAAATATTGCCCAGAGGGAAATTTGATATATGTTCTCGAAAGACGACAAAATGCACTAGTCACTCTATCCACGCTTCGAGCAACTAAAGCTATGGATAGGTCGAGTGAATAGCCCATAAGCCTGTCGTCTTAAAACAGCCCTTCAGCGTTAGGCGAGCTATACGATAACCATTCGCCATACTTGAGTGAGTGTCTGAGGGCGTTAAATACCTTCCTAAAAATATTTGAGTGTACACTTACGATTTGAGTGAAACACTCAAGTTTTATTGTGAATCCCAAAAGTATGGAATCCAATAAAATTTAAGAGTAAACTCAGATCTAGGTGTCGACTCAAATTTAAGTGTGATTGTGAAAACGGGACCAGGTATAGTAATGGTTTGACTTGTCACCTCAACTATGCATGGTTTGTGTAATGCGTAACCCCTATGCACTTTATCCAAATTAAAAAAAATTAACGTAGTTGTTTTGCACACATCAGTAATGTGTACCTCCTATTTTGATGACATTTTGTTAAAATTAATGTTTGTTGAACTTTGTCATTTTTCACAGAAAAACATATGAACGATGCATAGATTGTGTAATCCATAACTCCTATGAATTTTATCCAAATTAAAATCCACCAAGTTGTTTTGCCTACTGAATTTGCTAAATGGTATATTTTCTGACAGTATAAAGTACTGCCTACTGAGATGTGGATACCATGAGGGAGTTTACTCAACCAGCAGCGGTACCCGCTCAGGGGTAGTAAATATATATCACAAATACCTGTTAAATTTTGATGTGCCATATGTGTCGTAAATTTCTATTGACGTATTGAAACAAACAATAACACATTACGTTCTTTCCATATTCTTTTCTCAAATTAACTGACTACACATTAATTCATGACGTCGCGTAAATAATAACGTAATTTAGTATGCATGAGTTAATATATACTTTTAATTTGTTACCGTAATTAATTAGTGTACGACCATATACACAGTTAGTGGTCGTGTGTCTTTAATGTCCCCTTGTGTATCAAAGCGCGGTGTATATAGAGAATGTCGGCAAAATTTTCGAACAATAAACATTGTAAAAATCACAAAGATCCGACAACACTTAAAATGGACATCAAAATAACGAGTTTTCACATACTTAAAAAATCTTTCACCCATTAGTATGGGTAAACGTAAATTGGACTTTACCGCTACCCCAAAATCTAAAATTGCAAAATTGTCGTCCTTTGGTTTTAGTTCTGATAGCAATGTTATTGAAAATGTGCAAATGCAACAAACACCAGAAAAAAAAACCAAATAAAGTTGTTCAGTTGTGGGTCAACGGCATTTATTGCAGCAAATCGCGATTTATTTTTTAAAATATAAAAGGTAAAAATTTTCACTAATGCCATCTTTTACGTATTTGGTGTTAATATTGATTTTTTGTGGTATATAAGGTTAAACTAGCAGTCAATCAAAACTGTCGTAGCATGATGTAGTATTAGATCTAAATATAGAACAATGCGTTACTGTATTTTTAATTTCTTCATTTGACGATTCAAATATCATTGTTTTTATTTTTTAAATTATTTTCGGAAAGTAAGCGTAAAAAAATCTGATAATTCAGAATATTTTAGTGCTTTCTCATTTAAATTTCACACATGATTTATATTTTTAGGTGACATTAGTCATGGTTTTGCCGTTAATGTTATAAAACAACACAATGTTGTGAAATAAACCATGGCTAAAGCCATCAGTAAAAACAAAGATGCCATTATTGGTGCAACGGAAAATGTGGTATTTGCAGAAAAATACAACCTGGACAACCTAATAGTATCAGAACTCAATGCTCTATGCATTTCACAGGTAATTCAATTTTGTATAAATAATCTTGAGTATCGTTGAGTTTTATATTACAATTATTAATTTTTTCTTTTTCAAAAGTATTTAACCCCAAAATTATTCTATTTCAAATTAATACTTCTTTGAATTCGCATTATTTTTCTCTTTTTCTTTTTTATCTTGTTTTCCTTGGGGGGTGTCAAAATTCCTTCCTTCCTTCATTCATATTCTATTCCATTGTTTTAAAAAAGTTATTGTTCTTAATTTGTTTCCTGGTTGACTTTTTTAATGATAAATGTGTTTCATATTTGTAGGGTGCATTACATCTGAATCATCTGAAAGCTGATGGACATACAAACTATGAGCATCATTCCAGCATCAAAGAATTTCAGCAGTCCATTGCAGAGGTAATTGTTGATGACTTGGTTAAGGAAGTTTCTGACTCTGGTGTTTTTAGTATAATGTTAGATGAAAGTACTGATACTTCTGTTTACCAAAATCTTGTTTGTTATGTTAGGTATTTGGCTTCATTGTCTAGTAGGGTAGAGCCGGTCACACGTTTTCTTGGCATTAAACAATTAGGTAGTGCAGATGCGGAGTCTATATAAGGAGGTAGTTGATTTAATTGAGATATTTGGTCTTGACATTTCAAACTTGGTAGGTGTGGCAACAGATGGTTCTTCTGTCATGGTAGGGTGTAAGAAGTGGTGTGATCACTAGGCTTATAGAAGTTACTTATGGTTTATTAGCCACTCACTGTATTGCCCATAGGTAAGCACTTGGTGCAGAATCTGCAGCCGATAAGATTAGATACTTGTTAAGTTCCAAGATATTCTTCAGTATATATATATATATATATATATATATATATATATATATATATACATATATATATAAGTATTTCGCCTAAGAATATGTCAAGGCAAAAGCCATTACAGAAAATGTTAGAGGAGTCAGAGTCATGTACTAGGATGAAACAGGTATTTCATACCAGGTGGCTAAGTTTTGAGGGGAGTGTGCAGGCAGTTGTGGATAATTTTTTTTCCTTAGTGTTTTTGGAGGACAATTCTGCTCAGGCTCTTGCGATGCATAAGCCCATGTCTACCTACAAGTTTTGGTATGTGGCACACTTCCTAGCTGATGTTCTCAATGAACTTGCTATTTTATGTAAGTCTTTTCAGTCCTCTGATATAAATTTACAGCAGTTCTTCATTCCACAGTTGGGGTTTTGGAAGATAAGCCAACCTCTGTTCAAGATCTTAAATTTGCTAATTTCTGTTACCTTGTAGGGCTAGAACGATACATCCCCTTTGCGATACGATACGTATCACGATAAATGACTCGCAATACGATTATTTTCGATACGATTCATTACTTGAAATATTTCTTTCTTTATTTCGGGATGAGAGGACTGGACAGATATGAGTAGAACTAGATCCTGAAAAAAAATATTAAGATTCATCAAAAGACATCATGTTACATTGCTATTAATAAAAATAAAAAAAACCCCTAAAAATCCTGATCAGTAGCTACCACATCTATTTCATTTTTTAGTGTTGGCGGAGTTATGGTGATGTCCGCAATCTTTTTTTAAAGGCGAGACTAAACGGAGAGATGGACCAAAACGGAACCGAAATTCCGGAAATGCTGTTGGTGAACCGAACCGAAGTAAAATATCGCGGTGAATCGTGTTTTCGGTGTTTCGTTCTAGCCCTACTGAGGGACCATCTCAACCTTGTCAAGATGGAACTGGCTTATGCACATTCGAGTTTAAAGGTCACACAATAAGGGATAGTCAGGAGCAGAGGTCAGAGGCAGTTTCAGTTTGTCATCAGTTTGTGAAGAATGTTGTGTCTAATATATAACAAATACCTGCTAAATTTTGATGTGCCAGATGTGCACATTTCGGAAAATCATTCCTCATCAGTGAATGAATACGTTCACTGACGAAGGAGATGCTAGGGTCCTAAATTTCATGACTCAGTTATTTGATCCCCTGACCTACATTGATGATGCATTCAAGAAGTGGGCAACAGTGAAAGACCGACGTATTCTGATGTAATTCTACAAACTTAAATATTGCATTACCTCAGATTTATTTCATAATTGACACTGGATGAATAATGTATTTAAAAGCTTTCACCTGAGCTGTTCATGTAGAATCGAACATTCAATCATAACTGTCCATTAAATTGAAATATTGCCAGAACTAAATATTGTTGAACCTTTTATAGTAAGAGTGCAGTTTTTTATATCGTATGGATGTTAATCTATTCCATTACTGATATTATCTGTCTTATTGTGACTTCCTTACGGAGTAAGTCAAGTTTCCAAAAAAAAGAAGACTTTTAAATGATCAATAATTTGTGATTTTATTTTCTTAAGGGGAGCATTGGAAGCCTGTGCATGAATTTGTTTTTGCATTTTTCTGAATGATTGATGGGGGTTGATTAAAGTTTAAAAAATGTTAAAAATGCATTTTATTCTGTCAGGTAGTGTTAAATAAATCTAAATGTATTGGATGTGCATAAACAAATAAATACAAATTTAATTGCGTTTTTATTCTTCATTTTACAAACAAGTTGCAATCCAAATGCTTAATACAATCTGATACTAAACAGAGGCCGATGGTGAATCATTTTATCTTCTGGCTCCAGTTTCCAAAAGCTGTCGGCAAAAATTAACAACTGGCGATTTTTTGGCACCTGTTTTTAGGATGCCAGAGCCACCCCTGGTAAACGTAAAGTATTTCGTGCTATACATATCTCTAAATTAACGCGCCAATTCTATTCTCTTGAATATGTGCACATTTCGGAAATTCATTCCTCATTAGTGACACTGGAGGCCGAAATTTTGAAAGTTAAAAAAAATCAGCCAAACAGTTGAAAATTAATGAATCTAAAGTTCCTAAATTAGATGAATTCAAATCCAGCTACGGATGCTTTGCATGAGCGAACAAACCTCAGTTTTAAATAAATTTTCTAAACTGTATATTTTTTGACAGCATAAAGTACTGCGTACTGAGTAACAAAGTTAATAAAAAAGCGTTTTGTAAAAGATTTTACAATGGATGTAATTTTTTAACACAAATTTGTATTTCTGACTTCATATTTCTATATTATTCTTTTGCACCTAAAATTTTACATTTGAAAATTCAGCAGTTCCTCCCTTTAGATAAGATTATTGTTAATTTAATTTGTCTTTAATGAAATAAATTTTTTATTAGCTCAGTCTAGCAAGTCAAGAAATCATCATCAAAGCATAATATAACTTTTATGTTTATATATTTAAAATGATTAAATTTGGTGATGGCAAAAGCAGATTACTGTAGTGTCATTTGTAAGGATTATCTGTTATTGGACTGAGTAATTTTTTTGTTAAAGTATATGGAAAAAATTTAAAATGTCCAAAATTCTTAACAGCCTAACAGGTAAATAAAACTGATAGATGTTTTAGTTTTTGTTTGTTTGTTGATTTTTTTCTAGAATGAATATTTAAATTAATGAATATTTTGAATAATTTTTGTAATAATTTTTGAAAATGTGTTGCATTGAAAGGGCACAATATTGTTACATTTAAAAAAAATGTTCACTTTTTAAGCTAGCTTTAAAGATTGTATTGTGTGTAATAGGGTTGTGTTTTATCACTTTTATATCCAAGCCAAGCAGTAATCTAGCCAAAATATTATTGCTATTTAATAACTAGCATTTTAAGATCACTTCATCTTTGTCATCTTTGTTGTAAACTTATATTCATATTTATTTCACACACCGAGTGAAGGGGTCTGGGTATTTAAAATTTTACTTGCACATTATTTATTGGCATTGGAAATTAGTTAAGGGACTATAGAGAACATTATTTCAGGCACAAAAACTTTGATTAAAAGTGTACAACTGCTCGAGGCAGTTTGTTATTTTCTATGAAGATCTACGAGAACTGACGCCATTTTAGAACTTACCATTTCGGTCAACCCTTTTCTTGACAATTTTAGGGGTCACGATGGTCGAAAATGGCCTTTAGGGATTGGCCATTCCGGTCGACCGTATTTTTTTGGTCGTCCCCGCTCAGTGTATAAATCGGTCCAATGTTTGGTTACCAGTTCCTTTTTGCCTTCGTTTACATCCAACACGCCAGCAACCTTTCCATTTTGGTTATTCACTTGACTGAGCAACCTGCCTTTGAAGGTACATTCTTCCAATAAAATGCTTACCATCCAGTACTAAGTAGCCATATTAATCTAAGTGAAGTCTATACCCAGGGCTTTAACTCTCATCATATTTCCACGAAGAGAAAGCGTCCCAGTTGCCACGACAATGATAGAGACGAGATGATCCTAGCAAGGAAAATTGTTACTTTCGTAAGTATTTCATGTTATATTATTATATCGGAAAAAAACTTGTATATCTTGTTTATATTTGTTGGATGGTTGTAAAATGCTTCAAAAACAAGACAGTTGACTTTATGTACCTTAAGGTGGCAGTGGATTATACTGTGTATGTGCGTGTGTATAGAGAGATAGAGTAAACAAATATATATCGAAGAAAAAAACGTGTATGTTTTTAAATTCTAGCTTACGGATAAAGCCACAACAAGCTAAGAAACTATACAAAATATACTCATTATCTTCAGTGACCAATGAATAGATAAGATTTTGTAAAAAGAGCCTCCTGACAGTATAATGTTACAAAACCATGAATGAGACAGAAGGTTTTAGGAAGAGTAAGTTGTGATACAAACTCTTCTGGTACAGCACCTGTTTTGTCACAGGAAGAGGCTGTTTTTGTTGAATACCCGAAGGATGACAGGTTATCGGTATGGTAGAACGTGTTCAGAAAGCATCCGTACATAATTAGGACTAAGAATGGAGAGAATCCCTTCAGTTTAAAAAAGGTTTTAAAAGTTCATTGGTAGACTGCCAGTGTAAACAAGCCAAGCTACTTTCTAAGTAAGCAAGAGCAAAAGCAACATTTAAAGAAGTTGTGGATTCTTATTTTCAGTCTCTCAAAGATAAACTCGATAAATATGAATTACACGACAAGCCTGAGAAATTATCACATACCCACTGAATCTTTATAAAGCGATACATTACATTTTCTTGCTATTTGATACAATGGTCCTTATCGCACATGTGCGATACAACATTCCATATCCAAATAGTAGCCGGGAACTACTTTTAGGGGAATTCTCTTTTTCGACAACAATAAGATTACGTCATAAATACGAAATAACTTTTCCTATGTGACGTCATCATTGGGAGACTATATCAACATGGGAGAATCACGGGCGATGTTAAAATTTTTTGATAAACCTTTGTTTGTTTTTCAACTATTGACCCGTGTTTACGATAGTAGTATTATAATGTTAACAAGTGACGTTAAACGATTATCTGTTGTTTTTTATTACTTTTTAGCAGGTTTTTTTTTTTTACGTTTTTCCAGTCAGATATAAGTTTTTTCAATTGAATTAAAAATCAATATAAAAAGGCTGATTGTGAATTTATTAGCAGATTGAGTTAAAAAAGAAATATTTGCATTGGTAGGGTATGTGATAATGTAAACCACACATGTAGTTTTGCGTATAAATATAACGTTGATAAAACATTTAGAGTCAGAATATTATCACAACAGTTTGGTTGTTCATCATTGTTATCGGTGTCCGCAGGAAACTGCTACAGCCACTGTAATTGGTTGTGGAAATGCCTTTGGAGTAGGTATGCCTCCACACTTTGTATTTAAAGGCGAAAGGATCGCCCTTGTTGGCACTCTATATAAAAATACAGTTAACTGTGTGGAATTAAAGAACATGCTGGGGATGACTGTACCCTTGCTGAAATTTGCGCAAATCAGGGATGGGGGGGGGGCAATATTGCTTCTTTCAGACAATGTTCAATATCGAATAATCATAAAAGACAAACATACCAGTCCATGTTTAAAAAGACGAACACATGAAATTAAAAAAATCAAAGTTAACAAAACCAATTCTTATGATGAACCAAAAACCATATCTCTTAAGGAGCAAAAACCAAACGGTGCATCTCATGCTGCGGTAACACCAGGTGCTGTTTCCAAAACTTTTGAAAGGCAACACTTTTTCCAGTGCTCAATCTCAGACAGATTGAAATATTAATAAAAATAAATCTTCAAAAGAGGAAAAAATTGAAATCAACGAAGCAGATTCATCCTGCCTCCGCTGCTGCATTATCTCCAAACGATAAAACTGCAGTTACATCTGATAACGACAAATCTGCATCACGGAAAACAATTCTTTAAAACATGACTTTCCTGATAAAGACGGTTTTACAAAATTCTGTTTATCGATTTCGTGTTCCTGCAAGGGATTTTTCATCGGATTAGAAAACGGAATACGATCCATCCTCACAGCCAATATCCCCAACAACAACACCAAAGAAAAATAAATAATAACTTACAATTCCTCTGAATTTTTTTGTCAAAAGCTCGAAAAAACGGCCAAATAGTATAGAAAGATTCTTAGAGAAAATATGTCTCCAGGATAAATTCTCGCATTCAATTAAATAAATATTTGAATATGGTGCGTAAAAGTTAAGGTTCTTCCGATAATGTTATACAGTACTTAGTGCTGTCAGTGAATGTACCATTTTGCAAAATTTTCAGCTGCCTCAAAATGTAAAATTTATTTAAAACTAAGGTTTGTTCCCTCATGCAAAGCATTCCTTAGCTGGATTTGGATTTATATAATTTTGGAACTTTAGAATCATTTATTTCCAACTGTTTGGCTTATGTTTTTTATTACCAAATTTTTCGGTCTTAGTGTCAATGATGAGGAATTTATTTCCGAAATGTGCACATCTGGCACATCAAAATTCAACTGGTATTTGTGTTATATATTTACTACTCCTGAGTGGGTACCGCTGCTGGTGGAGTAAAACTCCCCGAGGGTATCCATAACTCAGTAGGCAGTACTTAGTGCTGTCAGAAAATGTACCATTTTGCAAAATTTTCAGCTGCCTCAAAATGTAAAATTTGTTTATAAGGTTTGTTCCCTCATGCAAAGCATTCCTTAGCTGGATTTGGATTTATATAATTTTTGAACTTTTCGGTCTTCGTGTCACTGATGAGGAATTTATTTCCGAAATGTGCACATCTGGCACATCAAAATTCAACTGGTATTTGTGTTATATACCTTAACATAAATGATACAATTTTAACGTCTGAAATAGATATTCGAACAAAACACCTTAAAATAAATGGTATAAAAATAAAACAAACATACCAGTCCTTGTCCAAACCACAATCCAAAAAAAAAAACAAAGTAAAAACTTTCAAAGCTGGCAAAAGGAACTTCAATAAAAGAAGTGAGGCCGGGTGCTCCGAAGGGTAAGCACCTCCTGTCTAGCTAGCTACACCCGTCACGTGCAAGTCAATTATGAGAATGAAAGGAAAAAATTTAACAGCTGAAAATACATTGTAACAAATTCTTTTAAATCAGACAATTCTGAAGATTATAATGATATATTTTCATATGTAGAACTTCAAATTGCACTTTCCAAAGTACATGATACAGTAGTTGGTCTAGATGATGTTCATAATCAACTTCTAAACAAATTTGCCTCATCAATGTCTTTTTACTCTGTTGATATCTTCAATCATATTTGTCAATGATACTCTCCCATCACCGTGGCACAAAGCACTTGTTATTCCTATTTCTAAACCTGATAAAGATCTCTCTAATCTATCACGTTATAGGCATATTGCTTTTACACGCTGTTTGTAAGTATGGAAAGGATGATTAACAATAGGTTCTTTATTATCTTGAGTCTAGCAATCTTCTCAATCATATTACTGCGGTTTTAGGCGCAACAGGAATACTTTAGATCTCTTAGTTCGCCTGGAGTCATTTATTAAAAATGCCTTTATTAAACAAAGAACAGCTAGAAAATGCATATGATACGACTTGGAAGTATGACATTCTGAAAGAACTGCTTGACATGGGTCTTAAAGCCAATACTCCTATTTTTATTAAAAACTTTCTCGAAAATGGAGAATTCGGTCGGTATAAAAGATAACGCAAAAGTCTTTTCAGTTACTGAAGCAGCATTATCTAAACCAATAACTTCGGGTCTTATTCCTTGTACAGATTTCAAGCTGCATTAGGATTTTCCTAGGAAAAATAAAAACGGTGATCTAATTAATGATGTTCCTTATAAACAGTGTTACATTTGGTTCAACGATAAAAGCTCGAATACAGAAATTAACAATAATTACCCAGAGAGAAGTAGCCTGTTGGATCAAATTTTAGATCATTGTAACGTCATTAAAACCGAGTCATTTTAACACAACTTAAAAAACGACCAAATACGATAAATTAAACATAGAATTTCATTAAATTTGTCAATTTTGACTTAGTAAGGGATACTTAACACCATTGTGAATTCATTTGGATATTAATGGCTGACAATATAATTTGTCAGGTTTCACCTTCGATTCATTGGAATACCCGTACATCCGTATGCTCAAAGCAAATAATGACTATTGTTATATATTGACCAACCCGTTAGAGGTTCCGTTTATTTACAGTATGTAACACAAATACCAGCTTACAAGAATGGAATTTTAGTCTGACGGGTTGTGAACCACCGCGGTAGCTAAGTTGCTAAAGTGCTCGCTCCGGAAGTTGAAGGTCGTGGGTTCGAACACCTGCCGGGTCTGACCCAAGACTTGAAAGTTGTAAGTGACTGTTCTTTCGCCAAATACTCGGCGTTACGAAATGAAATTTGGGTTCTTTCGGATGGGAACTTAAAATAAACGAGGCCCCGTGTCATGGCAGGCGTGGCATGATAAGAAACCCTGCTGTATAATGCCATCAGCGCAATGCACAGGCAAAATATCGGTATTTTCGCTTATAGCTGGCGACGTCTCGATATAAGTAAAATATTCCCGACTGGGATGTTAAACACCATTACTTAATTCAACTCTCAATGATTGTGAATAGAAGTTACCTGTTTTTGAAAAAAAATATATTCTAATTTATAGTCTTAAGAAAATCATAAAATTTGAAAAACTTAATTCAGCTTTAAAACCATTGATACATAATTACATCATTGATCCATCGTCAAATCTATGGAACCAGGAACATCACAAATTACATTATTATACCTCTTGTAAAGATCTAATTGATTGGTTATGACAAGTTTATTTTAACTATCTTGCTACTAAAATCACGTCTAGTTAACAACGGGTAATTTTCCTTGCCTACGGGCAATAAATTTTTTTCAATATCGCCTGGCTACGGATTTAACTGAACCCTCGTCCATTTCTGATATTAGAGGGCGCAGCGATGTTTGCACGTTCAGCGAGCTCTATAGATATCGTGTACGGAGACCAGTTGAAAATGAGTTATCTTTCAAGTTTTCTTTTTTTGTACCAGTGGATTACCCGAGGTCGTGTGGGAAAAAACGGAAGTATTTTTTTCAAAACTGCTTATTTACAGTTATTAACGGAAATGTCAACAACAACATTGTTGTCTATCAAAAAATAACTTCCGTTATGAGACATACAAAAACTTACAAAGTCGATTTTTTTGTTACGGAAACAAGCGATCTATGACAAGTACGAGTGTCATTCTTGTTGACCAAGGAACTTGGCAGATACTTAATATGACGTCATGGATAATGAAGATCAAAAGTTAAAAATTGGACCGTCATGATTTAAACACCAAAGTTAAATCTGCTAATGGTCGCGTTTAAATCTGTTCACTGAGAGATGATAAAAATAATTAGAAACCCAAATTGAACGCTTAAAACATATAATCTACCACATCAGCTAACTTTTTACAAGATATTTTCTGAATTTAACATGAAAATGACTGGCGTAATAAGCAGATCACCATCGATCACTAATATGGAGATGAAGCAATGTTTCCGATCCGTAAATCTACCGTAAGATAATGCTGAATATTGAAGGTTAATATGAGGTAGAGATAACCTATTATCACTGACTTACCTGAACAAATCGTCATTTGGGGTAAAAAAAATACTTTCAAAGAATCAATAGACATCGTATGCAGGTCTAAATCCCGTAAGATTGTTTTGTTTAGGGCAGGAATGTTACGTCATTATTACTTCATATTGTAACATGTCACAAATCCACTGAATTTTTTTCTGTGTAATTTGGGGTTTTTAAATGACTATTTTGTTTTTATTTATTTTTATTCTACTTAAGTATTAGGAAATAAAATACCATAATCAGTACCAGAAAGAGAATCAAGCATAGCCATGATATAGCATTGATTTAGCAGTATGCTTCACGATTGTGCAGTTGATCATGCATGTTGGTGTATATATAACTGTCATAACAGAAAAAATTCAAGTTAGCAACATGACTTATTGCAATTGACACGGACTAAAATCTTTTCCCCCTCTTTATTCGGAAAATTCAAAAGTGCTTAAATTTTAAAGTATGTTTCTCTGATGTTCAAAGTTTAAACTATTTTTTTTTTTTTAAATATTGTTTCAAAAGTAGACTCATTTCTTTGCGCAAGACACGTATTTAAAAAATCGCATTGTAATTGGTTGATATTGTAACTCTCGCCAGTGCTGAAATCATCAAAGTCAGTCAGAGGTTCTGTAACCTTTTACCTAACCATGTTATTTATTTGTTCCCCTTTTTCTGAAATTTTTAGTAAATGAGTTAGGTGTATAACGTTGTTTCATTATTTTGTTAAAATAATCGACAAGGTAGCAGTGTTTTTTTAACAGTTCTTGAAGGAAACTCAGACTACCATGTGTTTGTTTTTCTATTTCAGTTAAATAAATACAGTATTTACTGACAATCGTCTAGCTTATACTACATTTGTCTGTTCTGTATGAGACATCCTTTGCATCACATTTTTGGGCTTTATACAGAACAGGTTGTTTGTTTAACAACACATCAGACAATGTCACAAACATTAAATAAAAACATTTCAACATTGAGGTCGAGGCATCACTTATAAATACGCAAACATAGTTTACCTCCCCAGCTAACACCCACCGGATCATCGGGCTAAAGACAAACATACCCGAAATGTTTATGATAGAATAAAACCATGAAAGTAAAATTTTTCCAAAACGGACCTTTCCAAAGTATACCGATTTATCGCCTCTTATTGCTACTTCAGCTATTCATAACACCTAGGGACCATGGTGAACATATTTCCAATAGCCCTTACATTATCATTTTTTCTATTATAATGGAATTTATTCCATTTGTTTATTCCTTTTCACTTGACTTTCTAATCTTTTTAAAACTATTAGTTGCTGAGTGCGGAAATTTACGGATTTCAGTTCCTCTCGTGGAGTCAATGGGTTTGAATCTTACCAGTGCACATCCTGGTGTAACAGAAGTCTTCAGAAAATTGACAATCAAATCCTTGATTGGGGATTACAATGTTTTACATTGTGACTTTGTCCATACCGAAAAAGGAGTTCGCTCATTAATTTGCCCATTCGTCATATTGGATAATGATTTGTCATTTTTTTTCTTATTGACTTGTTAAGTACATAATATAAATTTGCCGCCATATGGAGCTTGTGTTTATTAAAATGACTTAAATTTCGAGGTTCCTTTTAACTTTTAACCTACGAAGCGACGGTGTCTTATACAACGCCTTTAAAAAGTCGATATTTTTTGACAAAATTGCAAATTCGGCTCACTTTTGGGTCTTTTTCAGAGCATAACCTCAACCCAAATCGATTGTTCGCTTTGATCATGGTGACCTTTTAAATTTTACCCATCATTTGACAACTTTTGCATCCTAGCTTTTAATCTAAAGCTTCCTTTTTAAAATTAATAACAAAAATCAAAAAAAAAAAAAAAAAAAAAAGAAGAAGAAGAATTTTGAAAGAGGCACTTTATCATCATAAATCAGCTTACATTTCTATATCTCTTTGTTATCAACCTTTCAAAATATTTGTCTGGTAAGGTATCTGTTTTAGAGGTCAAATTGTCAATTCCTCAAAACACTGACGATAGCTTTTTCTGATGACTATGGTTTTCATATCTTCCCGGGAACAAAACTTCGGATCATGTGACCGAATAAGATATGAATATTAATGGCGTGCAAACTGCTTCTTCGACATGCTGTTATTGACATCTTAACCCTTTAGCTGCGGTAAGGACATATATGTCCTTTGTTGTTAAGAGTGCGGTAAGGACATATATGTCCTTCAAAATGGTATTGACCTTTGAAAACTATATACGAAATTTTCAGAATATAATCAGATAATGTCATAAATAAAATGTATCAAAATAATTAAACATTGTTTGATTTTAAAAAATTGTGACGTAATCGACATCATGACGTCAGGGTTTTGTGACGTCATACGTGTAACTTATCGGCGTTTCTAATCATTGATATGGAGTCTGATTCAGAAGATTCTGGTTCGGATTTGAGTTTTTCTGACAGCTTCAGCAGCGACAGTGACGGGGACAATGATGATCGAACAATTATTGGACCTCTATGGACTGTACAAGATCCAGATAACTTTGAATTTACACATCGTATTCAGCCATTTGTTTTAAGAACCGGGGCAGTAAATCCACCACCAAAACATGCTGAACCTATCGATTATTTTAAATGGCTTTTGTGTTGCGGAGATAGTAATAATAGTAAAATCATGTCAATCTTAGTAGAAGAAACCAACCGATATGCACGACAGATGCTTACAAATACAGTAAGGCCATATTCTAGGATGAATAAATGGGAAGATGTTACCAAAGATAAAATGTCAGCATTTATAGGACTTTGGTTATCTATGGGCATAATTAGAAAACCTTCTATGGCTTCGTATTGGGAAACAAATAAAAAAAAACTTTGCTGTTAAATACACCCGCTTTTTCCAAAGTTATGAGACGCGACCGTTTCCAGCTCATTATTAAATGTTTGCACGCAAATGATAATGAAAGATCTGTACCTAGAGGTAATCCAAATCATGATCCAGCACATAAAATAAGAACCATTCTTGATTTAGTAAACAGAAGTTTTAAAGAAAAATACAAACCTGGAAGAGATTTAACAGTAGATGAAAGTATGGTTGGCCACAAGGGAAGACATTATTCAGTTCAATACATGCCTGCCAAGAAGACACATCGGTGGGGTGCTAAATTATGGGTTCTGGCAGAATCAGACACAGGATATACTCTAAGTTTGTAATTATACGCAGGTATTTCAAAAATAATAATAACAATAACAACACAGACAACAACAACAATAATAATAATTATAACAATGTGCTCATTTTGACCACATAATAGAATTTTAAAAGTTTATAAAAGAATCAAATAAGAAAAGAAACCAAATTCTCCTAGTTGTTATAAGCAAGTAAGCCTTACAAATGGAATCATTATCATCATAATCTTCATCATCATCATCCGTATTAGGGACGCATGTATTAATAACTATTGTATATGGTAATTCTCTCTCTCTCTCACACACACACACACACACTGCATTTCTATACATATTTATTATACATTTAGGTAAGCGGAATATATCACAAGTTAACAGCATTCATAGAATGGGATATGATGTTGTAACTAAACTAGTTGAACCGTTTTATGGAAAATTTCACCATGTAACAACAGATAATGCATTTAGCAGTCCAGCACTATCCGAAAAGCTAGTGCAAAATGACACATACTTCACAGGTACAGTACGAAATGGGAGAAAGGGTATGCCCAAGAGTTTTCGGCGAACAAAATTGGCAAAAGGTGAAAGTATGGTGAGACAAGCCGGTTCGTTAATGGCAATGAAGTACGGTGATAGAAAGCAAGTTACCCTGATATCTACCATGTATTACCCAAGGTATTAATTAAAAATGTAAATACAAGTATTACATAATGCATAATAATATTGTTGCAACATCAATATTTATTTTATGTGCATGTTCTTTTATAATTCAAGACAATTTAGTTTTTTCATCAAAGCGTGCTATTTCAATTTGATTCAACTCATTTCGGGACTGACTGCTGAATCAACTTTTTATATTATCATTTGGTAGAGGACAATATGTATTTCAAGAATTCAGAATATGGTATTAAACTTAACCTGAAAATAAAGCTTGGATTTTACAATCTAAGTTAAACATTTCATTTTTCTACCTATTTATAATTCATTAGCCAGGAAGATCACAACAACTCTAGAGGAATTGAACACAGCATTCCACAGGCCATATTTAAATAAAACAAAATGATGGGATGGGTAGATTTAGCTTACCAGCAATTGACAACATACGACCCTAATATAAAGTGTGTTAAGTTATGGAAGAAGCTTCTTATGAACATACTTTTAAGAATTACAGGTAATTATATAATATTTGACATAACTTTATCGATAGAGGATTTCAAGGATTTTACCGAACCATGATCAAAAATACAATAAAAATTATCAAAAATGTTTTAAGAACTTGATAACAGGTGTTCCCCCCCCCAAGGAATTTTTCCTTGTGGTCTGATGAAACCCCGCGAACATATATACGAACCCGCGGATATAATTTTGCCAATCCCATCTGTGGGTGAAAAAGTTATTCCTTTGTTAAACTCTTACAAGCTGTACAGGAAAATTAAAAATCACCATTTACGAACAGTTTTGATGGATACTTGCCGTTTATCGGTATTATTTACATATTTGCTATAAATTCCTATTCACTTTTGTCTAATAATTGCAATATTTATATTAATGAAAGAATTATAACATTTAAATTCTGTATTTTCCGTTAACTGTTACATTGTCTATCGCCAAAATCGAGGGTTGTTAAGAAAAATGTCAAGATATGAATTCACATGTTGTCTGTACCAGCAACTTATTGGTGATTATGTTTTGAGAAGAAAAGAACTGGTAGACCAAGCGTCCATCCTGTACCACAGAGACTATTTGAACGTCATTTTATACATTTTATTCCCGGTAAGTTTGAAATAATATGCAAAAAATGATATATATGATTCTTTCTGGGAAGGTTGGTCGTTATGTTGTTTTACATCACATCAGCATTTTCAGCTATTCGTAAAAAGGCAATTTTTATTAAAAACAAGGATTAATCTAAACACAAGTTCAAATGTTTCTGATCTGCATTGTACTAGTGTCCTTGAGAGTACAAGTACAATCGCCTGCGATGTCACAGATAAACCGAAAAAAATAGGAATGCTGTCCATAATTATATATAAGTTTGGAGATATTTACAAACAAATCGATAGGTGTATGGATATTCCTTCAGCTTTGAAGACAATTCAACATCATTCTTTAGTTTTATACTTTCAGTAACATTTACACAATATTTAGTCACAGTGAAAAAACAATGTAATTCATAACTTGAATGACATTTTTTTTAAAATTCATATAGATAAGAAAAGAAAAGTATGTCACTTATGTGGATCAAAAGTAAGGACTTGGTGTCCGGAGCCAGTATGCAGCATAGGACTTTGCATTGGAGAATGTTTTGAAAAGTTTCATACCAGGACGACAGAGGAATGAAAATTAACTTTTTAAATTCGTTTGTTTTATCGTGAAACTATGTATACGCAACACTTTTAAGAAAAGAATTTATAAACTGATTTATCATATTTTAGTGCATGTTATCGTACCACAGAGAGTGAAATTTCGCAATGAGTTATCACACTCATGACAGAGTTATCACACTGGCCATTAACCAATCAAATCACAAAATAATACGATCTGCAACTGTGCAGGAACTATTTTGATCTCACTTCAACTATAGGATTAAACACCCTTCTATAATGTCGCTTTTTAAACAAATATCAAATTTATTCATTTTAAATGTAATTACTTATTCGAAATATTTAACACTTGAGGACATAAAATCGGAAACATAGCTGTCGCAGACATCACACTTGTTGGATCAGTGCCAGCCTTGGCCGACATGCTACGAACGGTGTCGGGAATTTAATTTACATTTTGAAGATGTTTCAACTTACCGCTTGCGTCCTGTACGGTGTTATTTCAATTTGAATGTTCAATTAAATGTTTTACTTCTCCTTCTTATTCCTTCTTGCGTTTTTTCTCAATTTTTGAGTGATGTGGTTAACAGATGTAAATTAATACGCGTCCCCGTTTATCACACCAGAAAGTAAAATTATATCATTTTTTAATCCTTGTAAAAATATGATAAACTCCAACTCGTGGAAATATGACATTTATCACACTCGATATTTATATTACTCGTTGGAGATCTTATATGTCTAAGATTTAGTTGTTTATTTATATTTAAAGATACAAACTTATTGGTCTGGGTAGCTCAGTTGGTAGAGTATTCGCCTATATGTGGGAAGTCTTAGGTTCGATCCCCTGCATTTTTTCTCCTTCTTGTTATAGTGGCCAGTGTTACCCTTGGAAGTGGTAGTAATTATTTGGCATAATATCACCACCTTAACCATGTTTTATAAAACTTCTAAGCTTTAAACTTCAACCCAAATGTCGAAAAACTGAAAACATATTGATTACTTCTTTAGATTACAAAAAATCGATAAATGTTGACATCACAATTGTATTAGTTTTTTTCAGTATAAAGAGCACTTGTCGTACCTAAAATTGAACTATATTTTGTACGTCACGCATTTGTGACGTAAAAACTACGCATATGACGTACAGTATTTTTTGAAACGTCGCAACCAAAGGGTTAACGTAGTCTAATTTTATTAGTAAAATAAAATAATTATTAGAATCTTTAATCATAAACAAAATAATAAACATCATTAGTGGCAAAAATGGGCATTCAACAATTAGCTACGCTGTCTATATAGGCTGTGCCTACAATCATATTAGTCTAACCTCAACAAAACGACAGTGTAAACAATCATAGCGTTTGCAAGCGTAACAGTGAATATACAGCGTCCACACTTATGCGTAATTCGCTTCGCTTAGCAAATAACGCAGCGTGCACAGCGTCCCTTTCTGTTATTTCTAAATGACCCGAATGGACATAAGATTTAATGCTTATAGTTAAATTTTAACTTTTAGACAACTTAATTAAATGAGAGAATAACGTTATGCCTCGACTTCGTCTCTGGCGATAATTTTCCTTTTTCAGGGTGATAATGTAAGGTAACACACAAAACAAAGGTTAATATGTTTATATTCTGTACAGCCTTGTCTAGAACTTACAACTTTGTCTCATTATAGTAGAAGTGAGGATGTTGTCCTTAGACGCTGTAGAATCGGCCATAGCTATCTTACGCATTCATTTATTTTGAAGGGAGAACCTTCTCAATATGTCCCTTGTCAAGGTCAACAATCTATTCAGCACATTAATTAGGAATTAATTTCCGAAATGTGCACATATGGTTCATCAAAATTTAACAGGCATCTGTGTTATATATTAAAAATTTCCATGGATGGACATAAAATTTTAAACTTCCTACGGGAAATCAATTTGTTTATTAAAATATAATTTTTATAATATTTTATCCAGTCTTTAACCCTTTGCGTGCCACGGAACAGTTCAAATTACGTCACCGCTGTGCCGAGATTGCAGACAACGTCATCATGATCATGTGTCATAAAAAATGACGACACACACACACACACAAAAGGAGCACCTGTGCTCAATTCATACACCGTAAAACATTCATTCCAAAGTTATTATTTGTCCGATTTTTATGAAATTTTCAATATCATGTGCAACATTATTTGCAGAATCTTCTCTAAAAATTCATTTAAGAAATGACTTCGTGTTTGGTAACGTACATGAGGGTATGAACGATAGTGAAGCACGCGCAAATTGCATAATCTGCGAAGCAGATTATGCTTAATTTGCGCGGGATTCACTATCGTTCATACCCTCATGTACGTTACCAAACACGAAGTCATTTCTTATATTTACAATTCTTGGCATATTCATGTGTAAAATAATAAATAAACTTTGTATAAAATCATGATGTACCATATTCTTGAACCTTCTTACATTGTATAGCTTTTTACAGACTCCTGTATATGTGCTTGTTTCGGGCCACATAAAAAAAAAAAACAAAAAAAAAAGTTCCAAAGCACGCGCAAATTGCATAATCTGCGAAGCAGATTATGCTTAATTTGCGCGGGATTCACTATCGTTCATACCCTCATGTACGTTACCAAACACGAAGTCATTTCTTATATTTACAATTCTTGGCATATTCATGTGTAAAATAATAAATAAACTTTGTATAAAATCATGATGTACCATATTCTTGAACCTTCTTACATTGTATAGCTTTTTACAGACTCCTGTATATGTGCTTGTTTCGGGCCACATAAAAAAAAAAACAAAAAAAAAAAAGTTCCAAAGCACGCGCAAATTGCATAATCTGCGAAGCAGATTATGCTTAATTTGCGCGGGATTCACTATCGTTCATACCCTCATGTACGTTACCAAACACGAAGTCATTTCTTATATTTACAATTCTTGGCATATTCATGTGTAAAATAATAAATAAACTTTGTATAAAATCATGATGTACCATATTCTTGAACCTTCTTACATTGTATAGCTTTTTACAGACTCCTGTATATGTGCTTGTTTCGGGCCACATAAAAAAAAAAAACAAAAAAAAAAGTTCCAAAGCACGCGCAAATTGCATAATCTGCGAAGCAGATTATGCTTAATTTGCGCGGGATTCACTATCGTTCATACCCTCATGTACGTTACCAAACACGAAGTCATTTCTTATATTTACAATTCTTGGCATATTCATGTGTAAAATAATAAATAAACTTTGTATAAAATCATGATGTACCATATTCTTGAACCTTCTTACATTGTATAGCTTTTTACAGACTCCTGTATATGTGCTTGTTTCGGGCCACATAAAAAAAAAAACAAAAAAAAAAAGTTCCAAAGCACGCGCAAATTGCATAATCTGCGAAGCAGATTATGCTTAATTTGCGCGGGATTCACTATCGTTCATACCCTCATGTACGTTACCAAACACGAAGTCATTTCTTATATTTACAATTCTTGGCATATTCATGTGTAAAATAATAAATAAACTTTGTATAAAATCATGATGTACCATATTCTTGAACCTTCTTACATTGTATAGCTTTTTACAGACTCCTGTATATGTGCTTGTTTCGGGCCACATAAAAAAAAAAAACAAAAAAAAAAGTTCCAAGTTTATAACATATTTTAATGCAATATATGCACAATATATCGCGATATTTTGGAAGGTTTATGTATAAACATTAACACGTGCTTTGACATGTGTTTTTATAAATAGATCAGGAAATCCCTGACATCTGTTTACAAATTTTTGTGTATTCCTACGCCCTTAGTTGTTACGTCACATCGACCTTAGTTGTTACGTCACATAACTGCACGTTCTATACTGAAGTCATGAAGATATGAACTAGTGAGTCTAACAAGGGATCACATAGTACAAAATATTAGCTATTGTAAATATTTCTAAATAATCGAAAGTAAACATACTAATCCATGTCCGAATCACAATCCACAAAAAAAAAAAAAAAAAAAAAAAAAAAAATTAAAAATAAATAAATTGAAAAAAAAACCAATGCTATAATATAATAATAAAACAAAGTGAACATTTTTAAATTTGTCAATGTCCTGAAAATATGTCGCCGCGACAATAACTGAATTTGTTCAACCTTTAAGTCGTGAAATTTAAAACAAAAACACTGGAATCGGGATCATGTAAAATTGCATATTATTTTCTGTTCAGAAATACCTATAGTTACACTGTACAATATCACTTTCAACATTTGTAACAAAGTTTCAACAAAACTTACAACATCGAATAAACTAAGGAGCATTTCATTACGATAATGAAGAAAGCTGTAAACGCATGAAGTGTATCTCTGAAAAATTGAAGACCTTATGTCCATATTTTGTAAAGACAACACAAAAAACATTGACATTAATATTTCTGTTGATTTAATCATTTTACATTGTACGATTATTCCCTTGTAATAAACTATCTATTCTTCATAAAACCTCAAAGTATGGTATCTACGAAAGCAATTGCCAACACATAAAGCTACAGTACAGTCCACGCAGTAAAACCGGCTCTTCTTTTCACAAACCTTACAGCGTCTGCGTTTTGTACCTAAATGTAATAAATTTCAAGATTATAAAAATTCATACTTTTGTCATGTATTATTTTTTTGAATTTAATCATAGAATACATTCAAAATTTTTGAATGTATTCTATAATTAAATTTAAAAAAATGATACATGACACTTATATATACTTGATGTATACTTTATTTCATCAAAATTCGATACAAGACAATAATAATAAAAATAAATACTTTTCATTATACCGGTAATGAGTATTTCCATGAATTCAGTTTTGGAAAGAACACATTATAAAAAGGTAATATTACCTGGTATGTAGTTAATGAAATGGCGATCAGAGAGTCTGTTATAGGTACTAGTTCTTCCTGGTACTCTTCTCTCTACTTGGTGATTTCCAATCAGCTCCTGACATAATGTCATGGTGAACTCAAAGCGGTTCATCTTCTGACGAAATCCGCGATTCTGTTTATAAATAATGTAGGCATTTACTGAAAAAGCAAACAAGATTTACAGTGAATGTTAATGTAAAATATCTTAAATTAAATAATGACTTCAATTCATGCATTTATTATTTTCAACTTTTAACAAAATGGTCGCTCAGGGTGTTAACGAATTTCATTAACCGCCGTAACACTATTGGGACCATAGGCATATTATGCATTATATATTATACAATCGATGTATTTAAATGTTCAAATTATCATGTACGATGTTGTTTTGATTGTAATCAACATACCGACAATTCTGAGTAATAAGTTGACCAGAACACGTTTCCACATTTTCAAGGAACGAAAATCAGGATCATATGTTTGGATCATGGAATCCCCTAGATCGACTCCTCCCATAAGTTTGTTATATACACGAGTGGCATTCGGAATTAACTTCTGCACTCCACGCCCATTCTCGCTAACTTCTATGCTGCCAATGAAGAAAGATGTTTTTTTTTAAAATTATTTCGTATCTTATGATTTTCATCAATGTTTAAATATGGGTTAACATAACAAAGAGAGACAGTCTGTTGACATATGTTTTTGGTACAAGGCCAAGAGATAAAAGCTCAAAATCAATATGTGGATTAAAACAAAAAGGTAGTTGATGAATTTGACAATATTTTAATGAAAGGTAGAAAAATTGGCATTCAAGTTTAATAGACAAGATCCCACTTACATCGGAGTGGCAAACGTGCTCAGCATGGTAACAGTCTTTCTGTCACTGTATTTCATGGCCATCAGCGGTCCACATTGCTTTACCACCATCTCTCCTTTTGGTACTCTTGTTGTTCTATATGACTTTGGCATACCCTTTCTGTGATAAAATACACGTTAATACATTAAGTCATCAATAACAATGATACAAAACTCAAATACATATAATAATGGACCAATACTACTGCAAACAATTCTCTCTCTCTCTCTCTCTCTCTCTCTCTCTCTCTCTCTCTCTCTCTCTCTCTCTCGTTTGTAGAAGTGATTTTATTACAATATATATAATGTGTTCTACCTTGTTTCTTTTACTGTGGATGTCAGATACATTTGATTTTGGAATAAATCATCACCAAGCACTGGACTGCTGAAGTAATTATCTACTAGAAGGTGATGATATTTTCCAAATAAAGGTCTAACCAGGTCCATGACCACTTCATAACCAAGACCATTTGGATGAATCCGTCCTGCTGTGTGGGATTTGCCTGCACAAGGAGTTTAAACAAATCAGAATGCCTTCACATTGTATTCTTAACTTCACATAAAAAATCGGTTAATTTTACACAATAAAATGTAATCCTCGAATACTTGAACTTGGTCTCAATTAAACCATATTTCTTATACTATTGTGATAGATCAACTGTAAGTTCAAAGTCAGGAGTTTTAGGACCAGTGGTTCTTTATTTAGTTAGCTTGTTGTTTTGTGTGCTGTATTGGCTATTTTGCACAATGGTGGACAATCGTGGACAATGTGTAAATACATTAACTCCGAATGCAAATGCTACCTATTTATTGGATGGACCCTACCTGTATGAAAATAGCTAATTAAAGGTCAAACGGACTCAGGTCAATGTTGTTTGCCTATATTTATAAATGCACTCAAAGTTGTCTGCCTATATACACATATTATAAGTAGTCAACTTTCTGATTCCTTCTTAAGATAGAAAGGCTAAATTTCAATGTGCGTAATATGTAAACATTTGTTCATTATTTGAGATGGCTACCATATTCCATTTTTATATTTGGTACCAACCATAGTAGATAGTTTTAAAATCAGAGGTCTCAGTATGTTAACTGCATGTATATACGAGTTTTGTTTAATGTGCTAGCCTGCTATTGTCAAGACTTAGTGCATTTTATTCAGCTGAAATGCCCTGCGTTCCATATTTTAGCAAACTCTTCTATATAATTATGATTGCTTGGATTTTAAAAATATAGTAGAAGTATATGTGTTTATACCTGCATACAAATTGATGTGATAGTTGAATCCTGTATCTGATTCCGCCAAAACAAAGAGTTTAGCACCCCATCTGTGAGTTTTCTTAGCCGGTACATACTGCACTATTCTGTTTCTACCTTTAAACCCAACAATGCTTTCGTCTACTGTTATGTCTCTTGATAAGGAATATGAATCTTTGAAAGATGTATTAATTAGGTCCAGAATAGGTCGCACTTTGTGGGCAGGGTCATGGTTTGGATTTCCACGAGGAATGTTTGTGTTATTATCATTGCAATGTAAATATTGCAATAACAATTGAAATCTGTTTCTTGTCATAATATTTCGAAAACTTGGTGTCTGGAATAAAGAGAACCTGTTCTCACTATTCCAATAAGAAGCAATCGTTGGTTTTTTCACTAGACCCATGGCAAGATATAAGCCTAGGAAAGCGGACATCTCCTGAACATTTGTATCAATCCATTCATGGGACCTAGAATGATGACTTAAATCAGCATTATTTAGAGATTGTCCCGCATATCTATTCGTTTCAGTAACTAGAATATCTAAAATATTTGTACCATCTTCTAAGGAAGTTAATTTACGAAAATACTCTATGGGAGATGCATTAGGAGTTGGTGGATTTCTAGGACCATATCTCTGTATAAAATCATGAATGTGATGGGGACGTGTATATCTATCCGTATCATTAATAGCAACCCAAATCCATGGTCTATTGTGTAACTGCCGGTTAACATCTTCGTTACCACTTTCAACACCACTTCCTTCTTCAGAGAAACTTAAATCGCTGTCTGTATCCATTTTAAAACATTGTTAACTTATGTTGCAAAAATAAACATTGTATAGTTTACGTAAAATTCGATGACGTCAAACGCCCAGATAATGACGTCATTTTACGTTGAAAAACGTCAGACATTTTACGTTTAAATGTGTATTGTGTCAAAAGGTCAACAGTGAAAGTATCTCGAACACGGCAAAATTTCTAAAGTAAATACAATTTTTAATACATTTCCCAACATTTTGGGTCATATATGACCCCTCTGGCACTCAGCCAGTGTGGGTCATATATGACCCCTCTGGCATTAAAAGGGTTAATTAACAACTTATCTGTGATATAACTGGTTTTTATCAGCCAAGTATTCTTTTAAAATCGTATTTTATTTATATATGTTAATTTTTAACATTTTCTAGCCGCGAATAGCTGCAATAATGCCGATGCGGCTCTAAACAGAAACTCACCAATTTCAACAGAAATATAATTCTGAATGTCCCAAATTTAATCGACAGAAATCCATCATCTACAATAGATACATGTACAATGTTCATGCTTTAGTAAGCCGTGCACATACATATACATGCAGTGTCTCCAGCATACCTTCAGTCAAGTTTTAGAAAATCTTAGATTTATCCGTATATTCCATCTGCAGTTCATGAAAATTATTTTACACCTTCAGTTGTTTCAAAATCTTGATGTCACAATACCAGATTAAGACATTGCTGCCTAAGGCCAACAAACAGAAAACCTGGATGTTTTCACCTCCGAGGAATTTATCCAAAAACAATTGACAACATTTGAACAAGAACATGCTTCAAAAGTCCGACGAAATATAAGCGAAATTGTCAGTTGGAAACCTTTTACAGAGGCCGAAATAGTAAATGATAAGATCCAAGAATATCAAGCACCTGCTAATATAAAACGCAAATCAACAATTTTAACACCTGGCAATCAAATACAGGGAAAAAACTTAAACTCATCTGCCATTTTGTCAGAAAGCAGTCTTCTTATTCTTGTAAATCCATCTAAAAGTCAAATCGACAAATCCAAAAAACAGAACCCTCAAGGTTTAACATATGTGATTCTGCTTCTGATCTGTACAACAGTAGGGACTCCAGGTTGTAACGTCAGACATTTGGATTACGTATTTTGTTATAACTGTTGTACATATTTGACACCGATATCTTGCAAAATGTAACATCAAAGTTAATTGTTTCTAATATATCTGCCATCAATAGTTTTATTATTTGACATGTTTTTAAAAGAAATTAACCGTGTATTGATTGTTTATCGATTGGTTAAAACACAAGATCGTGCGATAACTATTCATCTTGGATAACGTAAGGCACATCAAAATAAAGAATCCCGCGGCGTTTGTATGATCAGGAACCGATGTGCCTAATGGGTGTAGAGTTTAAATTTATTGACCAATGAAAACTAGGTGACGTATACATTTTTAAGATATAACTCTCTTCTAGATCCGTTGCCTATAAATATAGTAAAAAGAGTGTTTCAAAAATTTGAACAATTGCCGTTTTTGACAAAAGTAAGTTTTAAAAAAGAGAGTTATATGTACTTAAACTGCATTCTTTTCTTGACATTTACATATATGTTTTAGTGTTGTCAACACCCCAGCTCATCGGTTCATAAAACGATTTCCATCGAGCACCCTCTCCCATCCGATAACACATTGAAAATGGCGGACGGTATTCCCCAGGGAGCATGATGACGTCGTACGTCATTTACCGATCTTGACTGTTTTTTGATTAAAGGCATTTCTATGAAGTTTTCTCTGATTATATAAAGAGTAGTCAAATGTCTTTATTACATAAAATTTAAATGAAAAAAATAACGATTAAATTATTTTCTTAACTTCTTCATCGTCACGTGATCTTTATTATGCTAAATTTAGTGCAATGCATACTTGCTGAGCTGGGTCCACTCGAAAATTTTGAAAGTTAAAAATAGCAGATTTTGAATAGTCGATATTTTTTAATTTAAAAACAATTTTTTTTCCCAGTGAAGATTTTGTTGTGTGTTTTTCTCTAGACCTATTCATTTTAAAGTTATAATTTATTTCAAGTTTTTTTTTTTTAAATTTAAGTTTTTGTTTTTTTTTATTATTATTATTTTAAGAAGCGTTTTTTTCCAGTTAAGAAATTATGATTAGTTGTTTACAATTTTCAGTTAAAACATTTTCTTTATTTTTCACCAGTTCAGAAATTTTATTATGATTTTATTTCAAGTTCTTGCAGTTTGTTGAGAAGCATGCACTTTCTTGTTTTGTTCAACCACCACCATATTATCACAGGAAGTATAATTATAATATTTAAGGTCAAATAATAATATATGTTTCCTATATTATGCCCTACAAAATTGGCTGGTGGCAGTAAAAATATTTTATTATCTTATTTTACTGAATATATGTTTTAGATGTTTTTAAATAACTGAAATTATAAATAAATTGCGAAGGATCCTAACTTTTTATAAAATAATAAATTACAAGAAAATATTTGTAAGGTAGGGCAATAGGAAACATATTTACTATTTGTTTTGACCTTGTCTGGAGAAATAAATTTTTGTTGAAACTCTCTCTCTCCATTCTATCTCCATCTCTCTCTCTCACACACACACAGAGTAAATGTGATATCACACACCCTTAAACAAACCCACACCTCATCACTTATTTATGAAACGTTTTTCACTGCTTTATACAAATTCAATACACACTCAGACACTCGCACACATTGCAGTTAGAGACAGAGAGGTCACACATTACATTCATCATTTGTCTCTAACTGCTCATTCACAATACTTTATTGTTTAACTCTCTCTCTTTCTGCTACACATCACTATTATCCTCTTTCCTTGCACACACTCTCTTCATACATGCACAGACACTCACACTTGCCACTCTATTGATACTTGAGATTGATATTTAATTCCTTCTATCTGCCTACTTGTTACTTTGTACATATTTTACTTTTATCAGTGGATGACCAGGGATTAGGGATTTTGGCAGTTCTAGATCATTTAGAAGAGGCAATGGATGTCCGTATAAAAGTTCCACAATGTACTACCATTACATACCATATTTATGACATGGTTTTTGAAGGCTTAGTGACCAAAAATATAACATTCAAAATACCCTGCCAAAACTTTTGACAATGTTAAAGAATTCCATTAATTTTCCAGGAAAAATCAGCAATGTAACAAGAAAAGTCAAGTAACATTTAATGGATGGAAAGGATAAATTTGTCACTGTAGCAATGTAATATAGAGACCTCAAAATTGATCTTCCCCAGGAATTTGTTTTAAATGGAAAAACTTTGATGATCTATAAAATAAAACAATCCCCGCATTACAAACTCCAGTAATTCTGAAAAATATCCATATATTGTATTTGAGGAGACTTCTGCATTAGAAACAGTTACCTTGGTCACATGCTGAATACTGGGTTTCAACATTAATTGGTTCATCATGTGGCAAGTCAATTTCACACAAATCATTCAGAACACAGTGGAATAACTTGCATGAAAACTTTTCACATTTAATAAAAACTACCAAGTTTGGTTGTGAAAAACAGCTTGGTAACATGTTAGAAGAAAACTACACCTTACCTGTACCAAGAACTGATGACATGGACAAACCTCCTTTAGAATACATGGAGAAAACTATTAAACGTCAAAGTAAACAGATACAGAAGCTAAGGTTGGAACTTGTCCAGACATATGCCGCTCTTGTGGATACTACCGATAAAGTTACTGCACTTTTGCAACAAAACATGGTTTTAAAACAGAAAGCAAAGAAATTTAAAGAATTGAAATGAACAAGAAAAAGACTCTTATTAGGGAGCTTCAAGATAAAATGTCTTCTTTTAATACCAGAAATCTGAATAAAAGAATGAAAAAAGCAGGATAAGATAAATAAATTATCCAACAAAATTAAAAACCAGAATCAAATGTACAGTGCTCAAATTAATTATTTTCAACAAGAAAATTACCAACTTGAGCAGGATTTGAAAGAACTACAAGTTAGGTTAAGTAAAAATTCAAAGTTACTACAAACGCAAAAGTGAGTTGCAATTTGATATAATTGTTGAACAAAAAGAACAAATAACACAGTTTGAAAAAAACCATTTATGAAATGCAAATGAATTTTTATGATCTTGAGTCTCAAGAGCAAAAAAAAAAATTAAATTAGAATTGTTTTCAAATGGTATGTATCATGACAAAATTCGTCATGTATATATGGATCTAATTAACTTGGGGGTTTCAATAGAAAATTGTCAGAATGTAGTCCGTTCTGTACTAAAATCATTAATGAATATTGAAGTAACCCGTTTACCCCAAAAATCTTTGGCATCAATCATTGCAATTGAAGCTCATGTACTCTCACAAACACAGGCTGCAGAAGTTATGTAAAGACATGAGAATAACTGTCTGCATTTAGATGGAACCAAGAAACGATTTACAGAGTATTCTGGGTTTCAAGTTTCTAATGCAGAGGGTTCATTTTCTTTAAGCCACCAGATAATGCCTTCAGGGGATGCAGCTAGCTACATGGAAGCTACTAATCAAACCTTTGTTGAACTTGTAGAGTCAGAGATTGAAAATGAAACTGAGAGAATGGAAACTGTAGCAAGGTTAAAAGCAAGTGTCAAAAATATAATGACTGATAGGCACGTGGTAAATAAATTTTATCAAAAATTATTTCAAAATTATAAGCTTGAGGCTTTGCACGAGTTAAATCATAGTAAGTCAGAAGAGATGAAGACAGCTTCAGAGGTAGTCTTTTTTGTGGGCTGCATATTTTGCCAAATATGGCTTCATCTGCTCTCATAGGTATGAAATAGTTTCAGCAAATGTACAATGTTTCCTCCCTTTCATTTCACAAAAACAATTCTGCAGCAAATGACCTGATCTATGAATGTTCTAAAGCATTTATTGAGACATCTGGCTGTCAGAAATATGGCGATGCTTTAGACTTTAATGACTTTTGTCACAGATTAATAAGAAAAATCATCTTGTTACCTTTCTAAATAAGATTTAATGTGTTATTCTTAGATGGTGGGGCTGTATTTTACCACAGGCACCATATTAAAATTATTTGACATCAGGTAGGTCTAGTAAAGGTAACAAGCTCTTGACTTCTATACTTGAGCATATTACCAGCAATGTGCTAATTGCTGAATGTAGAGCATTGGGGATCATTGACAAACTCATATGTGGCCCCTTATGGCGCCTGATGGAAAATGCTAAAATAAACTACTTTGGCATGAACAGATACTGGCAAATATTGGTTGACAGAATCTGTGAATTTACTACAGATGCATCACCGCTATTAACAGGACAACAGATATTCAATGAAGGTGGTTCTATAATTCAAGACTCTATCTATAACAGTTTGTTTCAGTCTGATGCTGATCTTGCCAATCTCACTTTGTGTGCTTTGTAACAAATATGTGTAAGTATTCAGCCAGTGTTGCAACGATAACTAAAGGATCGACTACCGGGAGGTACAATATACATGCCCACGCCTGATTTGATTATTCAGTGTGCATACGCTCCTACAACAAATAGAATAGCTGAGGCTGATTTTTCTTCATTGGAAAGGCTTGAAAAGAAAGCACCACGAAAAGGTAGGTCTGCAAAATCAGGAGCTATAACTTACTCAGTTAATAAGACAAGTAAGTATATACAGTCACTGAATAAAGAAAAAAGAATTAGATATTTTTAAGTTGGCAAGAAAAGTTGCTGCACGGAGAGCCACACTAGAGAAAAGTAAAAAAAACAGCAGGTTAGGCATCAAAGGTTGCATGCATAACAAATGAGAAAAGAAGCCAAAGAAAGAACAGGCTATAAAATATTTTAATAAGCTTGAAAAGCAAATGAAAAAAGAAGGTGTATGGGCAAGTGAGAATCATGCAGACAGTAAAGTACAAGGAAAAGCTCCAACAAAGGTAAGGCAGCTTGTAAGGAATCGGATTTTGCTTCATGCCAAGATACTAGGTTCTAAGATTCCTTCAAAATCATTCATTAAATTCCAGGTCAAAAGAAGTAAAAATCAGTAATCAACAGTTGATCGTTAACCAGAAAATTATTATTTCTGCCAATTTTATACCAAATGTGCCAGAACGTGTGGTAAATATAGATTCACAGGAACCGATAAGTTATAGTTGTCAAACAGTGCAGAAACGTAAACATGGACATTCTGTCGTTGAGAAGCCTCTCAAGTAGAGCTGAAACGAATACAGATTTTGGCATTCGAATATTCGTAAGGTGATATTCGATTCGTATTCGAATATTCGTAAAAGTTACTTTTAACAAGGAAATACATAAATGCTCGTTATTTCCAGCACATCCCACCCGCTATCAGTTACAATGCTACGAAACGTGAAGTTGTCAGTTAAACTTCTCTACCTGATCAATATGTCTTGTATTATGGTACATATATACTATCTACTATGCAAATATTACACGATTTACGGTTTTTACCTGTATCTGATGATTTCTTTCTCTGTCGTCTGTCTGTATCTGTGTTTACTAATAAATGTAAGCTATCCAACCGGAAGCAAGGATCAACTTACCTGGGGATCGTCTCAGAATTCTTGACAAGTAGATTATGACAGAAACGTAATTTTTGCACATAATTTTATTAACTCACAACAGTTAAGATTTTATTTATCAATAAAGTTGAATAAACACTTCCGCAAAATAATAATAATAAAAATAAATAAAATAAAAAAGAGAAAGAAAGAAAACTAATTGTTTAACAAAATAAAATATTGCACGCATTGTAATAAAGTTGACAATCGAGCTAAACCAAGGTCCGTGATGCAAAAAAATTCTTTGGACAAAAGAGTAATAGCAACTACAGAAAATATAAAATCAATAAGACAATTATCAAACCCAAGTGTCACAGTAGGCCAACTTGCAAAATACCGCAAATTAACGACAGGAAAGATAAAAAATTAAAAGAATTGCAACTGAAGAACAAATGAAAACTAGCATCAAAACGCGAAAGACGGCCAAGTTAAAACTAAGAATTGACATTGTAACTTGGACTAGCTAGTCAAATATTCACAGTTTAGCAATTTTAAACAGTCAGCAATATGAAATAATGAAATGTTTCAACAATTCGAATCCACTAATAATCATAATTCTCAAAACAGTCTGCAAGTTATCAAAATGTTTGAACAAAAACAAACGAAACTCTCAACGGGAACAAACTAAGTTGGATTTTCAAGAATCGGGCCTACATGTCCATGTCACTGATAGAATCAAGGTCTGGCAAAGTAGGAAGTGGGGGTAATGAATTAGATTCCACAACAGAAGATGAAACAGTAGTATTGGAGGAAACTGGAACACATGACTGTAAAGGAGCAGGCAAAATGTGTGTATTGGTGAATAGTTTTTTGCTTGAATTCATTCTGGTTCCGGCAGAAAGGCGACTTTTAATAAAAACAAGTTGGTTCACAGTGTCTGGATCTAAACTGGCTCGTTTTCTGGTGATAAGGTTGCCAGTTTCTGAAAAAAAACCCTTTCTGATGGTACACTGGTTCCAGGGATACATAAATAACGCCTGGCTAAATTGGCAACGAGGGGAAATTTTGTGTTGTGTACTTCCACCACTCTGTGGGGTTCGAACCTACAGACCGATCATTAAAATAGTTATCCAGTTGCATTTTGGGAGTGTCATGCCTGTCTTGTCCCGTCAAGTCAATCATGTCGCCTAAAATAAATTGCATGGCACTAACGTCAGATGGGTTGATATCACCTCCACCACCACAGTTTTCCTGTTTTATTGACTGTGTGATACCACCATCACAGTTTTCCTGTTTTACAATTGGAGGTTGTTTTGGTACCGTACTAGAACTACCAGTCTCTGATATAAGTGACAATAGATGAGCATGCAGTGCAGTGTTCTGCTCATCACCCAGAAACTTACATAACTTATACCGAGGATCCAAAACAGAGGCAACTACAGCTGCATGCTTACACAAGACGAAATATCATCTTTAAGCTAGCTTAAAGGTGGCTTAAAGATGGCTTAAATATGTCTTTAAGCCACCTTTAAGCTATCTTTAAGCTGCTTAAAGATGTCTTTAAGCCATCTTTAAACTTGGCTTTAAGATGGCTTAATGGCACTGAAATTTTAAGCCATCTTTAAGCACGGATAAATTATTATTGTTAGAAATGAATATTTATTGCTTAATTAATTACTTTATTTATTTAAGAGGTATAAAAATATTTGTTTTTTATTTTTAAAAAAAAATATATTTTTTATTTAAAAAAATTATAATAAAAAAATTATACAAAATGATATTTTTAAGATGTTTTATTTTCTTTCCTGTATATTTTTAAATGTTTTTTTTTTTTTTTTTTTTTTTTTTCAAAAAAATAATTTTTTATATTATTTTTTTATTATTTATTTATTTATTTTAATTGATATTTTGTCTTCATTCTCTATACTAATTACATCATGACTCAATGTACTACATCTTACCTATAACACTTGTCCTGAGCGGGGCTGGAACTCGCTATCTTTAGATTGCCGGGCACTGCATCCTTATCCATTAGGCCACGGGGTAGGATGTATATGCTGGGACAAATGATTTATATAAACCTAAGGAAATATGATCATGTGACCATTTCTTAAAAACCTCAAATTTTGAATAGAAAATATGCAAGTTTATGTAACTTTACTCCATTTTATAGATTATGATAATTTTTATTTATTTTATAGTATAATTAATCAATCTTATTCTAAAGAAAAATAAATCATTCATATATCAAAGGAAGGCAGGAATGTCAAACCCCACCTGTTATATACTTTTTTATCTGACTGGCAAAATCAGTTAATTAGATTGCAAATTCAACAAATAGTTATTTTTAGACATTAATATGCATTTGTAGAATCTTATCTAAGTATAATTTTGTTGTTAAAATTGTTTTATTCATTTTTGATACAGAAAAAAGTTATTGAGACTATTTTGTAAATTGAATTTGTTTATAATTGAAAATTCTAATTTGGTTTTTAATTGAAATAAATAATAATATTGGATGCACAGATACTTTTCAAGACAAATAAAAATATTAAACAAATTAGATATAAATTCACCGACTATCATTTATTTATTTATTTATTTATCCATCCATTCATGCATTTAACCATCCATCCATCCGTTATATCTTTATTTAACAATTTATTCGCCTTTTATTTATTTAATAAAATTATTTATTTATATTTTTATTCAATCAACCATCCATTCTTTTCTTCTCTCCTTTTTTCCTCTATTTCTTTATTTTTTATTAATTCATCCATCCATCCATTCAACTATCCGTCCTTTATTTATTCATTTATTTATTTATTTATTTATTCATTTATTTATTTATTTATTTTTTATCTGCCCATTAATCCATCCATGCATGCATTCAACCATCCATCCACCTTTTAGAGACTATTTTGTAAATTGAATTTGTTTATAATTGAAAATTCTAATTTGGTTTTTAATTAAATGAATAATAATATTGGATGCACAGATACTATTCAAGACAAATAAAAATGTTAAACAAATTAGATATAAATATATTGAATAACCAATGTCTAATAAGGAAGAAAAAAGAACTAAAGAAGCAAAATAAACTCGATGTTTTATGTGGGAAAAGATTGTGAATTAATCAGGGATAGCTTTTAAGTCGAGAGAGAGATTATAAGTTTCTACGCTTCTCTCGGGGAGTTATTACGGTGATCGAAGGAACTGAAATGCCCATGAAAAACCACCGACATTTTTAATGTCGTCATAATATAATCTTTGTGATATTTCATTTACATAATTCATAAATTTATAATAAAACATCGATGCAATGGGATTTAAATCTTGTGCAGACAGAAAAAACCTTGGCGGAGAGAGAGAGAGAGAGAGCCCTGTATAATGGGATATCGAAATATAAAGAAACAGCAGTAAAATAATATTTATAAATAGCTTATAAGCTATAGATTGATATTTGTGTAAAAATGTGTCCTCGAATTATCATCAAATTTATATGTATAAGCGATTGTTAAATAATAACTTGAAGTAATAATTACTTGAAGTATTTTGTTTTCGATAGAAACTGCAGATTTATAAAAAGTTCGAGAATTAATCATCCATGAATAATACACTTAAAAGTTATCCCATCAAATCAATCACTTATTACCGACCTTTACAAGGTACACTACACCTATCATCTTAGTCCTATATGTTAATTAATTAATACTTTAGTACTTCTGGCACAGAATTAACAAATAATTCGGCTAGATACATTACGTTTGATCATTCATTCATTCATCTATTCATCTATCATTTCATTATTTATGTCATTTATTTTTCCGACCATCCATTTAATTTATTTATTTATTTATTTATTTGTTTATCCATTCTTTATTTATTTAAATAAATTATTAATTTACTAAATCCAACGACATGTCGTTGCTTCATTCATCTATTAAATCATTTTATTTATTTATTAAACCAACTATCTATTCCTTTCTTTCCTTCCTTCTCTCCTTTTTTCTTTATTTTCTTTCTCTGTCTTTATTGATTTATCCATCCATCCATCAATTCACCGACTATCATTTATTTATTTATTTATCCATCCATTCATGCATTTAACCATCCATCCATCCATTCGTTATTTCTTTATTTAACAATTTATTCGCCTTTTATTTATTTAATTATATTATTTATTTATATATTTATTCAATCAACCACCCATTCTTTTCTTCTCTCCTTTTCTCCTCTCTTTCTTTATTTTTCATTAATTCATCTATCCATCCATTCAACTATCCGTCCTTTATTTATTTATTTATTTTTTTATCTGTCCATTAATCCATCCATGGATGCATTCAACCATCCATCCACCCTTTAAATTTATTTAAGCATTTATCCATCTTTATTTATTTATTTAAGCATTTATCCATCTTTATTTATTTATTTATTTGATTGTTTGTTTGTTTGTTTATTTATTTATTTATTTTTTTTTATTTTTTTCTATTCAACCCATTCTTTTCTTTTTCCTTATTTCATTCTTTCTATATCGATTTATCTATCCATCCACACATCTATTTATTTAAGTATCCATCCTTTATTTATTTATTTATTTTATTTTTTTTAAAATTGAATTATGTATTATTGAATTCGTTTTTTTAATTTTAATTATTTCTAATTATTTATTGACTTCAATAAATGTATATGATGTTTCGAAGTAAAATTGTATTTTGCCGAGTCAAACAAATCACTTGTAAACTATTTACTTGCAAGTCAAACCAGATTCATTTTTTTTTCTGTGATTTGTATAATTACTGCATAAATACTATCTGCACAGAACTAGATAAAACCTTGGTTATCAAAAAAAGTTACTTACCTGTATTGTGCCATGTTTAAATATATGTCGGTGTTTGATTTTAATTCCCAATCTGATTTTTTAAATAATAAATTAACTAATTAACAAATTAATTAAAAAGAAACAAATAAATAAATAAATTTGCTTGTTTCTTTTTTATTTCAACTTTATTTTTATCGTTTATTTATTTATATTTTACATTTTTAAAATGTAGTCTGCAACTAACTTCAGATTTCTGTTTTAAAAAGACCATTAAATGATTCATTGATTTATTTTTAATATCATTTAATGCCATCTTTAAGCCAAATGGTGTAAAGGAGCTTAAAATTTCAGTACCATTAAGCCGTCTTTAAGCCATGCTTAAAGATGGCTTAAAGATGACAGTGCCTTTAAGCCATCTTTACGCGCATCTTTAAGCTCGGCTTAAAGTTGCGATTCCGTCTTGTGTTAACTAGGGCTGGGTCATCTTCAGAAGGGAATCTGGATTCCAGATCTTTAAAAGCAGCTGCAACTGGTCCATCATCATCTTTCATGACCAAATGATTCTTGAGTAAACCTATTATGAGAGGATATACCATACTTAGAGTGGGATATGTATCACCAGAAACCGTGCGAGTTGCAATTTCTAGAGGTTTCAGAACAGGGGTTATTTCCTCAATGGTGTGCCAGACCTTGTCAGATAGCTCAAGTGTACGAGCGTCTGATAGACTAGTGACAGAAGAATTGTGCAAAACTGCAAATATGGCAAGTCGTTGCTCTATCAAACGATTGAACATAAAATATGTGGAGTTCCAGCGCGTGGGCACATCCTGAAGAAGGGAGTGTGTTGGGAGTTTCAGTTGATTTTGTTTCTTTTAAATCATTACTTGTAAGAGTAGACATCTTGAAGTGGCCCACAAGACGCCTTGCACAACTTGCAGCTGTAGCAACAGCGGGTAGTTGTAAACCAGCTTTAACACTAAGCTGTAATGTATGTGCAAAGCATCTAATGTGGGGCCACTGCAACTGCTTGCACATATTAACAACAATTGCAGCATTATCAGTTGTGACCCACAGATAACTTTCTCATCTATATTTAAATCAACTAATATTCCCCGAACAACTTCAGCTAAATGAACTCCAGTGTGGTGATCTTTGATTTCGATTGTTGCCACGGTCAGATGTTGCATGATCCAGTTAGAATCAATAAAGTGACAGGTAAGAGATATATAGCCCATACTAGCACAGCTAGTCCAAGTATCAGTGGTAACACCTATGGCCTTTTGTTCTTTAAGGATAGACACAACTTCTTGCTTCATGTTTTCATAATAATATCTAGTATAATTTTTCATGGTGGTATGAATTGGCACCTTATATGACGGGTTCAAGTTGAATACAAATTTTTTGACACCATCACCGTTAACAATTCTAAGAGGCCTAAGATCAGTAGCTCAAAATTCAACGAGACTTTGTGATATTTTGCCAGGACACTGTTGGCATGGGTCTCTTGAAAAAGGAACCAATATCTTGTTGTGTTGTCTTTTTTACTGGTCTGCAAATGCATAAGAAAGTTCTTATTTCATTTATTTATAATAAATCCATCATTATTTTATATTTTTGTTTTGTTTTATAATCGAAATAACCATTAAACGAAGTGTAACAATTTGCCATTTGGTTCTCCAAAGAACTGGAAGAAAATACGAAACAAAACTAGAAAATCTTGAAACGTGGTTGTATTTTGGAGTTTCTAGATCCCCTTACGTTTTATGTATATCTGTGAACAGGCTGTTTCAAGATCACCTTGTAACTTGTATATATGGGTCATTGGTCATTGGTCATTGAAAGCTAGCGGCATTTATTAAAGCAATTAATCTATTAAATTCAATGGAAGCACACTTTATTTGGATATTAAATGATTTAAATCCATGTGTATATATATTCATTACGTGAGTACTAGATTCAAACATCATTTACATGTTATAATTAGAGAAAAGAGGTATCGGGAACAATTCATATGCATGTAAACGATCATCGCATTTTGAGTATGCTAACCTGGTAGAAAGAGATGGATGTTTGTTTTTTAAGTGGTTTAGCATGTTGCTGGTTGTGCCAGTGTACACAAATTTTGGATCGCATAGATTTCATTTCGCTTTTTTTCCTCTGGAAGTTTGTCAAAATGTATCCAAACATCGGACTTTTTTGAGTTTCTTCTGGCATCCATGTTTTTTTTTGAAAGTGAAACCAGGGGGCGTTTCAAAACGAATATTCGAATGCAATTTTACAATTCCAATACCAGTTGATTTCTATTCGTATTCGAACATTCGGATATTCGTTTCAGCTCTACTCTCAAGTTCGAATCAAGCCACTTCTATGCAGTTGCATTCACTGAAAATTGTTAACACTGCTTTTGTGCAGTTTTTGCATCCAGCAGAAAAAACATTATAAATGGCCTATTAAAACTGATATTCAGAAAATACACGAAGCAGTTCTAATATTAGAAATTTCAGTTGATCCAATTGCAAATGGCAGATTGTGGAAAGTTAATGAATAGGAAAAAGTAGATACACTATTTAGTAGTTAGACCCAACAAATGGCTTCTCAACACAAAAATGCATTATTAATAAACATAATACTATTATGTTTTTGTTTTGATAATAGTTTAAGTATCATGCCTGAAATAATTTGCTACTGATGATGATGATGAACATGTCATGTGTTCCTGAAGAAAAATAATTGGTACACCGAAACAGTAGCCGCAGCCTAATTACTACCACTCCCCCCAGTCCATTATTCTGACACTAGGTAAGTTAGTCAATTCCCTAACCCCATATTGCTGAGTGCCAAGCTGGGCAGCGGCAACTTTTGATTTTAAAACTTAAGTATGTCGCGGTCGCACACAGAGCCCTGAATGACTGTCTTCTTGTTTTCACTGAAACTGAAAAGTATGGAGATATTTGGAATGCAGTTATAGACAAATATACTATTTCTCCCACTAAATTTTATCCATTAAGCCATATATTGGCAGCCATTTTTAAAACTTGGACTATGTCGTCTATTCTATACATTTGGCCATTAGTGTTTTCAGTTTTCATTGAAAGGTATCGAAATATTTGGAATGCAATTGTAGAAAAATACAAATTTTCGACTTAATTTGACCATATTAGGGTGGCCATTTTAAAACAATGCATCATGATTAAAAGTGTCCAAATAATTTTAGCACATGTCAAACATAATTATGTTGTATAATTAATGTTTTTGGTCATGATTCACCAACAGTGGGGTAATTAATTGTGTCAAAATTAATACTGATTTTGCTTGTACAATTTGTCATTTTTTTCAATTTCGGCCATTTTAGGTGGCCATTTTGAAAAATGTATTGTGGGTAAAATTTTCAAAATGGTGATGAAATACATCTTCAGTTGGTACTTCAGGAATATCATATTTCCAGTGTTGTCCTCCTAACAATCTGTTTACAAATCTGATCATAGTATTGAAAAAAGTGCAAATTTTGTCTTTAATTCCATGGTGCCATTGAAAAAATGGCTAAGTCCAAACTGCAAATAGCCTTTTTTCTGATTTTCTGCAACTATTATGTAAGATTTTCATGATAAATAGAGAAAATATTTTATGTTTTATTAAATATGTTCCATTTGATGAAATTGTAGTTTGCATATTTTAGTATTTTTGTTTTGTTTCATTAATTTATGGGCATTTTAAACATAGGAGATATTGTTTGTTATTTTTCCATCTGCGAGTTTTAGCATACAACTGAGACCCTCAATTTTCTGACATTAAATTAGCTATAACTCTTTTAATTCTTAACGGATTTTATTTCTGTTTTTTTTTTTTTTTCATTTGGTATATTTAGTTCTTTCATATAAACCTGGATATCATTAATTGTCTTCAAGTTAGACTTTTGACCTGGAGTCCCTACCAACAGCGATTTTGAAGCATCAAAAGAAGAGAAATGGTGTGGTTAAGTAATATTCAGATTCTTATATACGCATGTGTATATTTTCCTTTATCTGCACAAATAATTCATTTTTATATTTATAATTCATTACCACTTAATACAAAATCCAACTGACATGTAATAAAATCATTGGACAGATAATTAAGAACAATCCGATTATAGCATAGGAAGATAATTAAGAAAGAACTAATTTCAGTATACCAGGTAATGAAATACGTTATAATCCTGTAAAAACATTAGTAATCTTATACTGATATATTCAGAAAAAAAGACGTGCTGATAAAACTTAAATTAACCAACCCAGATTATGAATACATGGAGCATTTTAAGATACCTAGTACACTGGCGAAAAGTGCTAATAAGAGGTTTGAAACAATATCGAAACGTAAACATTGAAAGCACAAAAACATCGTAAAACATGTGGACGATGACATTTAAAACCAGAAATTATTCATATTTATTTTTTATTCAGAGTTTACATTTCGATATTGTAGAATAAAATCTATTGTTTATTTCATGATAATATAAGGCAAACTACCTTTAGAGCTTAAGCCATTATATATATGAACCAACCATTTCCGATGGCTGCCAGACACAACTGATGACATTCTGCTCTCTGCCTCTATTTATACCCCCGGCGCCTCGAAGCACTGCCTTCGGTTGCACTCGGTAAACAAGTCACATAAGAAATTCCACAAAACCATGGGATTAGGGCAAAAAACAAAAATAGAACCTTAATTAGGTTTTCATGCAAAATATGGTTGCACACAACTCACTCGATGTAATAATATAAATATACTACGTAACCCTAAAGTACTGAATCGGAACTTGTCTGATCACTCGTAATTTAAATGAATATTTGGCTCTATATCTGCTCTTGGTGCCATTCAAGGCTGTGCTAGTAAAAGCCGTATAAATGATATTTTATAACGTCTAAGCATGGAAGATGTATATAATAAAGATAATTTCAGCCGATAACAAGGACTGCCTTTGTGGCAATACGCAAATATTCTGTCAAATGAGCGTGTTTCACTGCAGAAATGTGGGACAATTTCTGCAGAGTATAAATATTGTTCTGTTGTATTTGTTTTTTTCCAGCAATCAAATGTGAAAAATAAATTTTATGGAAGATAATTAAAAAAGCTACACGTTTGAACTGTTTAATTATAACCAAAATGTTAAGTTTTTTTTTAAATGGATTTTAATCTGACAGTCATATTCACTTGACGGTCGGTAAGTCATACATGGATTATTTTTTTTCTTCTTAGCTAAATATTTTTATGATAAGTTGCTCTTCAAATGCAGTAAATAAGTAGAGATTCATGTTTTAAAAGACAAAAATACGGATACAAGTCGTGTGGAGTCAGTTTTAGTTGATAAACGGTAAATTTTCCGAGGTCGGCATTTTGTCGACCATAGTTTAATGGTACTCTCGACCAATCGGAGGGTCTGAATGACGTCAAACTGTGTTGCTGAATAGTACATGTATACATACGGGTATCTTAGTTAGGAAAGCCTGTTCGATGACAGCATTGTACATTGTTTTGATACAAGACAAAACCCTTAAACAGGTAAATATTTGAAGAGAAAGGAGTGTATCCTTGTAAATGGCTTAATTTCTGATCTGGTAAAAGAATTCATTGCAGAGGTTTACCTTTTGTCAATACATCTGTTCCATGCTATTTGGCAGATTTCAGTTTTCAGATTTATGCAAGAGAGAGTAGCTATTACCATAGATTTTGCTGAAAACTACACCTGCTTTTTCCAGAATGAAATCAAAGCAGCCCACTGGTCAAAAGACTCTGTCACAATTCATACAAGTATTGCCTTTTACAGATGCCCTGTTGATGATGAGATTGTTGAAGAAGCATGTGATGTTATTAGCGATGATTTGGTACATGATAGTCATGCTGTTAATTGTTTCATGCAAAAGGTGTTTGAGCATTTAAAGAATGAAAGATAACTGAAGATTAAATCATGCCTATGTCTTAAGTGATGGATGTGCTTGGCAGTATAAGTCTAGGATACCATTTGCTGATGCAAGCTGGAGTACGGAGGATTTTGGTTTCACAATGCAACGTGACTATTATGGATCTCGTCACGGAAAAAAGTCTATGTGATGGAGAAGGAGGAGTCTTAAAGAGTAAAGTATCATGTGACGGAGAAATAAAGAAGCAGTTGTGAACAGTGCAAAAGAACAGGCCTGATCAAGCAGCAAAAACGGTAGCAGGTACATAGAAGCTTCATTCAGTTGCAGGAATACAGAGAGGTGTAATAAAACTCAGACGATTAAGTTGCTTCTGCCAGAGTTGTTTAAAGTTGAACCAGAAAATTGTACAAACAGGAGCTATGTTTTAGACTGGAGTACTTATTATCTGAAATGAATCCTTTTTTATGAATAGATAAAAAATTAAATGATAGACAAATGGTCTGTCTGTCCCATTAAAAATGGTAAGGTTGCATGGTAACTTTAAGACATTTGAATTTATTATTTTTTGTCTCGCCTGCTAAAATCGCAGAAAACCAGAAATGAGTATTTATTACTTTTCTGCCAGTGGTAGTATAAACATTAAGTTTTTGCTTTAAGATTTCTATTTCAGAAAATACCTGTATTTTGTATAATCCTTGCATAACTCTTCAATTTTTAGACTTTTTTCCTTAATTAATATGAAGTTGGTACTCAGCAAGTACAACGTCAACAAGTAGATCAACAGATAGATGGACAAGAAGTAGATCAACATACAGAAGGACAGGAAGCAGATCAACAGGTAGACTATCGAGAAAATGTCCAAATTACAGTCGATGAACAACCAGATGCACAGGTAATGGTTCATGTGGAAAACCAGCAGGCAGAAGAATCAGATGTCCAGCAGCAAGTTATGGAACCAAACATGCCTGGCAAACTTCCAGTTATTCATATAGGTAAATACTTTACAGATTCATTAAGCTTAAATGGAGAAAAACTGATGTCATAATTTTACAGTTATTCTATACAGGAAGAATTTTTAATTTGTGTTAAACAACTTAGATTGCCACTTATCTTTTTATTGTGATCTCTAAAATTTATGCACTGTCAAGTCATGAAATAAGAATTTTGTAATCTTGTATCTTGAGATTACAGAAGTTTATACTTTCCTCCTTTTATATTTTCAGATCCAAGCTTTAATGCCTTGGAGATTACATTTAGTGACAATAAGTCATTTGAAAAATGGAATCAGCAAGCACAAACAGGTAGGCTACTTTTGCCTTAACATGATTTCAACTAAATGGAGAGATTGAAATAAACTGAAAAATCACTAAAAGTAATCAAAATCTTACCATTTCTAGTTTTATTGGGGATGTCCACCTAGTTAGTGATGGCAAAGCCTTCAATAGGGCACTTGTGTGGCCTTTGTCACAAGTAAAGCCGTAAAGGGAGACTTGCATTTTCATTTCCAGTGTTAGTATTTGTATGTTAAAATGTGCAATTTGATGTTTAAGTCTGTAAAACCAAGGTTTTGCCTTGTGTATTTACTTTTTTGCATTTTAGTCTACAACTTTAGCCTGGTTGCAGGGATATCGTAAAGAAACCATGCATTCATTCATTTGTCTATGCATGCATAAATAAATGAATTACTTTAGATATTTTTATCCACCAGGTACAATTCTGGAGACCATATTCTTGTTGAATGTGGTAGCAGCATGTTTCCTGCAGTTGTAAGTATATATAGCACAAATACCAGTTGAATTTTAAGGTTAAAAGTTTAGTTAACTGTTACCTTGTTCACTTGTTTTTAATGTTTGAAAGTTGTTTTCTTGTTTATATGTTTTATTATAGTTATCATATCTTTGGCTTGATTTATTGGTGTTGTCCTATTAACCATTATTTTATTTTTATATTTTTTGTTATGTTTTTAGGTTGACTGCTGGCCTTACATTCATTTCTTCAAAAGGAATAAAAATGGTTGGATGATCAATAAGACGAAACATACAGTGTTATCAACAGATGTTTGCAAAATATTGAGTACACCAGATTGTATCATCAAGGGAAGTAGAGTGTTTTTCAAGTTTAAAGGTAAATATTTACTCGGACACACCAGAGTTCAGCTGGCTTAAATTGTGCCTTGTACCCAGTCAAGAGTATGTCACTTCTATTTAGGAGACCAGTTATTTAATGGTAGAGGATGTCAGGGAACTTGCACCCAGTAGAACCACTGACAGTGTGTAAGGAAACAGTTGGGGCACAGTCCAGTTTCAAACTTTACCCCACTGATGAGAGACATGTGATTGTTGGCATGCTGTCTTAACCACTTGACGACCAAGTTTGATGTTAATTTTCTTTATTTTACTAACTCCACAACTTTTTGCGAGACAGGAACGATAACTCAATATATTGTGTTACTAGAGTAATGTGTTACAAAATGATATGCTTCAAGACCCAGGTAAAAGTGTTCTAGGAGTATAACGCTTTTGCTACTATAAGACTACTGCCATCTTCATGTTTGTAAATTCATTTGTTTGTTTATATTTCAGAGGAAGAGTTGTGTGAATAGAGAAATGGAAGTGAAGTGATTAAAGTGAACATATTATGTTTGTTTTTGTTTTTTTTGTGTGTATTAACAAAGGAGTTTGAAAGTGAAACTTATACACCAAAGCATAGACTTTAAGAAAATCATCTTGGCTTTCATGTGCACATTTTCAACAACTGTAATTCATAACATGAATCTTGTCACACAGTGACACAAGCAGACATGCATCAATAGGGCTTTAAACACAGAACTAAGCAGTGATGCACAAAAAGCAGATGGTATTCTGATAGTGAGTATGAAAAAGGATGATGTACACACATTGCTTTTTGCTACATGCTGTTTTTGCTGAAACTAAAATATATCGCAGAAAATACAGTTAAAGGTAAAAGAAAAAACTTTTTTTGTAAAATGTTTTGCCTACCTATCTAACCTATATATATATTATATATATATATAAGGTTCTGAAAATTGATGCATGGATGAAAACCACAACATGTTTACATGTTAAAATGCCAAATCGCTTATTTCCTGTTTAATTGGAGATGTTCATATAGAGTTTATTGGTTATAAATATTAATCAGAAAAATGAGGCAGTCTGAGTTTAACTGAATTCAGTCGCTATTTTGTCATGCTGCCATTTGAGAGCAGGTAAGCAAAAACAGTTACCTTATGACAAGGTGTAATTATGGCATTTAATATGGTTTAAACTTATACTCATTACATATGTATGATAGTTTCTGTTAAAAAAAGTAAATGGGGGTGTCTGAAAAAACAACATGAATTTTCCCAGTAACTTTAACTGACAGACTCGGCTTTGACTGAAACCATTAAAAATGAAAGACTATTGTGATCTGTCTGAAATCATCGATCACCTGTCTGTCAAGTTTCTTTAAATTTTCACGTTATACAAAATTTTATTTTACCAAAGAATGAGTCGATCTAGAATTGCTGAGCTTGTTCTGAAAAATGTCTGTATACTTATGTGCATACGTCTGTCATGTTATGTGAATGTCAATGTTATTTTACCTTGTGAATCAATTGAATAATTTGCACAAATACTGCCATTTTATCAGGTATTCTTGATACACAAGATTGATTAAATATCAATAAATTATTTGATATAGCAGCATAACTTAACTTCTGATGAAATACATCTGTCATTGGTTATGTGCAAAAGGTCTGTCATGTTATGTGAATGTCCGTCATGTTGCATTGAAAAAATGTTTCATAATTTAAGAGGAAGTTTCAAGTTGTCTTTTGAGTGTTATATTTTGAAAGTTTACAAGCCTTTGTTCATATTAAAACAAAAAAATATGGAAATTATTTATTATCTAAAATTTTACCCCAATGTCTTACAGAAAGGGGCCAGTAGCAAACTAGGGAGCCATATATATGATGTTCTATCTCTAAATTATCCCAAATTTCAAGAATATGTGAATGCCATCATCCAAGTGAGCTTGAAATAAAAGGCACGACAGATTCTCTATGTTCTGCTTCATATTTGGACTTATACCTCAATTATGACACCCACGAAAGGTAACATCTGAAGCTATATGACAAACGTGAAGACTTCAATTTTTCTATTGTCTACTTTCCGTTTCTTTGCAGTAATATTCTTGATTCTCCTGCGTATGGTGTATGTTTCACAGTTTATACGTTATGGTAAAGCCCCACCTCGGGGACTTTCTACAACGAAGCAAATTGCTTATAATTGAATTGTTGACGCAAGAATATTGCAAGCCTAGGCTAATCAAGGCCCTTAAAAAGTTTAATGGCCGTCATCACAATATTGTTGATAAGTATGTAGTCACTGTATCCAAACTTGTACTGGATATATTTGACTTACCATAGTTCGTTGTTCCTTTCATTCTTAAAATTGACTTGTACGTGACAGGAGGTGCTAACCCTTCCGCAGCACCCGGCTTCACTTCCTTGATGACCGTTCACGTGTGTAACTAATTTTGCTAGCTTTCAAAGTTTTTACTTTGTGTTTTTTTTTTATGGATTGTGGTTTGGACAAGGACTGGTATGCTTGTTTTATTTGCAAGTTCAAGCCATACCCAAACGAAAAAAATAACACTATTGATAGACAAAAGATATGTTGTCAGTCAGTAAAAGCTGACATGGTTTTCAATCCTATGCACTAATACATGCAAGATTCCTAGTGATGCAAATATTACAGTGGAAATGAAATTACCGTTCAGTACTTTGCAACACAATATACAAGATGATGATGATGATGATTTAATATTTTAAAAATTAAATGAATATTGTTGTTATTTTAAAACTGCCATATGAAAAATTTTAAAATATGTGTTTTATAAAATTTAAAATTTTCATTTGAGTGTTTTAAATAAATTATTAAATAATGAAGTGATATGTGTAGCCATATTAGTATGCTTTATTGATGAACTTTTTATATATTCAATTATTAAATATTAATGTTTTATTCAAATATTTATCATCCCGTCTTTTATTTAAATGTTTGGTTTTAGCGTGACACGTTACAATTAAAAGAGGTAATACATGCAAGATTCCTAGTGATGCAAATATTACAGTGGAAAGGAAATTACCGTTCTGTACTTTGCAACACAATATACAAGATGATGATGATGATGATTTAATATTTAAAAAGTTAAATGAATATTGTTGTTATTTTGAAATTGCCATATGAAAAATTTTAAAATATGTGTTTTATAAAATTCAAAAATTTTCATTTGAGTGTTTTAAATGAATTATTAAATAATGAAGTGATATAACCATATAATTGGTATTCTTTATTGATGAACTTTTTTATATATTCAAATATAAAATATTAATGTTTTATTCAAACATTTATCATCCCGTCTTTTATTTAAATGTTTGGTTTTAGCGTGACACGTTACAATTAAAGAGAGGCAACTCCTATTCATTTGAAACAGTGTTTTTAACCAGTTCGGATTTTACAATTCTCATTTCCTTTTTTTGTGAAGTCATGGTCGCTTTTAGGTGTGAAGATAAAAAACAACAGTCAACACACTTACCAGCAAGTTCGAAAAACCTCTTCGTATCAGACAGATATTGCCCAGTGGGAAATTTGATTTATGTCTTTGAATGACAACAAACGGCACTAGTCACTCTATCCACGCTTCGAGCAACTGAAGCTATGGATAGGCCGAGTGAATCGTCCACAAGCCAGTTAAACGACCCTGTCGCCAAAAGTCTTAAGAGTTGCCAAAATCTGTTTTAGTGAAGGCACTGCCATTGACTTACTGGTATGGTACTGGATGGCAGGACTCAACAAAGTTACCAAAAACAAAATTGTTTCTCGACGGAAAACGATATCGGCAAAAAATATCTTCGTCTGTTAGCCCATACAATGGATTCAACACGGGCTTAAAAATTTTCTGTCGTCTTAAAACAGCCCTTCGGCGTCTCAGGTGAGCTTTCCGATAACCATTCGCCATATTTGAATGAGTGTCTGAGGGCTTTAAATCCTCTTTCAAAATTTTGAGTGTACACTCGAATAAGAATTGAATGAATCATTCAAGTGTAAACTATTGAATATTTAACAGTCAGTTTACAAATAATGCATATAATACATGTAAAACATGACAAATATTTAGCACTAACACAATAATCAATATTTATATTATTATTTTAATATTTTAGAACAAGGCAGCAATAATGTTAAATGGAATGTTTATTCTTAGACGTCTTAATTCTGGTTCCATCATAGTCACTGTAGATCTGTTTCGAAAAGTCAAAGTAAATGTCCTGTAATTTTCATACAAAAGTAATAATACTAATCTAAATGAATATGTTAAATCCCAGAATATCAATCCCAATCCAAACATAGAATAATGAATAATAAGTACATGTATATGAGTTCTAAATCACTGGCTCATTCGTAATTGTTGAAGTTACTTAGAATGGGCCATTGTTGAAGTTACTTAGAATGGGTCATAGTTGAAGTTACTTAAATAGAAGGAAGGAGTTTTAAATGCTGACGAAATTGATGATATTGATGGACAATATGGTGATACTGTTGTACAGGATATGAACACTTACCATGCTAGCAGCAAACAAGCTTTTAATTTAACTGACTTAAAAGCAATTTCGTCTTCACATTTTGAGTGGGAAATACACCGGTTTTTTTCTTCTGTCTTCTCCCTTCCTGTTGAAGTGCAGATTTTTATACCTAAAACTCGTATGTCGAAGCTTGCATTAGTCGTACTGGTCTTTGAGGAAATGACAAGAACTCATTATTGCTGCTTTTAGTAAAACTGGCAATAGCAATTTTTTTAAAATTAACATCTTTGTATTTGTAAACACAACATATGACAAATTACGAAATAAATACTACATTACATGTATTCAACAATTCAGATTTCAAAACATTAAACAATATACAATTATTGACTTTTGATTTCTGTTTACGGTCTCGGTAATTGTCACATTTATTTTGGGGTCACGAACCCTTATATTATCCGCAATCAAAAGCCTATAATTGTTTTATTATATGACTGATGGACAGGTGCCAATTCGGATTGCCTTATCAAAAGCTTACATTGATTTTAATTGATTTTATTCTTAGACAATGGGAAATCACCGCCATCTTTTTGGGGACCTCAAAAGCAAGTTGGACCATAATGCAGAATTGCGCGATGAAAGAAATGATTGTCAAGTGCAGCTTAACATGTTCTTAGCTAATCAAAATTGCGCAAAAAAGTTGTCAAATAATAAAAAATATCATCAGTCGGATATGTATTCTGGCTGATGCTTTTGACGACTGCGTCTACTAACAACATTTTTTCTTTAAGCTTCCAACTGGAATATCCGCAAAATTGAAGCCAATATCAAGAATTTCATTTTCTATTTTGCCTCTCACCTTTTTATTGTTTCATTTTCAGTCCTTTTGGGATTTACAAACTAATGTTTCTAATCCCCATGCAATGATTTCAGTCTGCCATTATGCACAACCTAAAATTTGGAAATATGGATTCTTCTCTACCCATGAGCGGATACTACTGCTGGTGGAGTAAACTCCCAAAGGGTATCTATAACTCAGCTGGCAGAGCTTTTTGCTGTCAGAAAATATACAATTTAGCCTACAACTCAAAATTTTCAGCCGTATTAATTTTTAAAACTTATTTAAAACTAAAGTTTGTTTCCCATATGCAAAGCATTATTTAACTGCAATTGGATTTATACAATTTTGGAACTTTAAATTTAGTAATTTTCAACTGTTTTTTATGTATTAAATTTTTCGGTCCCTTGTGTCACTGATGAGGAATGATTTTTCGAAATGTGCACATATGGCACATTAGAATTTAACAGATATTTTTGATATATATTTACTACCTCTGAGCGGGTATCGTTGCCTGTGGAGTAAACTCCCCGACGGCATCCATATATCGGTAGACAGTACCTTGTGCTGTCAGAAAAGATACCATTTAGCAAAATTTTCAGCCGTCTTTATTTTTGAAACTTATAAAACTAAGGTTTGTTCCCTCATGCAAATATATAACAATACCTGTTAAATTTTCAGGGGAACTCACAAGCCATCAGATAAACCGAGATTTGCGCTACCGATGCAACCTTGATCCTCGTTATTTTAAAACTGAAGGCATTCATTTCCATTTGTAATTGTTAGTAAATTTATCTGTTTTATAAACAAACATACAGATTTGCTTCGGTTATGAAACAAATAAGTTATTTTCGTAAGTAAAAGCTGACACTGTAATTGGTCTTCTTTTGTGACATTACGTCTTGTGTATAAAAAATCTTGTCAACTCGTAACAAAAGTTTTTTCGCATTTATAAGTATATGCTTTTAAAAATCAACAAAAGTTCTTTTAAACTGTAATCTGCGACAACCGACTATATTTAATAGCAGTTTTAGGATATTGCATGTCTAGACTTATCAAGGCACCTCAGAAGCTTTTATAGTCGTCATCAAAATACTGATATAAGTATGAAGTCTTGTATTTATATTTATTCTGGGTATATTTGATTCCACGCAGCTCCATGTTGCTATCGTTCTCTAATTTGATTGTGCATATAGGTATATTTAGCTAGACAAGAATGCATACCCTTCCAGAGCAGTCTTTCTTTCCTGATAGAATTTAATGTGTTCCATTTAATAAGCAAGTTAAAACCTATGACAGTGTACTTTTTAGCTCACCTGAGCACAGAGTGCTTATGTCGAGGGTTCAAATCCCAGTGAGGCCACTTTTTTTTTTTTTTTTTTTTTTTTTTTTTTATAATTTCTGAATTTTAAGACTAACAATGTTGCATGGAAGAGATGTTATGAATTTTGAGACTAACAATGTTGCATGGAAGAGATGTTATGAATTTTTACTTTTTAGTGAATTATTATTTTTGAAATACATGTGATACTGATATGTAGATTTAGCTAAAACCTAGATTTTTTTTTTTTACAAAATCATTGTTATGTGACATAATTTAAATTAATTAAACTATTTTTTAAAAAATAATTTGCAGTTGAATTTTACAATTTTTGTTTTTAATATTTAAATTAATGTGTCAGATCTGTAAAGTTTTAAATCCGGATCTGAAAATTGCTCATGTGAGCTTTTGTTATGGATAGAAACTCTGCCATCCATCCATACATCCATCAAATGACTTCTTCTCAGACACTACTGGTCACATTTCATTAATATTAGTCAATAGCATCTTTAAACCATTGTCATTCTCATTTGTGTTTCTGGTCACTTTGGCTACCAAAAGTAGGCCACAGTGACCTGTATAGCTAAAAACCAAAACAATAAAAATAATATTATCTGAAACCACTTCTATTGAGGCAACATGTTATGACTTAACCAGGTATTATCAAGACATACCAGTTACAATTAAACTCAGGTAAGCAAATTGGGCCATCTTTGGCCTCTTGTTTTAAGTATGCTTGCAACTTTCTTACTTCTCGGGGATATAGAAGGGTCATTTTTGTCGCACATACTAGGGGAAACAGGTAACCATCAGTAGGAATATCAAGGTATATGAAGCACTCTCAAGGAGAGGATATCTAAATGTCCGAAAACTAATGACATTTTTCAATATGGAGAACACGTAAGAAGGACACATCAAGATATATGAAGCGCTTTGTAGAGGAGGATACTAGTATATCATGTCCCGAAAGCTAACAGTACTTTTCATTGGGTGAACACGTATCTTTAAGTAGAACATATCAAGGTATTTGAAGCGATCTAAAGGGGAAGACACCTCATTCTCCCGGAAACTAAGGTAATTTTCAATAGGGGGAACCAGTTACTTTTAGTAGGACATATCAAAGTAGATGAAGCGCTTTAAGAGGAGGAAACCTTAATGTCGCGGAAACTTATGACACTTTTTAATCGGGAAAACATGTAACCATCAGTAGGATATATTAAGGTAAATGAGAAGGATATCACGGAGTCCAAAAAACAAATGGCATTTTTAATAAGGGAACACGTAACTATTAGCAGGACATATCAAGGTATATGAAGCGCTCTCTAGAGTAGGACATCTCAATGTTCAAGAAACAAATGGCATGTTTCAAAAGGAGAACACGTAACCATTAGTTATCAAGGTATATGAAGCGTTTCTATATTTGTAAATCGAATTTGGATATCAGATTCTAAATCTCTCTAGTTAAGTTCTGAAGAATGACATTTCATCAATGTCCGTCTTTTACTGCACAAAGATTTTTACTTTTCAAATATATTTGGATAAACTAAGTTGCAAGTAATGGAGCGTAGCTCCTCGGGTTCGTTTGCGATATGTAAAAAAAAATGAATTTTTGTGCATATCAAACACAGTTAAACCGCTCCACGTTCACATTACAACTTAAAACTATTAAAACCGATAAATAAAGGTAATAAAACGCGAATTTCTACCTGGAAATCGACGCAGGGTTCTGCAGAAAAATAAGCAAATTTTGTTTAGCTACCTCACTCGACATACTGAAAATATAAAAAAAAACAAAAGAAATAATGAGCAAAGGGAAGCCAAATATGTTGTGTAGTTTTAATAAAGTTGTTTTAAGATTTACTTTTAAGTGATTTAGTAAGACATTAAGACATTTTTTAAGGGGAGAAAAGTGTTGTGTAGTTTTAATTTACATGTAGTTACTAACTGCTCCCTGTAACATATACTTTGACTGCTCCCTTAAAACGTGTTTTAATAAGATACAATTGCGCATGTGTGCGCATACTCTTGTTATAGTAGCCATCTTGAAATAAAGTTTGATTTTGAACACATGGTTGGCGTCTGTAATTTATTTGTACCTGATAACCCAGACACTACAAAAATTGGCGACGAGGGTAGTTGGATTGTTGATTTGGTGCACCGGATTTATTTACGACGCCTGAATTAGTGAGTTAATAAATGTATGATTCTGAAAATCAACCTGCGATGGCAGTCTATGGTAGACGAATTTATTATTTACTATCTTGACTGGGAAGAATACATGGAACGATTAGAATTTCATTTTTCTGCAAATAAGATTGCTGATGACAAAATGAAAAGTTCGATTCTTCTTAGTGTATGTGGATCTAAGACATACAGTTTGATACGTAATTTAGTGTTGCCTCGTAAGCCAGGTGATGTTGATTATGCTGACATTGTAAAAATTGTTAAAACGCATTTAAAGCCGAGACCACTGGCAACTGGGGAGAGATTTAAATTTCATCAGAGAAAGCAATCTGAAAGTGAAAATGTAAATAAATTTTTAGCAGATTTTAGAAAGTTGGCTGAACATTGCAATTTTGGCGTATTTTTAGAGGAGGCTCTCCGAGATCGTTTTGTTTGTGGACTTGCGTCTCATAACATTCAAAAGAAACTGTTAGCTGAAGACGGTTTAGCATGGAGGCTGCTGATCGGGAGGCTGCGCAGTTAATTATATAAGCAAACTTCATGAAATTAAAAGGCATCCAAGTGGTGTAAATAAATTTTTTTCAAGATCACAGAAGGATTGTTATCGTTGTGGGAAAAACAATCATACCGCTGATTGATGTTTTCATCGAAATAGCACATGCAATAAGTGTGGTGACCTTGGACATATAAGTAAAAAATGCCAAAAAGGTAAACAGAAAAATTAAGAGACTGAAAGTACTTGTGGTACTTCTTAAGGACACAAAGCTGTTAAGTTTACGGGGAAGAAAAAGAATTCTTCTCGTGTTAATTATATGGAGGATGATTTGGATTCACAAAGTGATAGTGAACAGTGTGGATCATCTGAATGGCCTGTGTTTTCTATTAAGTCAGCAACTAGCCATGAAATTAAGATTAATGTGAAAATAAACAGGGTTTCATGTGAGATGGAACTGGATACAGGATCATCTGTTTCATTAATTTCTGAACAGTTTTATTGTGAAAAACTTAGTGATGTGGAACCTACTAATACTTCAGTAATGTTAAAAATTTATATCTGTGAGATAGTTCGTACTTGTGGAGAGATTCAAGTGCAGGTTCGATATGGAAATCAGACTGCATTGTTACCTTTAATTGTTGTCAAAGGTGAAGGTCCATCATTTTTGGCAAAAATTTGTTAACTTCATTAACATTGGATTGGCAAAATTTAAATTTAACAAAAGTTTCTAAATCTATTGTTGACAGTAATATTTTTTATAAATACCATTCAATATTTTAATTGTAAGGTTGGTTCAGTTGCAGGGTTAACCGCGAGACTTCGTGTTAAGTCGGACAGTATGCCAAAGTTTTTCAAGCCTCGCCAGGTCTTATTTGCATTGCGCGATAAAATTGCAGACGTGCTGCCTCGGTTACAAAAAGACGGTATAATAGAAAAGGTTAAATTTTCAGAATGCGCTGTTCCCATTGTACCCGTGTTAAAACCCAACAATACTGTGCGTATTTGCGGCAACTACAAAGTTACTGTAAATCCTGAACTTTAATGTCCCCGAATATCTGCTACAAACAGCCGAGGAAATATTTAGTCGTTTAAATGGTGGTAAAAATTTTTCTAAACTTTACTTGTCACACGCATATCAACAAGTTTTACTCAATGAAGAGTCGCCAAAGTTTGTGACAATTTATACCCATTTAGGTTTATATCGCTATTTAAGATTGCCGTATGGTGTTGCCGCAGCTCCTGCTATATTTCAATAAGACTATGAACATGATTTTAGATGGCCTTGATGGGGTAGGTTGCATTATTGATGATATTATTGTTACCGGTCGTAACGATGACGAACATGTGCGAAATCTTAACAAAACATTATAACGATTGCAAGATCATGGCATTAAGTTAAAACATGAGAAATGTTCATTCATGCAGGACCAAATCGAATGCTTTGCATTTGTTGTAAAAAAAAGATGGTATTCAATCATCTTCTGAGAAAATTGAGGCTTTTAGTATTGTTGAGCCACGTAATAAGAAGGAATTACAATCTTGGTTAGGTCTGGTGAATTATTATCGGAAATTTATACCTGATATGTCTTAGATTGTACAACCCATTACTAACTTGTTGTGTGAAGATGATGATTGGAATTGGGATGTAGAATGTCATAGGGCATTTGAGCAGGTTAAAGAGTTGTTAATTTCGTCCCAAGTTCTTGTGCATTATGAGCCAGGTAAGGAAATTACTCTTGCAGTGGATGCATCTCCATATGGGGTTGGTGCAGTAATTTCCCATGTGTTTGATGGTTGGGTTGATAAACCAATTGTTTATGCTTCTAGGACATTGTCAAAATCTGAGCGCAATTACTCTCAGAAGGAAGGTTTAGCCATTATTTTTGGTATTCAAAAAAATCACCAATATTTATATGGTAGGAGGTTTATTTTGTTGACAGATCACAAACCGTTAGCTTTAATTTTTGGCCCTAAGAAAGGTATTCCTGTATTGGCTGCTTCTTGTATTCAGAGGTAGGCTGTTAGGTTAGCTGCATATCAATATGATATTAAATATAGGTCTACTGATAAAAACGGAAACGCAGATGCATTATCACGGTTTCCTTTGACTGATGTTGGGAGTGTAAGAAGATAGTATTTTTGATAAAGAGGTAAATTTAGTCCATAAAGTTCAGTTGAGTTCTTTGCCAGTTAGGTCAGAGATGGTTGCTATAGAAACTAAGGGTGATAAACTGTTGTCACATGTTATGCATTTCATTTTGTATGGATGGCCAGACAAATCACAATTGTCGTCTGAGTTGTTGCCTTATTTCAGGGTGAAAGATGAGTTAACTATTGAAGAAGGTTGTTTGTTACAAGGTATGAGTTGTAATACCGTTGTCTCTACTGTCTATTGTTTTGTGTGAGTTACATGCTTATTATCCAGGTATGGTTCGGATAAAACCTTTGGCCAGAATGCATGTCTGGTGGCCAAATTTGGACCAAGACATTGAGAATACTGTGTATGATTGTGTGTTATGTCAAACCAATCAGTCTAATTTTGCTAAAGCTCTAGTTAATCCATGGATATGGCCTACAAAGCCATGGCAACGCATTCATATTGACTATGCAAAACCATTATTGGATAAAATGTTTTTGGTAGTAGTGGATGCACATTCTAAATGGTTAGATATTGTTCGTATGTCATCAACCACTTCAGCTAGTACTATTAATGCATTAAGGTATCTTTTTGCTTCTTATGGAGTTCCAGAAGAGTTAGTGTCTGATAATGGACCCCAGTTTGTGTCGGAAGAGTTCAGTAAGTTTTTGGCTCAGAATGGTGTAAATCACATTAAGTCTGCTCCCTACCATCCTAGTAGTAATGGTGAAGCAGAACGTGCTGTTCGCACATTTAAGGAGTCACTTAAGAGACTCAAGCTAGAACCTGGTTCATTAAGTCAAAAGCTTGCAGCCTTTTTACTGGCTTATTGTACCACACCGCATAGTGTTACTTAAAGAACACCCGTGGAGTTATTTTTAGGTCGTTGTTTAAGAACAAGGCTTGATTTGTTACGTCCTAGTTTGTCTAATAGAATTTCAAACGCGTCGCTCCTAAGTCAGATAAACATCGTCGGTTTGTTGTAGGTGAGTCGGTTCTGGTTCGTGATTATCGAGCAAATGATAATAAATGGGTAAGTGGTATCATACAGCGACGATTAGGTTCACTCACATATCGTGTTAAGGTTGGTCATACGAATTGGAAAAGGCATGTTGACCAAAAACGTACGTGTCCAAGTAAGATTAGTTCTAAATCTAATAAGTCGAGTGTTGAAAATAAATCGGTTCCGATGATTGAACCAAAGGTCGATATTCCTGACGTGTCGTTAGTCAATTTACCCAAAGTGATTAGTGATCTAAGTTCGGGTTTGCAAACAGCTAGTGGTACGTCAGTCATTGCTACAAATAATGAAAATATTCACTCTGAAATTCAATGTAGTCCCAAGACTCCTAAAATTGTTGTATGTCACAACCCTGTAACTGTACCAGTTGAAATGAATAACTCAAGATATTCCAAACATGCTCATACTAAACCAAAGCGATTAATTGTGATTTTTTTATGTTAATATGCACAAACAAATAATTTTAATGACGATGTACAACATGGCAAACGTTAAAAAAAACATACATGCCTAACAATAATGTACAAGTTATTTCTGTTAGAATACACAAATTGCAGTGAACAATGAATCGAAAATCCTGTAGATTAGTGGTTCATATTAAAGCAATTAGAGCGGCGCACTCTGTACATTATCATGCGATGGTTTTGTTTTTAAACACTGCAAGATTAACAATGGCGCACCGAAAATCTGAAGCAATGCAGGTGTTAAATTAGCTGCTGGCAAAAAGGACATGTATGTATTATTGTACATAAAAAATATACAAACAGCTTTGTCAAAACGATAACTATTAATCTTTTTTACATTTTTACAGTGTTGACATGAATTCATATTTAACATTTACTCATTTGATGTTATTATTATAGAAAATACAACAGAAACAAGTTACCACTTCATAAGCAATGGGACACAATGTTAACCCAGCCAATGATTGAGCGTTTAATATCATTTATAAAAATTCTTTCTCATTTTTCGATGGTTCATCTAGCTTATTATTTTAATTACCATGTCGACAAGATAAATAAACATATGGTAAAAAACAACATTAGATTGTTAAATCAATAAACACAGTTTCGGAAACGACAAAAGATCAAATATGGCCAAAACATTGGTTTGTATAATCTTTAATGAATCAATAAACTATTATCCATAGTTTTCGGGATAGTGATCCGCAAAGTTTTCTTGTTAAGTATACAAGATTATATTCTTTTTCTTTTTTTTTTCCAGTTCTCAATTAACATCAAAAATAACTTGACCGTAACAAGCATTTTAACTTTAATGACATAATACTGGACATGTGATTATCTTTGTGGAAGACATTACGCAAGTTGAAAATACATGTGTTAAATTAAGTAATACTGAAAATAATTTCCCGTTTTTTATTCTTTTATATGACAAACATATTATTTGTGAAGCATCATCATTCCATCACTTTACTTCACCAATAACTTACTATACATGAATTATTACTTTTAATTGTTTAAATAAGGGATTATTGAAATACAATATAAATGACTTGTTTTATACAAAATGAGACAAAATGCATGAGAATGATATAAAATGCATTAAGATCAATAATTTTTTTGAGTTGCCCATGAAAAAGATTAAAACGAATGTTTGCTTTATTTTAAAGCAAGCTCTCTTTTTCCTCTTCTAATTCATCATCACTTCCACTACCTGTTGCTTTAAAATCCCCATATTCTTCAAAATCATCGTCGCTGTCATCTACAATATAAATGTCAAAACAATTTGTTCAATTGAAGAAATAAAAAACAAACATAACAGTCCATTTCAAAATCACAACCCCCACTGGCCAATTGAGTTATATACGTGAACTTCCATCAAGGAATTGAGACTGGGTACTCCGAAAGGGTAAGCACCTAGACTTGCCCGTCAACGTGCAAAGTCAAATTTGAGAATGAAAGTTACAAGGAACTATAGTAAGTCAAATATATCGAGTATAAGTTTGGATACAGCGACTCTATACTTATGGAGAATATTGTAATGACGGCTATAAACCTTTTTAAGAGCCTTGCTTAGCCAAGGCTTGAAGTATCCCCGAGTCAACAATTTAATTGTAAGCAGTTTGCTTCGTTGTAGATAGTCCCCGTTGTTGGAACAAGCTTTATTAAATTGTATTAACTTTGACACATACACACCATACGCAGGTGAAGCGGCGATATTACTGCAAATAAACGGAAAGTCAACATTGATTAAGTTATCACGTTTGTCGCAAAAAAGTAAAAAAGTCACAAATATATTATATGTTACAAGATATATTAATTTTTTGGTGTCCATTAATTTTTTATGTAATTATTAACCAATGCGTTGTATGTTAAACAACTTTACAACGTTTTTCGTAGGCCCGGTAAAAGTTTTGTTTTCAGAATTATCTAGTTGCTTTCTTTTGTCAACCACAATAAATATTGAGTTAAATTTCTGCATTTAAATTAATGTCATTGGTTTTAAATAAATCAAAAAAATTTCTATGTATACAATACAAATATCAGTTAAACCTCGATGCGCCAGACGCGCACATCCCGGAAATTCATTCCCCACCAGTGACACCAAGACCGAAACGTTTGATAGGTAAAAAACACAAGCAAAATAGTTGAAAATAATGAATCAAAAGTTCCAAAGTTATATAAATTTATCCAAATCCAGCTAAGGAACGCCCTGCATGAGGGAACAAACCTTAGTTTCAAATAAATTTCAAATTTCAGACGGCCGAAAATTTTGCTAAATGGTACATTTTCTGACGGCACAAAGTACTGCCTACTGAGTAATGGATACCCTCGGGGAGTGTTACTCCACCAGCAGCGGTACCCGTCTAGGGGTAGTAAATATACAACACAAATACCAGTAAAACCTCGTTCTTATTTTGATTGTTTCCGTTAAAGCACTGTTTCTCCCATGTTCCTAAAGCATAATCCCAACGTCAAACTCTCTTTTTTTATTATGTTATTTATCCAGTACATATAACGAGTCACTAGTATTGTCAAATATAACATATTAAAATCGTAACACGATTTCATTTGTCCAGTTTTATCCCTGTGTAGAAAGTTTTCAATCATGATTCATGGAAATCGTCTGCCTTTATGCAGGCAATACTTATTTACTTCTTGTACCATGGGCAATCTGAAGAAATTTACTCCTCGGCAAAAACTTTGCAAGCCGAATGAATAACGCGCCTTATATTTAGTTTCCCTTGCAAAGTTTTTGCCTTTATATTGACAATGAACATCAATTTAAAACAGTTAATATTTCATATTTCTGTTGAATTTTTTTAAAATTATTTATTGATTTTAAGAATAAAATGCGAATCGGGGGAGTCTAGTAGACGTTCAGATGTTAGACAGCAAAGCAGTGAGGAGTATACTTATTCTCTACGCCTGATGCGGTGCAAATATCTCTCAAAGTTTAGAAATATGATCGTTTAAAGTTAAGCAGGGAGTTTTGGAGTACTTGAACCATGTATTATGGTTTTGAGGAGTTGCAAGTGTATCCCTAATATATTAATTGAAAAGCATTAGCTTTTTTCAGTTTGTCAAATTTATCTTTTAAAATGTCATTATTACGGTGAGTATCAACCAATTGTCTATTTATATTATTAAAATTTTATTTAATTAATTTCTTTGATTTTATTTTGTGTATTTTAACAATTGAACCGTTCTTGTAAAATTTCGTAAATGTGTTTTTTGAAGCTTGTCTCGAATATAAACAAAAGTGATGTGACGGCCATGGTTGTTTACCTATGGTAATGTAGTTCTGGATTGTTTATTGCATTTTATATGTATACATGCACAACAGTGACAAGATTTTTTGTCATTCATAGTCAATTATGAACACAACGGCTCTCAAGCTTGCAACTATGGGGAATTTCACATGGCAAATGAAAAATATTTTGAGAATATATGGTATCGAATCGAGCAACAACTGGCATGTCGTCATGTCACATTATACTTATGATCAGTACCACTGTTCGCGATATTTGTTTAGCATAACTAAATATTATTTCTAGAAGGGTATAAGCTTGTTTTTATTTTAAAAGGGAATCTTAAAGTTATATATTGCCTTTACAGGACTGAGGTAAGGAAAGTTGAGTAATGTTGCGTATTCTATTTAAATCGAGATGGTCAACCGTAGTGCCCTAAAAAAAACCCATCGACTTTCGGTAAACACACCTACAAACTTTCTTACACTAGGCCCAAGTAAGATTCGAATCTTGGCGGTGACTGTGATCTGTAAGCCTGCGCTTTAGACCACTTGGCCACCATGGACCCCACATGCAAGTAGATACACTTAAATATATATTTAAATAATGACTATTTTATTTATTTATTTTTGGAATGGTCATTTTTATATCTCCGCTTTTGTTTCGCGAATACTTTTAAGGCGATTATGTATAAATATATTCCTTTAGTTCTGTTTTATCAACGGAGATATTTGTAAAAAATTCTTTATCATTTTACAAATAAAAAGAAATGTTAAAATACACATGTATCAGTATTGGCTAATTATTGATTATTTATTAAAACCAGGGATTAGTTACCTTTGATTGTTAGTTGCAATCACAATGAAGTCAGAAGATACAAACCATAAAATTGATACGCGGTATTTATCACTTCTGTTGCTACATTTTGAATTTGAAGCAAACATTTTAGGCAGGTGTGTGTGAAGGGTTTAGTTCGGTGCGCAACTTAAACACCCAAACGTAAATCTATAACAAAGTGTTTAAGTATCAGTCCAGCTAAGAATCATGGAATATGTAAAATAAGTGATTTATTGATACACGTGAAACAAGAAAATTTTCTGTTTGTATTGATGATTAAACTTTGTAAAATTTATATTTGCGTTTATTTTCTTTGCAATGTTGTTTATTTGCACCAAATGGATATTAAAAGTATACACCACATCAATACTGTAAACCTTCGCTAATTAAGACCATAAAAATCACTAGAAGATGAGTTAGAATTTACTTTAAGTAAAAGTCAGTTATATACATAAGACTACAAAATATTAAAAAAATAAAACGTGTAACCTATTACAGATTTTTTTTTTAAAAAAAACAGGGCATTAAAAATCAATATTCAAACAACTAATTCAGGGGAGATAACGCGCAATGTCGTTTGAATGAATTACCAAAAAGTTTACAAAACTTCTTCTCCATAAATTTTCAACGTCCGATAAGTATAATTTTAGTGTTTATATTGCGTAAAATATTATAAACTAGTCTATAAATAGTTAAAAATCATTATATGAAATTTCGTATTTTTTTAACATTTACTGCGAAGATGTTTTGTTAACATAGAATCACTTCCGGTTTGAAAAAAAATTACAGACGATGTCAACAGTTCAGCAGTGTAGTTTTGCCTGTTTTCATACGGACGTCTGTTCTGTGTATCCGAGAAATCCAGATGAAAAAGTGACGCTGAAACTGTCAGAATGTCGTAACGATGTCAAATACCATCTAAAGAAACATAATGTCGGCAGCGGTTGTCAGGAGAGAGAATTTAAGTCTGCCTCTTCTGATTTAATTTTATCCGAAGCGGATTTAATTTGTCGCCGTGTTGGCATTTTCATGACAGATGTGAACTTCACGATATGCCCTCTACACAGATATAAACTTGGTGTAGATTTTAAGCAGTTGAGATCGTGTTCACATCCCTCCCACGTTGGAAATGAGAAGACGTTTAGAGGTGCTACAGTGACGCAGAGCAAGAAGATTTTGCAGGATACTGGATTCCTTGTACCTGTTGGAAGTGGTACTTTGTTAATTTAATTTTCAATATATATATAATATTCAATGTATATAAAAATTCATTTCCAATTACCGTATAATTTAAAGGTGAAATACTGTATTTCTCCAAAGGTAGAAACAATTTGTGCAATAAAAGTGTATCATTATTAGAATCCTGGGTGGTAGGTTTTGATTCTTTTGAGGCAATATTGTGAACTTTCTTAGACAAGTCACTTTAAGTTCACATTTTAATTACGAGTTGACTTAAATTTGAATGAGAAGAAATTGAACTGTAATTGTTGCTTTGCACAAATTTGCTGGTAAAAGTATATATTTAATTGTCACTAATAGGTACATTTGATAGCCTGTTCAGTCTTGTCTGGCACTAGCACTCATCATTGTCCATTCTTAAGAGAGAAGGAAACAGCAAATAAAAAACCATCCATTTCCGTTTGGACTAATTTCTTGAATGTAAACAAAAAATGTTAAAACAATGCAAAACAGTTAAAACTAAAAAATAAGTAATTTTCTACCGTCTCTAAAAAGTTTCAAAATATTACAGTTTGTAGCACGTTTTGTAAGTTCTTATCATTTGTCCTTTTAAAGCTCCACTCTAAAGCCTCCCACCCTACCCCAATCAGTGCACATTGCATGACACTATGAAACCTTGATTTCAAAGCAGACACATATGCTTACTTCTGCAATGTAGTATCAAGCCAATGCTATTTTTTACATTACTGAAAAAACCAAGTAATGTATTTGACAAAGAGAAAGAAAAAGACTTTAAGATTTTTAAAATGAAACATATCAATGAATTTAAACAAAATTATTTTTGGATATGAAAAAAAAATGTTCGTCTATATATTTAAACCCTTCAGATCATACTCGGCCATTTTTGTAAACAAAAATGTTGTCTCCTTCAACAACAATGATGTTATTAAAATTCAAATAAGTAATCTTGGCTCATAGTTTTAAAGCACTTTTAACATCATAAGAAAACTGAATTTTAATTTATTCTTAAATAATTTGTTTTATATAATTATAAGAATTGACTGTAAGAAGTGGGATGTGTTTTATGTTGTGTGCAAAATTTGTTTTTTACTTTGTACAGCCAGAAGGCATTTGTGTTTTTTTTTTAAATTTAATATTTAGTTGAAGCAACCACATTTCATAACATCTTTATTCTCTCTGACTACTTTTTTAGAAAAAAAAATACATTTATTATTTATCAATTTGAAAATTTACTAACAACAAAGAACAATACTTAGTAAATCAGAGAAAAATGTGTATTTAGCAATAAAACAAAAATACCAGTCCTTGTTCATATAACATGTCAACTAAGCCAAGTCATTACATGTACTTGGTCACATGCTAAACATTGTAAAAATTATGATAGATGTTCATGTATAATTTAAATGAAATACGTTTTGCTATCTTTATAACCTTTCATGAATTTGCAAATATGGTTTCTGTTTTTGTCTGTATATAAGTTGAACAGGATTGAGTTTTCAATGTACCACTAAATATTTTCTTTTTCTTAAGTAATTAAATTTGCAAACCTTTAAAATCAATCCAAAAATCTGGAATTTCATATCTTTTTTAATAGAAATGCTGACATTCTGTCACTATTTTTAAAACACTTAAGCAGCCTGATAGTAAACATCCTGTTTGGGGGTTTTGTGGGGTTTCCAAATGAAATATATGGAACTGACCTTGAACTTATGGAAGATATAGTAAATTGTGAATAAAGAGGAATAACTCTTATAGCAGTACATTGTAGTAAAGTTTGTGCATTGATAATTAAAGATTTAATAGAAAGGAATTAAAATTGGCTATTTTTGTTTTTTAAAACTATTTTGGAAAAAATGTGTTTTGTACAAAATAAAAAAAAATGTTACATTAGAGCATTGTTTATGTTAATGGATATGTTCCTTTTATACCTTTTTTTATGATTATACCAAAAAATAATAAATAAATAAAAAAAAATTAAAAAAGTAACAAGTAAATAAAAAAAGAGATAAATTTGAATAATAAATAAATAAATAAGATAAATAAATAAATGAAAGAGTAAAAAATAACATCTTTAGTACAGAAATATTGAATTCTATTCATATTTTTCACATGCTCTTTGTTTTTTTTTTTTTTTATAAATTGCTTCATATACTTGGTTCACATTTTAGATAATTTAGGGGGGTTGTGGAGTAAATTTATCTTAAATCATGTTTTTGTTCGTTTTTTTCCCTTTATTTATTTATTTATTTTGCAAAATGTTACAGGATTGTGTTTCAAGTGCTACTCTTCAATATCAAAGATTGTAAAAGACGACCCAGAGCTTGATTTTAATATTCATAGTACAAGTACGAAAGAAAATGAAGGTAAAATTAAGATTCAAAATAAAGATAAAATCTTAAAATATTCATACTTTGTAAATATAGACTAGTTTTTCACAGAATTTTTACATCTAACATGAAATGGAGCAATGTATAATATATAATATTTAGATAGGTTAACACTTCTGTTTGATAAATTTTAATCTTTAAGCGTTCTTTTTAAGGAAAGATATTAACTGTAGTTAAGATAGAAGCAAATTTTGAAAAATAAATATCAGTCACACCTATAATTGCCTATAATTTCTTTAAGAATATGTATAAACAGCAATCTATAGCACAATATCTATTTTCTTTCTAGATAAAGATATTTTATTAATACAGACGAGGCTGAGCAGTTAGATTACAGTTCTTATAAGGTGAGTTTTTAGTTTCCCTCATCTTTAAACTTTTCATTTTAAATCTTTTAGTGATAAATATGAAATTTCAGATATGCTTGCTGAGCCCTATTACATTGGGAATAATAGTTGACCCCATTGATGGTCTTAATGACATTATACAGTAAAAAAAATAACAGGAAAAAAAATACAAGAAAAAGGTGAGCCTTTGCACTCAAATATTACTAAAACAGTATTGGGTCTAATTGTTATTTTAAATAGAATTTGTGTGATATTATTTTTATCCATACCTGTGCTGCATGAAATATTGCTAACTCTACAAACACATTGATTTTTTACTGTAACAGTTCACGAAATCTGCCAGAGAAAGTTTCATTTACAACGAAAAATTGGAATATGGCAATATCTCACAAGATGTAAGTAAGAACTTGATTGAAGTATGTAACTTGTAAAAAAAACTTAACATTCTTTTGATTTTTGACAATACAGTATATTTTTGTTGATAAAAACTAAAACGAAGTGAACATGATAAAATTGTATCATTACTGTGAGTGGATAATTTCATTTAAAAATTTATAATTGATATAATGTAGAGAAAATAATAGACTTTAGAACTTAGAAACAAAGTTTTGAGATAGAACATTCATTTATCTTCTGCATTTATAATGAAATGTGATAGAGCATTCAAATATGTAAATATCCAGATCCTAGCTAGCTGTGATCTACATTTTATTTCTTCCTGATTATTTGAAAAGATGCAAATAATGCACAAGGGATACTTTCTGCTACAGTGTTTTCAGAGAATCACCCTAAACATTGAAAATGAAACAAAATTATAATTGTAATTGTGTATTTATCTATCTATCTATTTTGTAGTCCTCTCAGAGTACAGACAATATGTCACAGACATAATCCTGGAGCCAACAAGATCTTGATATGTCCCTTGAAGATCTTAATAATTTTGTAAGAACTATTGGTAAAGGAAACATCTGTCCCGTTAAACATAGGATTTGCACAGATATAGATGTTAGTGCTTCAAACAAAAGAGCCATAAAACGAAAGGCATCATCCCTCATCCATGGTATTCTGGACTGTTTTGCACCAGGACAGGCAGAAAAAATTATAAAATTATGCTTTAAAGTATTTGAGATCCCAGCCCCTATACCATATATAAAAAGTTACAGAAAAGAATGCTTCTAACGAATTTGAAAAAGTCCTTTTAGCTCACTTAAGCTGAAGGCTCAGATGAGTTTTTGCATCCCATCTTCATCTGTGGTGCATCTTGCAATTTTGACATTTAAATGTTCGGTTTTGATATTTTCTGAAAATTAACCCTGAATAAGTCTGTATCAAGTTCATTAACTTGTCTTTTTATATTCTGTTTTTGATACTGTTGTATTTTTTCTGAATATTCTATTGCTAGACCTTAGATATTTTCAGTTCTTTGGACATTTAATATTGAAATCAGTGATATTGTGACTGTGGTGCCCAAACTGGCAAGATATTGTTATTGTTTCTGTAATAAATGTTTCATCTAATATACTTCTGCAGATAATTTTGGACATTATCTCAATTAAGTGTTAAGGTCCACAGATCTCTTGTTTAGTAACAATTTCTGTTTCCTGTTCTCATAATGTGACTAATATATACATGTATTATTTTTTTTCATTTTGACTTATGTTTATGTTTAATTTGTAGGAGTTACAATGTAATGTTGAAAAAGAAAAATATAATATTGACAATAAGAATCTGCAACATCTTATTATCCAGCTGTACAATGATGCTTCTGACAGAAATGCCAAAATGCAGTTATTGTCAATGATAGCAGATCTTTTATCAAAATAGCACTTCAAGACTTGATACCTGGCATTTCACTGTATGCTATAGATTGGAAAAGGTAATTTTGAAGTTTCTATTCACATTTATATGTAACCACAAACTGATTTATTTACATTTAGTTTTGAAAGAATCTTAGCATCTACTCAACTTTAAGATTGTCACACTGGTACAAATGTACTCATAATCACTTTATGTCACTGAACAAGAACAAAGCATTGACCTGAATGGCCAGTAGATTTAGGACTGACTTTATATGTTTTAACTTGTGATAACAAGAAATAAAGGAGATTCTGATGGTGATACACAAGCAGTAAGGTTGTTATTACAAAATCTACTTTTTATATTACAACAGGTAGGAAAAACATGGGATGTACATTTGTAATTTAAAATTGTCACAAAGAAGTCTTTGTGAAGCAATAATGAAAAGAAAATGAATTATCTGAGGGAAGCACACAAGTTGTCGAATATGGGAAATTGTAGATATTTTTGTAAAATTTAAAATTAAATAATACTTTTTATCATTTTGTTGTAGGAGTTCCATTACCTTCTCATGAACAATATACCAGACAGCGAATTGACAAAGAAAAACTTCAGCATGCCCTGGATTTTATTTTTGACCCCAAATTTCATCAGGTATGGATGGTTCAGCAGATTTTGTACCTGGATCTTGTATTTTAAATAGATTGACTCAATCTTGAAATGCTATAGAAAATGTTTATTAACATTATACATTAAAAGTGGTATGGACTTAAAGATTGGCTGATTGACTTAGTGTGGTTTTAGGTCTTAGTCAAATATATTTCATTAATATCGAGACATTGCCAGCTATAGTTGAAGTGGCAGAAATTTTTACCTTTTCAGTGTACTTAGAGCAATGTGCAGAAAGGGTTCTTTTGCCTGTCATGCCTGCAGTGACAAGGGGCATTGGTTTTTAAGATCTCCTCTGAAGGACCGGGCCCTTTGACTTTTATTTCCTAATGCTTAGTGCTCGGCAAAAGAATAGTTACTGCAAATTTTCAAGTCTTTATCAGACCCAGTCGAGTTTCGAACCCAGCCTCCCATAGCAAAAAGCGAGCATTCCACCAATTGATCTTCCCTCATAATGGACTTAAAGAAATGCGATATTTATGTAGAAGTGCTGTTAAATGTGAAACAAAGGAACTGGTAACTGGTCTTTCTAATCAGGTGGTCACTTTAGCATGTTTAGTTTTTCATGCCCAATAGGGTTCTGTAATAAGCAAATATTTAGTGTACTTTATCATAATATAAGAGTTATATATGAAAAAAATGTAGAAAATGTGATTATTAAGCATGAATGTAATGATGCATAGGCTTGAAGAAGTATTAGCTTTAGAACAAATTGTTCTACAAAGTAGTAATTGAAAGTGTTGAGAATGTGACACCAGTTATTGCCATGAAGAACTTGGTCTAATACCATAACTGAGTTTATCCAAAAACAGTACATTTTTGTAAATGTTTAAACTGGTTAAATATCAAATGTTATGAAATGATTACCACATTTCATATACAATATTTTCAATTCAATTCAATTTTTCAGGTGTCTTCATTTGGAAAAAAGAAATTAAATAAAACAAACATACCAGTCCGTGTCCACATCACAATCCCAAAAACAAAGTAAAAAACGTTGCAAACTGGCAAAATATGTTATACACGTGAACTTCCATCAAGGAAGTGAGGCCGGGTGTTCCGGAAGGGTAAGCACCTACTGTCTAGCTAGCTACACCCGTCACGTGCAAGTCAATTTTGAGAATGAAAGGAACAAAGAACTATGGTAAGTCGAACATATCCAGTATAAGTTGGGATACAGTGACTACATACTTATCAACAATATTCTGATGACGGCCTTAAAAGTTTTTAAGGGCCCTGATTAGCCTAGGCTCGCAATATCCTTGTGTCAACTTAGTTCAGGAGAAGTATTACAAATTCCAGAAGTAGTTAAAACTGCCTGTCACTCAACTATTGTAGACACATATTTGTCATTTTGTCTAGAAACAAGCTTTATTCCCCCTTTCAAGAGCAACATTATATAAAATTCCCAGCGAATGTCCAGCTTCTCACAGAACCAACCTAAAGGGCCTTGATAATATAACAATAGATGGAACATGTGCCATGGATAATTTGCTAGATATAGTAGCTGAATTCGAGAGAAAAAAAGAAATCAATGAATACAACAGCAGTCTTATAAAACAGAAGTTACTTTCTTACCGCTGCTGGTGGAATAAAACTCTCCGAGGGTATCCATAGCTCAATTTGTGCTGTCAGAAAATATACCATTTAGCAAAATTTTCAGCCGTCTTGATTTTTGAAATTTATTTAAAACTAAGGTTTGTTTCCTCATGCGAAGCATTCCTTAGCTTGATTTGGAAACTTTAGATTCATTAATTTTCATCTGTTTGGCGTATGTTTTTTAATCTATCAAACTTTTCGGCTCCTAGTGTCACTGATGAGAAATGATTTTCAGAAATGTGCACATCTTGCACATCTTAATTTGCAGGTATTTGTTATATATTTATATCTTAAAACTGATTACAAATACCATCTTAATAAGGAGGATCACTGCCCTGACGACTGCATTAACTTTGCCCTAAGTGACCAAATTGAAAATGCTTTTGTGCAGACTTGTGGCCATCAGCATTACATGAAGTGCATCAGATGTTGCTTGTTCTCAGATGCCATGATAGATTTAAAGAAAAGAATTACAGAGTCTACAGGTAAGAAGGTTGTTAATCATATTAATATTAGTGATACATATAAATATATATATATATAAATGTTTTAAGTTGAACATGAAATTTTAAGATAAAATATATTTATGTTGTAAAATTTTAGTAACTGTATTAAAATAATTTTTTTCAAATTCTATTGATAATTAGACATCGGTGTCTAACTTTGATCAATTGGGTTTTTTTCGAGCGCTATATCCTCAATGCTTTTTTTTAAACTAAAAAACTTCTAATCGTAAATGACCTATTCATCATTGCAAAATGTTTACACCTCTGTCTTATAGATACATCTGAAAATGAAAAGAAAGAACTTTTAGTTCAACTAGAAATCGTTTAAACTAAAGTGTTTGACTCGAAAAGTCACATTGTACGATCATTCAAGATAATTGCCGCCGACAAACATTAAAAAATCTGAAAGAAGGAGAAGCTATATTGATTATGGATTGGACCATGAAGTTTCTTCCACTTTATTAGAGAGAGAAGCAAAGTGACTTTTTTGCCAAAAAGGCTTCAACTGGCATGTTTAAGTTGCAGTATATAAAGATATTAGCACATTGGTTTTGAAGGTATTTATGATCAAATCCTTTATTCTCATATTATTTTTCTACAAGACAGAATAAGACTATTGTTTGTTGATAAAGCTGGGTGGACAAGAAAAGTTTTGCTACAAGACATGCCTCAAGCTGAGAATTAAAGGGTACCTGTAACGATTTTCAGTTTTTACATATTTTATTCGTCGCACTTAAATATGGCTGTAGCGAAAATTTCCTAAAATTCCATCCCATATTAAGGTAGATATCTGTGATTTTCTTATACATCTCTAGAAATCCAAATCAAAAAGGTCGATATCGAGGCTCCCGTGTTGTGACGTCATGCCAGTAACATACCTCCACAGAATATTATTTACCAACTACTAAAATAAGTCAAATACGAACTCGTAGTTTAACTTTCTATGATTATTTTACGGGAACACTATTAAATGAAGTGGAATTAACATACGTTTGATATGTACCGATAATTAAGATTATTATTAATCCTTTTGTTTATTAGACACATTCCTTAGAATGCGACCCCCACTTGTAATTAACATGATGTCAATTATAATTTGCAAAATAAAATGCAGGTTGATAAAGTTATCTTTCGACCTGTTATATACAATAATATATTTACAGTTAGATTAAAGTAAAATAATTTTATTTGGTAAACGTTGTTTGTCATATACAGTATAAAGATTTATTAGATTTTAGTTTTCATTTTTCTTTGGGCATACATTTAGCTGTGATATTTTAAATTCTTTATTCTATATATACAAATCCATAAAATTATTATTATTATTATTCAAGATTTTTATTATTATTATCTCGTTTTTTTAATGTGGTCTCATTCTAAAATCCGTTGTCATTTCATTTTTAACAATTATTATATATTTCGCATAAAATTATTTGAGATCAAATATCTTTGTTTTTTTTTCTTTTTAATTACCCCAGCATTAATTAGCCATCGGACAGCTGAAAAGAACTATGTTACAAACTTTAATTGTGTGAACATCCAATGATCGAGGAAATGTGATGCCACCAGACTACTTAAAAGTTTTCTACATCACGGCCATTTAATTTCAACTGTCCGATTGTTTCATGTATTGATTTCTAGCCGGTGCCACTGTCATGTGCTGATTTTGAATTTTTTAAAAATAATGCACTCAAAATTTTGAATGCATTATTTTAATAGAAATTCAAAATCAGCACATGACACCACAGTAAGTTCCATAATATTCATCCTGTAGTCTGTCCAGTCCGACATGATATTAAATTCATTTTAAAATGTCGACGATAAAATTAATTTTTCATGTATTTGACAAGTTAAAACTAACCGCGTATTTTTTGTTATAGCTATGTAACTTATCGTATTCATGAGTCTGTCCAGTCTGAGTTAATAAAATAATTTATTTTATTTTTTTTTTAAAGTCAAAGATATAATCACTTTTCGTGTTATTGACAAGTTAACACTCGTCACGTATTTTTCAACAGCTATGCAACCAAACGCAGTCACAACTCTCGAGTATGTCATATGTTCTTGAGATTTGTCCGTTTCTGGTTCGAATAAATAACGGCTATACTCCAAATTCATCATTATAAGATTGTTTACTGGCTTAATAATGACGAACTATTTGACATAAATAGGTACATGTCAGAGTCCTTACTTTCTTCTACATACGCCGATATACTACTCTCTATTATGTTAGACACAACTTCTAATACTGCAATGACGTCACACGTTTATAACTCAAATCGAGGCGTTACACTTCGCGATATACAGAAAGTTATAAAATGTGGATTTCAAACCGCTATAACTTTTTTATTTTGTCACCAATTTTCATGCGGTTTTCAATATTGTTATATTTAAATAATATTTAAATAATATATAAAACAATTATGATAAAAAAAATTTGGTTACAGGTACCCTTTAAAATCACATTTTGTTAATTGTTCGTGACGAAACATATTCATATATCCATTCAAATAATAATTTGTCTGCACAAATAGGAAGACCTAATTGGAAAATTGGAAATAAAAAAAATGTGTTTAAAAAATGCTGATTTTTTCTTATCTTTTTTTTTTTTTTTTTTTTTTTTTTTTTTTTTTTTTTTTGTTCCTCCAAAATATGATTTTTTTCTCCTAGATTTCTTGTTATAATAAAAATGTAATTGATGTTTGAAATAGCTAGTCTTATTTGTTACTTAGTTAATGTCACCTTGTTCTGAAAGAAGGGTAATTTATAAACATCTTTCCAGCACAGAACATTTGTTCATTCTATGGAGTCTGCCAAACAAGACTGGTATAGTGTAGCCTCTATTTAAGAACATACCCTGAAAACAATCAAAAACCAATTACCTGCAATAACAACAATTGTAGTAAGAAGTGATAATGCTGGTTGTTACATTGCAATTAAGTAGATAACTCTTGAGGTATCAAGCTTTACTCTTTTTTCTTCTATTTCAGGCATTGATATAAAGTGCTTTATTTATAGTGAAGCACAAAAAGGGAAAAGCTATTGCGATTCAAAAATAGCCCATATGAGAGGAAAAATGAAAAAAATATGTATCAGAAGGTGGGAATATCACCTTGAACTTGAGGACCATTGCTTTGTTGGGCTCCACTAACAAATATCCACTCATGAAATGATAAAACTAAAGTGGAAAGAAGTTTGCCTTAATGTTTCAACTACTACCACTAAATCCAGAGTAGGAGTATTAGAAAAGCTGACTGTGTTTTACAGATGGGATGGGCATTGAAGAAAGACAGAAAGTCAGTTCGCTTTTCTCCAAAGATCAGACTTTTTTGAAAATGGTGAAATAAATGGACAAAAAGCAAATGTAAATCATATTGCTAAAATTATGCGTCTATCTCGTGATGAGAGTGGCAACAAAAGATTCACACCAGAAGAATATCTTCAACCATCACAGATAGCTTCATACTTTTCGAGATTAACAGTACAAGCAAAGAACCCTACAAAGAATGGTGTTACATTTTTAGATGAGGACTTGGAAAGTGCCATTGCCTTTATAAATAAAACAGAGACATTGCAACATTTATTATGAACACAAAGATATGTTAGACAATTTTATGTGATGTGGTTTATGATACTTCGAATTTTGTGTCACATGGTTTCTGATACTGCAAATTTTGTGTCACATGGTTTACGATACTGCAAATTTTGTATCACATGGTTCATGATACTGTAATTTTCATGTTACATGGTTTATGATACTGCAAATTTTCTGTCACATGGTTTATGATACTGCGAATTTTGTGTCACATGGTTTATGATATTGCATACTTTGTTGCCAATGGTTTATGATACTGCAAATTTTGTCACATGGTTTACGATACTGCTAATTTTGTCACATGGTTTACGATACTGCAAATTTGTATCACATGGTTTATGATACTGTAAATTTATGTCACATGGTTCATTGTACTGCAAATTTCATGTTACATGGTTTATGATACTGCAAATTTTGTGTCACATGGTTTATGATACTGCAAATTTTGTATCACATGGTTTGTGATACTGTAAATTGATGTTACATGGTTCATGATACTGCAAATTTCATGTTTCATGGTTTATGATACTGCCAATTTTGTGTCACAATGGTTTTTGATACTGTAAATGTTGTGTCACATGGCCTATTCCACTGCAAATTAAAAGTCACATGGTTTATGATTCTGCAAATTTTGTTGCATGGTTTATTTTATTACAAATTTTGATGTTTATGGTTTATGATACTGCAAATTTTGTCTCACATTGTTTATGATACTGCAAATTTTGTGTTACATAGATTATATTTGCATGGTTTAAAATTTTTATTTAACACTTTATGATTTTGTCATTTTGTGCCATGTTTGTTTTGATAATGCCATTTCATGTTACATGGTTCATGATAATGCAATTTTCTGCAACATGGGTAATGGTATTGTCATGTAGTGTTACAATGTATAAGTTTTGTCATTTTTGTGTTACATGGTTAATGATATTGTAATTTTGTTTCACAAGGTTTATCATATTGCTATTTTGTGTCATTTTTGTTTTGATAGTGCTATTTTTTAAAATATGGTCTATGATATTGCAATTTTGAATAACATTGGTTATAGTATTGTCATTTAGGGACAGTTGTTATAAAATTGTCTTTTTAGTGTCATGTTTAATGGATAATACCATTTTTTGTCTCGTGGTTTATAGTAATGTCATTTAGTGTCACATGGTAAATGGTTTGTCATTTTTTTATTATACTGCCATTTTGTTTCACATGGTTCATGATATTCTCATATTGTGTCACATGATTTAATGATATTGTCTTTTTGAGTCTTGTTTATTTTATTATGTTTTGATATTTCTTATTTTGAGTCACATGGTTTATGATATTGCAATTTGTTGTCACATAAAATGAAGTAATTATTAAGTGTCACATAGTTTTTGAAAAGGACATTTTTTCACATGATGATAAAAATAAGTTTAGTTTTACTGTGGTCCTTGCATAGTTTGAAAGGTGATGAGCAATTTAGACCAATCGATCACAGAGGCCCCTAACACGTCTTAATCAGTTTGCTTGCAAAGTTTTTGCATTTATATTGACAATGGACGGTCCAATTCTTAAATGTATGAAAATGTATATAATTGTTTATTATAATTATTTGATTGTTATTGATGTTGAATGTTTAAACAAGCAATATGAAGCAATTTTTTCAAAACAATTAATAAAATTTTCGTTCAATTTTCCTTTCACTATTAAAGAAATTTTAGATTTTTTTTGAAATATCAAAAAAGGTATTTTTTGTTTCCATGGTTACATGTTTTCAATATTTCAAAAAGTTTTTAATTACTTTTGTTTAATTATTTCTAAAGTGTTGAATTGACAAAATATCATTTATAAAACAAGAGGCCCATGGGCCTTAACGCTCATCTGAAGATATGTCCAATATTGTTTGCAAAGTGCAATAGATAATATATTAAGTACAGAAACTTTAAAAGTTTTCTCAAGTTAAGAACTCCCACAAAACTTAATCAGAAATATATCCACTCACTTTTCATTTATAAGTAGCTTATATAATACGCATGAAGTAACTGTAATGTAATGAATAATTTCAAAATCATTAATCAATTTCAGTATACTTATGCAGCTATGTCCTTGACCTTTGAACATATATGAACTTGAACCATATATGATTGTCATGTCAATACCTACAATATTCTAATATACATGCCTATGCATGAAATTAATAGCTTTCAAGATAATGAATACTTTTAGTATTCCTATGTTGATATGACCTTGACCTTTCAATATATGACCTTGAACCATATACCAAAATGATCAATGTCGCAAAACCTACAATATTCTAATATACATGACTATACAAAAAGTTCATAGTTTTCAAGATAATTAGCAATTTAAGTCTTCTTTTGCAGCTGTGACCTTGACCTTTCAATATATGACCTTGAACCATATATCAAAATGATTGTTATGTCAATACCTACAATATTCTTATATACATGCCTATACAGAAAGTTAATAGTTTTCAAGATAATTAGCAGTTTAAGTCTTCTTCTGCAGCTGTGACCTTGACCTTTCAACATATGACCTTGAACCATATATCAAAGTGATTGACATGTCAATACCTACAATATTCTAATAAACATGCCTATACAAAAAGTTAAGAGTTTTCAAGATAATTAGCAATTTAAGTCTTCTTTTGCAGCTGTGACCTTGACCTTTCAATATATGACCTTGAACTATATATCAAAGTGATTGTCATGTCAAGACCTACAATATTCTAATATACATGACTATACAAAAAGTTCATAGTTTTCAAGATAATTAGCAATTTAAGTCTTCTTCTGCAGCTGTGACCTTGACCTTTCAATATATGACCTTGAACCATATATCAAAATGATCGTTGTTGCAATACCTACAATATTCTAATATACATGACTATACAAAAAGTTAACAGTTTTCAAGATAATTAGCAATTTAAGTCTTCTTCTGCAGCTGTGACCTTGACCTTTCAACATATGACCTTGAACCATATATCAAAGTGATTGACATGTCAATACCTACAATATTCTAATAAACATGCCTATACAAAAAGTTAAGAGTTTTCAAGATAATTAGCAATTTAAGTCTTCTTTTGCAGCTGTGACCTTGACCTTTCAACATATGACCTTGAACCATATATCAAAGTGATTGACATGTCAATACCTACAATATTCTAATAAACATGCCTATACAAAAAGTTAAGAGTTTTCAAGATAATTAGCAATTTAAGTCTTCTTTTGCAGCTGTGACCTTGACCTTTCAATATATGACCTTGAACTATATATCAAAGTGATTGTCATGTCAAGACCTACAATATTCTAATATACATGCCTATACAAAAAGTTCATAGTTTTCAAGATAATTAGCAATTTAAGTCTTCTTTTGCAGCTGTGACCTTGACCTTTCAATATATGACCTTGAACCATATATCAAAATGATCGTTGTTGCAATACCTACAATATTCTAATATACATGACTATACAAAAAGTTAACAGTTTTCAAGATAATTAGCAATTTAAGTCTTCTTTTGCAGCTTTGACCTTGACCTTTCAATATATGACCTTGAACCATATATCAAAGTGATTGACATGTCAATACCTACAATATTCTAATATATATGCCTATACAAAAAATTAATAGTTTTCAAGATAATTAGCAATTTAAGTCTTCTTCTGCAGCTGTGACCTTGACCTTTCAATATATGACCTTGAACCATATATCAAAATGATCGTCATGTCAATACCTACAATATTCTAATATATATGCCTATACAAAAAGTTAATAGTTTTCAAGATAATTAGCAATTTATGTCTTCTTCTGCAGCTGTGACCTTGACCTTTCAATATATGACCTTGAACCATATATCAAAATGATCGTCATGTCAATACCTACAATATTCTAATATACATGCCTATACAAAAAGTTAATAGTTTTCAAGATAATTAGCAATTTAAGTCTTTTTTTGCAGCTGTGACCCTGACCTATCAACATTTGACCTTGAACCATATATCAAAATGATCGTCATGTCAATACCTGCAATATTCAAATATATATGCCTATACAAAAAGTTGATAGTTTTCAAGATATAGTGATAAATATGTAGTTTTTAGCAATTTCCCCACTCAGTGCCTTATAATTTCCCCATTTTGAGCCCCATGGCTACCATTTGTGCAAATCTGAAAATAGATGACCTAAGGATGTTATAAATGAAATAACTAAGGTATATCTCTTGTAGATTCAGAGAAGAAGATTTTTAAAGTTTTTCACTATTTCCCCCCTTGTGGGGCCCCAAGGGGACATAACTCCTTCATTTGTGCAAATCTGAAAGGGCTTCACCCAGGCATGATGGTTACCAAGTTTCATTAAATTTGGCCCGGTGGTTTTGGAGGAGAAGATTAAAATGTAAAAAGTTTACGCACGACGGACGACGGACGACGCACGACGCACGACGGACGGAGATGGATAGCAATAGCTCATCTGAGCTTTCACCTCAGGTGAGCTAACAATTACTGGTAAACAAAGTTGATGCAATATCTTTATCAATTACAGAAAAAAAGTCAGTTTTCATGATTTAAATGTAATCTATTGTTGCTTTCCATGGTTACATTTGTTACCATAGAAACCATCTGTGCACAGTTAACACATAAAACTTAAAATAAAGTATATATTACATTTCATCATATGTATGTCATTTTTTATTGTATCAGTGTCTATACCGTAAGTTCTCTTTTTAAAACTTACATAAATGATTTTTGTGCGAATTCGCAAAGCGCCATTGTTGTAAGCCAGCATCGATAAAAAACAAAGAGGGTTTACATATTTTTATTTTTTATACGTTGTGATAGAAAGTCTTTTTGTGAAAATCATTGACAGATTTAACTCATATCTGTCTTCTAGTTCTAGATAAAACTGGCCAAAAATCACCTGTTTAGGAATTTTCAAAAAATCTCAAAATTGGTGATTTTCGTTGCCATGGTTACATATTTTCAATAAAATATATGATTTTGTTATCAGGTCTTAAATATTACAACTATAATATATTATAATTTGTAAAACTAATTGATTTTAACACATAATCTATGTTACTAGATATTTATTTAACTTCAAAATAGGCATGTTTTGTTAATTTTGGTGCAAGGGATCGGCGGTTGCTAAGGTGACCCAATGTTGCCATGGTAACGATAAAAAAATGGTGTTACATTTATAATCGTCATAATTATTTCAGTTCATATGATATTTGGACTTATATTTTTTATGTATCACGCTTTTCGATCTTAGTGTCACTGATGAGGAATGAATTTTCCCGAAATGTGCACATCTGGCACATCAAAATTTAAGTGGTATTTGTATTATATATTTACTATCCCTGAGCGGGTACCGCTGCTGGTGGAGTAAAACTCCCCGAGCGTATCCATAAATCAGTAGGCAGTTCCTTGTGCTGTCAGAAAATGTACCTTTAACCAAAATTTTCAGCCGCCTAAAATTTGAAATTAATTTAAAACTAAGGTTTGTTCCCTCATGCACAGCATTCCTTAGCTGGATTTGGATTTATATAAATTTGAACCTTTATATTCATTATTTTCAACTGTTTTGCTAATATTTTTTATGTATCACACTTTTCGATCTTAGTGTCACTGATGAGGAATGAATTTCTGAAATGTGCACATCTGGCACATCAAAATTTAACTCGTATTTGTATTATATATTTAAAAAGCAATATTAGTCAAATTCTATGACAACAATGAATCGCTCCCTGCAAGATTCTTAGGTAGACAGCTACTTAATTGTTTCTTGTTAATTTCGCGATTGAATACGGCTTTTAATTTCGCGATTAAATAAGGTAGCTAATGTATTTTTATTTGATCTATCAAGTTTCTTTGAAGTTTAAATATCTGTGCTATATCTTGCTATATTACAACTTCATAAATTAGTTCAATCAGCTGATTTGACTGCATGAAAAAAAGTTTAACATTTTTAAAATGCTCTAAACGAGTGGTTTAACATTATAGTGTTTTTTTTCTATACCTTGTCTTGATGAATACGAAACGCATGAATCGCTTTTCGAGTAATCATTGTAAAAAAGCCGAATGCATGGTGATTTGTTTTAGCAATATCAAGAAACAAAAATGCATACCACTCAGAAATTTACTTTTTTGTAAGCTAAACTTGTAAGTTAAAAAGACTTATTTTAACAAGATGCAAATCAGTAGATGTTTTAGTAGTCTGTATGATTTTTTAAGAAATTATTTAAATTGATTTTAACACTTCTTAACATAGCTTAGAGGTTGTTCTTAAATTCATGAAAAGAGTGCAAAAATGTATTAATAAAAGCCAACATACAATGAACAAGGTTTACTTTGAATTGTTTTATAAAAAGGGGATAAACAATATATAACAAATACCTGCTGATTTTGATGTGCAGTATGAGCACATTTCGAAAAATCATTCCTCGTCAGTAACACTTGGGGGCCGACAAGTTTAATGGAAAAAAACATAGCCAAACAGTTGAAAAATAATGAATCTAAAGTTCCCAAATTATATGAATCCAAATCCAGCTAAGGAATGCTTTGCATGAGGGAACAGACCTTGGGTTTAAATAAATTTCAAAATTAGGACGGCTGAAAATTTTGCAAAATGGTATATTTTCTGACAGCACAAAGTACTGCCTACTAAGTTATGGATACCCTCGGGGAGTTTTACTCCACCAAAAATACGGAAACACAAGATTTATTTGTGTTTTTAAGACATAGACCTCTCCACAATAATCAAAATCATAGAACAGCAAGAAATTAAACATTCATTTTTCAGCATTAAGCATGTAAAGGAGGGAAGGACAATAGATTGCCAAGACCTGTATCTATTTTTCTGACTAGTCAGTCAACAAATTCTAGTAATTAACGACATTATTCGTAACACAATATTGCTAGAAAATTGTTACTGGTCGATAAAGATTGGACGATAAATAATTTTTATTAAACCTCCATTTCGTGAAAAGACTTTGAAATGGGGGAAAACGATCAACAACTAATAACTTTACATTGAGTAAAATCCCTTAGTCCCTTTATGTTTGAAATTCAAAACCCATGGATATTACAACTAAAGCCAGACGTCATAAAATAACTGAACTTTTAACGATAAAAACCAAGCCAGACATCATAAATATAGGAAGAAAATTCAATTATATCCGGATTTTTTTATTCATTGATATTATTTTATCTTTATCTTAGAACCGGTGTTTTTTATTTTGTCGATTGTTTTGTTTGTTTTAGATGTTCTCGAAAGTGCCCAACACTGATGATTCATTTAAAATGATTCCGTTGTTTTGTCTCATACCTTCGCTTGACGACTCTAAAGAATCGGATGATAAACTTTCAGATTCATCGCCCTCATCTTCTGATTCGTCTTCGTTTTCTTGTGTCCTCTCGTTTATTGATGTATCTTTTGTTTGTAGTTTCTGGTAATCACCTTTACATCTTTTTCCACAATCTACAATCAAAACATTTTGAAACATTTATTGATCACATGTTACATAATCGCAATACTGGTTAAGTTTTATTGCCTTGTATATAATAAAAAACGTGATTTCCCAGGATACAGTTTTGGTTTATTTCAAAATATGGCTATTTTATGTGTATGTTTCTTAACTGTGAATTAAATTTTTTTGGCATACAATTTATGATATACGGTTTATTGCATGAAACACGGGACTTTTTTCAAATTTCTTGAATTTCCGTATATATGATGTATAATATTATACATGTTTTTATTTAACAAAAATACCTATATTAATTTTGATGTGTCATATGTGCACATTTCGAAAGTACATTCCCCATCAGTGACACTAGGGGCCGAAAAAGTTAATAGATAAAAAGATAAGCCAACATTTGAAAATGGATTAATCCAAAGTTTCAAAATTATATGAATTTAAAACCAGCTAAGGAATTATTAGCATAAGGAAACAAACCTTAGTCTTTTATCTAAATTTCAAAAATGTAGACCGCCAAACACTTTGCTACATGGTACATTTAATGATTTATGGACCAAGATATATTTTTCAGTTGGAAGCATGAGATGGTATTTCGTGTTAAAACCCAGCGTCAGTGACTGGTATTCTTTACTTTACATATCACGCGTCAGTACAAAGAAATCATGGAACTCAATCAATACTGACAAATGGTTAGATGTTCATAGATCAGAATAAAAAATATAAGCCAATTTACATATATCATTCGTACTTTAGACATATTTTCTACGATCACAAATTAGTTCAATTATTAAGAAACAGTGGTGCGTGTAAAACATAATAAAGGAAAATGTTTACTACAATCTAGCTAAATGACCACAAAATGTTAATTTGAATAAATGAACGGAATGATTGAAGAGCTAGAGACTTACTGGGCGATACGTTATTCATTACTAAGAAAAAGAAAGATTTGAGTTGGATTTTAAATAGTCTTGTAGATTTGTCTTATGATACAGCAGTGAAATACTACATTCTCTTCTTGAAAATAGATATCGGCTACAGAAATCATTGCCCTTCTACTTCTAAGATTTCAATAATCGTTTCGTATTGAAACATTTTTGTTGTAATTATCTATGTAAATAAGTTGTTACTTATAAACTTTTGTTTAAATACTAGTAACCATAAATAATTGTTTTATTTAGTGATACTGGTTATTTAATTTAATTTTATTCTGGAATTTGTTATTCTGCTCGTCTTTTTTGTCTATTTTTTCAACAATATTGGTTTATTAGTTATATTTAGTATAAAACATGCAAGATACTAACTTTTTTAAATCGTATTCTTAAGCATATATTTGAATCAACTTCTTGATTACTTTGGTTTCATTTCTATCAAACACTACGATGCATCTACATTAACCAGTTATTGTTTGGTATTAAATTGTAAAAGTCACAAACAAGCAAAGGAATTTAAATGCAGGTATCTTCTATCTTTTTAAAATAGCCAAAGGATGATTCTCAATAAGCCGAGGCATCCGCCTATAGAATTCATAATTTAAAATTTGTCACAATAATATTTACACTGTAAACATCAAAAAGAGAGTACCAAAACGAAACGGTTTTGAATACTATAAGTTTGATAAAACATTACATTATGTCTTTCAACATACATTTCAGAATGCTGCATTTCCGTATACTTTCATACAAGTACGAAAAATTTGATAGAAATAACCGTGTTTTTCAATTAATACACATAGAGCGCATTCCTCTCCATCAAAGATATTTTGACTACTAAAACTTCTATATTTTATCTTCTGTTTTGCAAAGTTTGGTTGATGGAGAGGGATGCGCTGACATTGAAATTTGGGGATAAATATAAAACACATTATATGTGGATTTTAATAGTCGCCAAATATGAATTTCTTTTAACAAGTGAAATTATCTTTCTCTGGAAATACTACACTTGCATATAAAATTTCAGATTTCTACAAAAGGCTAAGGGCGATTGAGCTGCCAAAGCAACATTAAAGAATATTTATCTCTGATTAATTTTTCTTACCGATTTAAGATTATTGATTTGAAATCTATGTAATAAGAAGTAGTAGTTTTATAATCGGAATTGCAAAAGAAATAACAGGAAAATTTTCAATCAGACCTGTCTGGATTTTTTTTTTCATTTATTTGTCAGAGTGCAGCAGGTTTGAAGAAATTGTTTGGGACGTTGTAGAATTTGCTTTTCAAAACGTGCGTATCAATACCGATAATCTTAAGTACCCGTCAAAAGTTGGGAGTTTTTTTTATTTCTCTTGTCTGAGTTAGTGACTTTTTGTCATTTACTTGTATTTTACAGTTTTCAAAATTGGATTGTTTATTGTCAGAGAAAAAATCTGTTAGTTACACTTTTATTACATATTTTTAAACGATTAAAGAACTTTTAAAAGGATCATGTAGATTTTGCCTCTACAATAGGAACATTTTACTCAGCATCATCTAAGTAAATATTTTCAAGCTATGATAATTTGCATCAAATTATAGGCCTTCTTCGGGAAAGAAAATATTCGATCAAATGTAATTGTTTTATATCTTGTCTGACAAATCAGTGGGTTAAAAAGTTATTTTTTATTTATCAAGTATCCTTATGATTAATTCTTCATATTAATAAATTTAACTGATACAATTGTATAATTTATCATTTATAATTAAGCAGGTATTTGTTATATATTTACTACCCCTGAGCGGATACCGCTGCTGGTGGTGTTGAGCTCCCAGAGGGTATCCATAACTCATTAGGCAGTGTTTTGTGCCGTCATAAAATATACCGTTTAGCAAAATTTTCAGCCAGTCTTAATTTTGAAATTTATTTATTTTGTTCCTTCGTGTAAAGCATTCCTTAGCTGAATTTGGATACATATAATTTTGAATTGAATAATTTTCATCTGTTTCGCTTAAGTTTTTTATTTACCCAACCTTTTGGCCCCTAGTGTCACTAATGAGGAATGATTTTCCGAAATGGGCACATATGGCACATCAAAATTTAGCACGTATTTGTTATATATTATATCCTGGAGCAGCTGTAAAAACTTAATGCTTTTTTAAATAATAATTCACCCATTTAATATTTCCCAAAAAATTCAAATATGAGGTTTCATGTTTTACATTTTCGTCTTGTCTTGTCGAAGAGATTCTTCACAAGTAAAATTGTAAAAGTAACAACGTTAGCTTTAAAAATATATGTTTATTAGATAGCCAGCTTCGGATTGATCATTGATGTTCGTAAAGTCTATGTGAAAACTTTAATAAACCTTAATGCATTGCAAAGCGAGCAACTAGACGCCCTAGCGAAGTTATATACAACAAAAATATAATCATATGCTTCAGCTTTACTTTTTAAATACGCTGTCACAGCTAGTTGTAACGGATAAACCTTAAGCAATATATGTGTATCCCATTGGGGAAAATGAAGCGTTAATGTAGATTCATTTTTCAAACATACATTATAAATAACTTCAATAAATAAGTCAGTCAGTACTGATTTCTTTAATATTTTCGACTAGTCGGCTATTATGTAAGCTAATTCTTTACGCATTTTTCATTGTAATGGTGATGTTGTTTTAATAAATTTTTCTCACGTTTTTTTGTAGGTTTACAGCATTTGTTGCAACATATTTCTAGTAATTTGTACATGTTATTCAGATCTAGTAATTTGTACATGTTATTCTGATCTAGTAATTTGTACATGTTATTCTGATCTAGTAATTTATACATGTTATTATGATATAACATGCTCCAAAGTTTTTGTCAATGAACTTAACAAAATGTAGTTGTCATCTTAAATTGATAAGAAAATTTAAGAGTCAATCAATTGTTTTGACCTATTAACTTATTACCTCGGCAAGATTCAAACCTATTCTTGCTTCTACATTTATCAGTTTTTCTTTTCCATTTACTATTGATTTCATGTACCTATTGCATTGGTGTTGTCACTGTATTCTAGGTACGATATGGTTTATTCCATGTTATTTTTATCAGATAACAGTTTGACGTTTAGGATTGACTAGATTTAAAGAATTTTTGTGTTGATAAATAGATATCAAAATTTATAGCATTACATTAATATTTAAATTTAAAAAAGATTTAACGGTTTTAAGATAGTAAAGAGAATTATGGTTTGAAAGATGAAACTATCTTGAGAGACTATCAGCACTATTCTCAGATAAAGTTTCATGTTCTTTTAGAAACGCATCAATAATTCAGTTGCGTGGGTATCGTTTGCAGGCTTTGATTTTGCATACCAATTTACAGATATTGATCTTTTAGTCATTTTTATATAAAAAAAAATAAAATATGAGAAGTAAGGATGATAATTAATGCAATCAGAAAGATAAGTTCCCTCTTAAAAAATTCTTTATTACAAAATGGACACTCCAAATGTTACTTTCAGAAAATAGACAAGAATAAAAGCTGCTCTTCATCTATTGGTACTGTTTTTAATTAGGGACGTTTGATTTTATGTACAGCATCGAGAGACATAGAAATACACACATCTTGTGTTGACACAGATCTTTTAAGCGTAAAACAGGTAATCTAGTAAGTAGAGCTGGGGGAACTCGTACATTTTTCTCTTTCTGGAAAAAGGGGGCTTCGGTGGCAAAATGGTCTAAAGCGCGCGATTATGGATCACAGCACATCTCACCGCCTGAGTTCGAATCCCACTCGTGACAGATCCTAGTGTGAGAAAATTTTTCAGTTCGCTTGCCAAAGGTCGGTGGTTTTCTCCGGGCACTCCGGTTTCCTCCACCATCCCAGAACTGACCGCCTCAAAATAAGTGAAAGAATCTTTACTGGGGCGTAAAACACCACTATTCCACTCCACTCTTTCTGGATAGACACTAAATTAATCAAGTCATTAAATCCACGAGCTACTCGATTACATAAATGTTTTAGTATTCATTAACCTTAATAGAATAAATCAATATCATACCACATTGTGTAAGAATAACACATGACATTGGGAAAAAGAAACGAATAACTGTCTGATAAAGATTGGTCTCACCTTCAAACATTGAGATTCCATATGTATTAAGTTTCGCCCTTTGTCTTATATTTAAATAAGAAAATTTGTATTTTGTAAAGCTTTTATTACCATTCCCAAAAAAGGTAAATGCTTTTTTGAAATAAAACGAATAATTCACATATAAGCCAATAACCCGCTGCTGTTAAACATTTAATCCGTAACTTCTGTAATGGTTATTTTTGAATAGTACAATTTTTTTTACTACCATGTAGACGTTACCTTATATAAAAATATTTATCAAATGCATTCTGATAATGACTCAAAAGCCGAAATATTGGAACAGAACCGACTATTTGTAATATTGCTATGTGGCTATATTCCATATTTAAATCTACTTATCTTCTCAAATAATACTTTAATATTTCTTGAAAATAAATTTCTCGGGAATCTAGATTATCCCCTACGCGAGGTGAGCGAGTGATTTCTAGGTTAAAGCCACATTAGCATTCTTGCAGCTTTTCGCGGATACAGAATGTTGAAAATATAACAACATATATAATTAATTTTATGTAAAACTTAATAGAATAAATTCTAAAACAATGACTAAACTGATTAAAGGCCAATAATATATCAGATAACTTATAATAAAAGACTAGATAACATATGATAAAAATTATATTTTATTAATCAAGTTTTTTCCCGAAGGAAGATTAAATTTGATGTCCATGGACACTTGTAAACAAAAAGATCTTGCATCAAGATGCTGAAAAAAGCAACATAATTCAGCATAATGAGCTTGACAGATAGTTGACCTTGACAAGAGACATTCGGGGAGGTTAATCTCCCTTTAAAATAAAAAAATGAGTAATATAACTGGCCGATTCTACAGCGTCTAAGGACAACACCGTCACGTCCTCTATATTGAGACAAAGATGTAAATCCTAAACAAGGCTGTATAGAGTGTAACTTATTATCTTCCTGGTTATTCCATTGATTTGACTATAATTGTGAACAATGGTTCAAAATATGTATGAGGAAATGAAACAGGAAGTAATTTCTTTATAAAATGCTGCTTTAGCAGCTGAATCGGCTTTTGTGTTACCTTTAATACCAACATGGCTGGGTAATTAACAGAAATTAATTATTTTATAAAAATCTGTAACTACATATAGTTGATGTATGCAATTCAAGAGGCGAGCCCTACACGTCAACACAAAAGTGTCATTAGAAAACACGAAAAATAATGATGATTTCACATTAATATTTCTTTACTAAATCATCTGAAAAGCATTTTAATAAAATATTCATTTTTCGGCAATTGGATCTATGTATTTTCAAAAAGGAATTCTTTCATTTTGATTACACAAATCGTTGATGTATAGAAAAATGATGATGTTCTATTTTATTATAAAGAAATGGAGTAATTCCTTAACAGATCAAAATAAGCTGTATAATACCAAACAATTACTTGGCTTTTCATCATCAATAAATTGTACGTTTTGTTTTAGGTATGGAGCTTTTTCCCGCTTCCGCAATCCTTAATGGGTAGACAAAAGCTGAAGGCAGTATGCTGAGAAATAAACTCTGAAATTTAAGGTTCTCAAGTTTGACAGCTTGTCAAAGTTAAGTCTATTGCTTCAAATTCTTCTCTATCCCGAACCTCACATCCGAGGCCCGAATGATAATCAAGTTTGTTGATCAAAACTATTGAATAATTATCGAATGAAGATTTTAAGACAGTGATAAAAAAAACTAAAATGTAAAAAATACACAATATACAATCAAGCACTTGATTTTTTTAATTACTTTGGAGGACATAAATAAAGTGAATGGTCGTTCACAACATATACATTTATGCTCACGTTTTACGACATGTTTAAAATCGGTCGATAGCTTCCGTGGACAGTGATAAAATGAAGTAAGTGATTCTATTATTGAGTAGATGTGTTTTATAATTGAATATATTGTATTTAGCCATTTCAAAATTGTGTTAAATTGAGAATCCTTTTAACACGATGTTGAAGATTTGTAAGGCCTTAAAATATTTACAGTCGATAGAAAATGGTTTAGTTGCAGGCGTAACTTCAAGGCCACGTTATAATTATCTTGTACCTAAACAGACCCATCTTATTCGAAATTATGAAATGAAATCGTTCTTTTACCACTTAAATGATCAGGTTACTCATGGCATGGTATATTTTATATCAGATTGTAGTATCGAGATTTCAAGTTGGATGAATATAAGTAAATATAATCTGTTTGAGAAATCTGAGAGTCGTACATAATTTGTTCCTCAAGAGAATTGCACTGACATACTAGATTTTTTTTTTTTAATGAACAGATACGAGGTATGAGTAATTTATTCGGCTAATGCAGACATTTGCAAATGTTGACACAAGAAGAATTGTAACAGTTCTTTTTCAAAGTATTGATAAAAAGGAAATAGGTTAAGATTTAAGAACATATTTGCAAGTGACCCAAAATACCTGTGGTAAACTGATTTATAAGATGTACTCATACTATATATCATAAGTTTTAAATTTAAACAGAGGCATAGGTGCATTTTTCCAGACATATGTGCCTGAGTGAATATCAGATAATAAGTGAACCTAGGGTTGTCGCAGGTCATTTCTTTTTCAAAGTTATGGAAACCTCATACTGTTATATTGCAAGATTGCAACCATTTTACCGCAACATAAGCTGCTTACGAGAAAGAGTTGTATTAATTAGCGTCCGGAACGGTTTTAGTTAAAGAAAAGTGTAAAATGTCAATTATTTTTGGTTCATGCTTTCACGCAAAAAAAATGTCTGAAAAAAATTAGATTTAGAAGAAAAGTATTGCTTAAACACAGTGTAAAAGATCAGGAAGCAAAGTTGTAATGTTAATCTGCTGTTCGAGTGTTAAATGTATGAACGCTGTAAACAAAGAGTTTGGATGAAATGTATTAGAATGATCTTAACACTGCCAAAAAAATTAGATTATCTTTCTCAAAAACAAAAAATGCTGCTTTAAATAAATGTTTTTATATAATTATCAATATGTTTAAGTAAAAATCACACTATCATTTTATCGACCATCTTTTATTAGATTATCAAGATTCATGGCCCTGTCGAGATTCATATATTTATATCGGGCGGTCAGTTTTGGAATGGCGTAGGAAAGCGGAGTGTCCAGAAAAAAACCTCCGACCTTATGCAAGCAAACTGACAACTTTTCTCACACTAGGATCTACCCATGTTGGGGTCGAACCAAATCGGAGAAGACCGCTGTCAGCGTTTTAGACCACTCGGTTCTCGTGGCCTCTATAAACGTAGTTTAGATTTTAGTTGAAAGTCTAAAAATCTTGTAAAATCTTTTCGTTAAATACCTAGTAATGGTATTAATTACTAAAACTTGTCTTTTTGCGATAGTCATTTTACAGTTTTGATTTCATAACATTCCTCTGACTCAAAAAATAGTGACAATCTTGTTGCTTTTTTAAAAAACCACATGAAAAGCAGCTTTATGTTCTAAAAAGAATCCTAATCGTTTGACAGTTTAAATGTTTTTAAGCGATTCATCACTGTTGATTTTGTGAAACATGATTCCTTTATCCCCACCAGGCGTAGGATAAATTTTGCACTTTCGCAGTGAAAGTTCACTTGTTTTACTGGTCTTGCGAAATTTTCACTTAATGGTTTGTTAATGTTTAAGGTCGATAATTAAATCGGAATAGGTGGCAATGAAAAGATACATTCGCAAAATGACGTCATAATCAACGAATTAATCAGAGTATAGAAAAGAACAAATCTTATTTTAAACTTCATTTACCTAAGACTTAAAGCTGCATTAAGTTTTCCAAAGAAAAAAAATAAAACGGTGCTAATCTAATAAATGATGTTCCTAATGAACAATGTTACATTTGGTTCAACGATAAAAGCTCGAATAAATACAGAAATTACAGTATTTACCCAGCGAGATGCAGCATTTGGGATCTAATATTAGAACATGGTTACGTCATCAAAACCCGGGTCATTTAAACACAACTTTCAAAATGTTGAAATACGATAAATTAAACAAAGAACTTCGTTGAATTTGTCATTTGTGACTTAGTAAGGGAAAAATAACACCATTTCAAATACATCTGGATATGAATGAAGGACAATGAATGCAATCTGTCATGTTTCACTTTCGATTCTAGGCTTTTCCGTAAATCCGTGCGCATGCTCCAAGCTCATAATTACCATCGTAGAACACTGACCAACCAGTCAGAGGATTCCGTTTATTTACAGCTAAAAGAAATGAAATTTTAGAAAGTGAATGTCACGGATCGTGGTTAGAAGATAACTACTTTTAAAAAAATATGTTTTTAGAAAATCAAAAAAAATTCAGAAATTTGGTAAACTTAATGCAGCTTTAAAAGTCTTTATGGTTTGTGAAACCATTGATAATAACATTTAGATGCATGTAAAAAAAAAAAAAAAAAAAAAAAAAAAAAAAAAAACTTGTACGAACGGGATCTTACTATCATGTTTCACAGTAAACTACGATATTGTGTAATTTGATCAGTGTATCAGGTGATTGTATGTATTTAGGTCGCTTTTGTAATTCAGCATCTTAAAAAACAATAAAATCTGGCTTTGTGTAACAATCATTATAAAATTCGAGTTATAAAAAGATAAAATGCCTTCCCACCACGTCTTTGCATCTCGTAAAACCATGAATCATTGGAAACAAAATATATCATCATTTAGCAAATGTGCAATTCATCGAAGCCATATCAATGTAATTAAAAGAGAATCTTACATTAACAGAGGAACATAGTAAAGAAGAAATTTAGTTTGGATTTCACAGACAAGTAACAAATAGGTCTTGCCATATGATATGACCAAACACATTATGAACGATGTAAGTCCGGTTAATAAGTATAAAATAAACTAAATCTACACGAAATTTCAACATCATTTAAGTCAAGTTGTAAAAAAGTTTAAAGAAAGGTATTTAACAATATCTCATCCAAGACTTTAACCTTTAAATCAAAAGTAGAATTGCTAGAGAAAGACAAATATTCCGATCGTGAAGTCATAACTTAAAATTCCCCATACCATATGTTTCTTTGACCTTAAATTCAATTTTTCTTACTGGCCAATACAGATTACTTTAATAAAAACTTAAGACATTTAATACGACAAATTTATACTAAAGCATGCATTTGGTTTCATGAAATAATTTCAAAACAATAATCCGCTTTGACCCACATGATATTTACTGATGACACATAAAACGCTTAAAGATAATTTGCGTAAAGTTTCAAGTGAAATCATAAAACAGCAATGATATTTGCCTCAGACACTATCTTCAAACACACTCTATCCTAAGCCTTTATTATAAGAACATCGTTGTATCTGTAACCATAGAGATCAATTTCAGTTTTGTTGCAACGTGTACACATACATGTAGATCTCCTTATACTCTCAACCTTAGTTTCTATGGGTGTATAAAATTTACACAAAAAAGGAATATAAACAAATGTACATCTTGAATGGTTACTTTACTGCGAATACAGTAGAGACGAATGGCTAACCTTTCTCAATTTTATCAATAATTTCACAGCGTCTCTCTTTAACTAAAGAAACTCAAATACAAATGTTGTATTTGATATAGAAAAAGTCAGGCATCAAATGCAGTCAAGTTCCAATTTTATTGAAAGGCCTAATTGATGGAAAAAAAATACAAACACGGCTTTATTTTTTTATTTTTAAAACCATCCAATTACAGTTTCTATAAGAACAATAAATGTATTAAACCGTCTATATACAGCTTTTAATGACAAAACGTTATTTTCAAAAAATCATATTAAGAGCAAGACTTTTGCAAGTGTTATGTTAATAAAGTTATAAAACAGTAGATTGTACACGTATGTTTTAAATTTACTATTATAGAGTTTAAGTCTGATTGCTCATGAAGACATGAGTAAAATTCAATGTAAACTGCTTGGATGTGAATATATATATACGTGTCATTAACCTGTCTTTGATTATGGAAAGTGTGCTTGTACATTTTCAAGGCATTTACGCGTGCCTTCATTTTAACAGGCACGTCTTCAGTATTTGATGTATATATCTTGAAATTTTGAATATATATATATATATATATATATATATATATATATATATATATATATATATATATATATATTAGGGCTGGGTACCTCCAGGAAATTTATACAACGGTATACCACGTTATTTTTACTATTTACCGCGGTATACCTCAATTTTACTTTTTACCATGTCCTGTATGGCTATCACTGGTAGTCATTGACATTATGATAAAATTTTCAGGAAATTTATAGATTAGGTGATGTTGACATATATGAACTGTCATATTTGAATGTGCCACCTCCCGCAACCCACACAGCAACATTTTCTTCAATAACATTATCTGTAATTCGTTTTATGAAACATAAAGTTATCCAAAATTGTTGCTTTGGTTTTTCTATTTTAACCCTTATTGTACCAGATGGCCGATCATGGGCCCAAGACATACTGCGTTGCGTACCAGATGGTCGATCGGGCCGATTCATGATCCAACGCTCAAATTTAGTTACGTCATTAAAGAATGACTGTCAAAAAAAGTCATGAATTTGATCTGCACGTCAAAGCCGACATGGGGTTTACACTAACTAATGAAAATGTTAAACCATTTATAAAAATAGATTCTAACTTGACTTTAAAGTTTTGCACTTGTCTTTGATAGTTACTAGTTCTACAAAAATTTTAAATTAATTTCGCACGAGGAAAAGTATTAAAGGCAAAAAAAATTTTAAATTGCCTCATTCAGAAAACAATAACATTCTTAAATCATAGATAGTACTAGCGTGTACTCGCCTTGCAACGCCATATTGTTTCCAAAGACGATTTGAAAGCGCTCGATTCAAAATATTTTAACTCCGTCAACAAGTCACTCGAGTTGATATTACTAAAGAAATTAAAATCATTAAAATTATCTTTTATTCATTTGCTGAAAACTTTAAGGGCGCTTCTTATACAGTTCGCGGTTAGATTCAAACAAACACACCCATGGCGTAATTATTTTTAGATTGAAAATACCGGCAGAAGTATATTTTTTTTATGGTTTTGCCGTTTAGAGCGTTTACCATCATTAAAATAAAACTACACCATTTAAGCATGGAAGTAAAGATTTTGTCTTTAACTAACGGTATTTCCCGACGATACCGCCGTATGGTACCGCGAGATAAAAAACTACGGTTACCGGCTTACCGGTAATACCGCGCGCTTCTAATATATATATATATATATATATATATATATATATATATATATATATTATAACTCTCACCGTTGTATAGACACATGTTTAGAAGTAAAGGATACATTAATACATAAAACATTGATAACATTTGTCTCTTTATAGGATTTTTTAGCTTCGTAAATAAAAGTAATCAACCTTTATTGAACAAGTCGCTAAATATTAGTACAATTTCACCTTCTAAAGTTCGATTAGAACTAGAATTGTTGTAAAAATATATTTACCACTTGATGATCAAATAGTTTTTAATTCAAATTTATTTATTTTATGTATTATTCGTTTTACCAATGTTAAACAAATTTTGAATTCTAAATAATCTTTATGAATTTGCAATCAAAAGAGCTACCATGAACACTTTTATGTCTTTTTTTATCAATGAAAACAGGTGCTAGAGGGTCTGTAGGAAAGACTTTACTCGTACGATTTTAGGAAAGCTGTTTATCTACAACTAGTATCATTCAGTGATTTTCCAGGAAAAAGTACTGAAATTGTATTGCTTTATCTCTTTAGCTGTTCAAAATTCATTTGTACTTGTTCAGCGATATAATTCGTGATTTTTTTAAAAATAATTAGTATCTAATCTATATAACAATGGTCTTTAGACGTTTGACGATTGTGATAAATTCTTCAAGATTAAAAAGGTTTGATATGCTATAGACACCATTAACGATATAAACATAATTCTGAGACGGATTTCTGTAGAATCTATAAATGACTATAAATCACTACATGGTCATCGGACACTGACCTTTTTAGTGAATCTATAATATGACAATACGTAAGTGGAACAGAAAACACAAAATTCCATATGGATTGTGGTAAGAATATATAGCTTGTTAACAAAACGACAGAAAACATATTGTAAAAAACAAATGACTAAACGATATTCAATGTTTTCACTCTGAGCCGGGATATTCATTTAGTTAGCTTTTCGCTATCAATCTAAAATGACACAAGGCATATAAACAAAAATCACACCTTGTTATAAACTGAGGTTTCCAAGAAAAGCTTTTATGAAAAAAAAAAAACATAACAAAATTGATGTTGGCATTTGACGTTGAAGATATATGTTTTTGTTTGTTAGAAACAAATTCCTTATATGTTTAAACAAGCGTTTTCTTACTAATAGATAAAGACTAACAAGAATATTTAAGCCTAGGCTAATCAAGGCCCTTAAAATGTTTTACGGCCGTCGTCACAAAATTGTTGATAAGTATGTAGTTACTGTATCCAAACTTATACTGGATATATTAGTCTTTCCATAGTTCCTTGTTCCTTTCATGCTCAATGTTGACTTGCACGTGACAGGTGTAGCTACGCAGACAGGAAGTGCTTACCCTCTCGGAGCACTCTGCCTCACTTCCTTGATGAAAGTTCACGTGATAAATTTGCAAGCTTTCAAAGTTTTTACTTTGTTTTTGGGATTGTGATTTTGACAAGGACTGGTATGTTTGTTTTACTTCAATCAGTCTTTGATAAACATCCTTTTTACTTTATTTCTATAATGAGTTTTAAAAAGGAATCACTGATGTTATAAAGTAAGATGTGAAACAAAAAGTATGTAGCTAAAATATAAATGTTCTTGTTTTCTTTATTTTTTACTTTTTCAATACTAGGGTACTAACAAAAGTTTTATTTGTCAACCCGTGTTGCGTACATTAAATTTTTATCAACAGATATGTTATTGTAACATACGATCATTCATCGCTCTTATCGATCGCGTTTAAAATGGATCTATGTTTTACAAAAATAAAAATTAAAAAAAAGAGATGTTAAAATATTCTAGACTTCCAGACTGATATTATAATAACCTTGCAAATGAAAAACATTCAGTTTGCGCAAAGTTAAAGTACCTTTAGAAAATTATTTCAAGTAAATCATCTAAATTTAATGTTTGTTGCTTCGAAAATTGTTTATATAAGAGATCAAACAGAACACAACAATTATTTATTTATCACTAACAGTAATGCATTTTTAATTTCTTTATGGTTAAATAAGATGATCAAATAAACCTGTAGATGTTTCGATAATAATTTACAGACAATTCATTTCCATTCAAATTCTAAAACATTCTTTCGTGATCAATCGATAAAAAACGTTTTTCGACTTCCTATTATTCGGTCTAGCATAAAACATGGACCTTCATAAATTTAAAAGATAAAAATAAATGAGCGCTGAATCATTCTTGTAGCCTAGAACAAAAACATATAATAAGCGAAACTTATCAAGCGATACAAATGTTTATCCATTTGTATTTACGGCAAAGAAAATGTTCTTAATTATAAAACTTTTATCTACTGAAACAATTTTATTTGACAAAGATTTTCGTGAATAAAAAATACAACAAAAAGGTTTCTTACATATGACTGTAAAATAAAATGCAAGAAAAACAATATAAAGCAATATTCGTAGACAAAATTTTAAGGAATAATAAATAAAAGGATTCTTTAATACGGCTCTTGCAGAACATGAAACAAAAACAAGTTAACGAAAACCGTCAACATTCCCTTTTTCAATAGAGATGTTCATCTTAGCAGTCTTAATTAAATTTTGTTATGACACAATCTGTACTTCCAAAAGTGACTAGGCGCTCCCAGTATTAAAGCGTTGTCGGTTACTATACAGATTTAATAGGGTTATAAGACATGCCGCTTCAATAGAAAAATATCATTTACAATTATTATATTTTCTCTAATGAAAGGCAGTCCCCGAAATTATTGCAGAGAATAAAAATTTTGAAATGAAATAAATGTGCTATAAAATTATTTTGATTCTGACAAACTGAAATCTTGTTGCAGTAACAACAAAAGGTAATATAACGTCATTGTCCATTGAATGTATATATTTCACGCATATGTGATAGATTTATCTCACTGAATTGCGGTACAATATCTTGCCATATCGCACCCCGCGTGCGCACGTGTAGCCTTTCTCAGTTGAACGGGGACTACGTTTTTTTTCAATGGCAAGGGTCATAATTAAGTGGGAAAAAACTATATGAGAACTACAAAAGAGACATTTTATGATGAATAATATTTTTACTAAACGATGTATAAATATAAAGAGAAAAATCGCCTATTTTGTTTTGTCGCGTAGGTTCAAATTCTGCTGTAGAGTGAACCGTCATTTGTTATTGTTGCGTGTCTTGTATTCATCCGCCAGCAAATTTTTGCATCGAAATAGAAGTGATTCCGGTTTTTTTTTCGTAAATTATATGCGAGACAAATAATAAAATACTCGACTGAGGTCGAGATGGGACAAATTCCAACCTCATCAGTCAGAATTTTTTTCATCTCACACTCTGACCACTCGATCGGAATTTTTAATGGGCAAGTTGTTTTTGTATTTAAAATTAATTACACACCCAAAAGTCTATTAATGAAATTGTTATTTAATGCATTGCCATGACACGTGATACTTACGAAAACATACAGTGTATGTGAAGTTGCAAAGATAAGAAAAGCTGAATTTTAAACTCTAGTGCACAAGTGTCGATTTTATACTTTAACATATTATAACCTTAATTTACCTTGTGTTGAATTTATAGTAATGTTAAGAAGATTTTGTAACAATCATAATAAAATGCAGTTAAAAAGATTAAAGGACTGAATGTTTCCTCTTATTTATCTCTCTTAGAATCATAACTCATTTTTAATTAAAGCACATTACAGTGAAGAAACAACCTAGTTTGTATGAGCAGGTAGTGTGTTTAAAACTGAAATCTAAGTTGATGTATTTACGTGATTTTGGCGTGCTTTAACGACATAGCATTTTCGCTTTTTAGCATTTTCTAAAACAATTAATTACACTTATTGTTCTTTATCAATTTGAATCGTTAAACGTTATATAATCATTGTAATTAGAGTTTGGAAGTCACGGTTTGAAAGTTAATTGAAAGAGGAAGTTTTCTTTCCGATCTGTTGAACTGTCACACTCAACATTTTGTAATTGTCGTTCAGAATGAAGCCTTTTATTGGCTGAGAGAAATTACACAGTATAAGGGTCTTTGCATAGGTACCAATTACTAAAAATGTTTAGATCACTGACTAGCCCATCGCACTGGTTGCGATTGAAAAACGGGTTAAAAAACACAAACATCAACATTCTGAGTAGAGTAATAGTGATTTATGCCAAAGTTTAGATTTATTTACTTGAAATAAGCCAGGCAGATCTGAAATGATTGAGAAAACCGGAGAACCAACTCTATTTCACCCAAATGGAATTAGAACCTAGGTGATGAGAGACACTGCAAGCATGTGTAGATCACCTGGCCATAACGGGCTCCTCAAAATAAACGATTAAATACATTGTTATACTGGCTTTTCTTGTTTTAAAACGCTCATGACAAGTCGAAAGTTTGCTCCAAAAAATAAAGTTTTTACGCGATATAAATTATCTAAATTTTATGTATATACAATTACATGTATATACTGGTTACATCTCATTTTTAGACTAAATTTAAAAATCGAAAAACATTTAACCAAAAATTTAAAAAAAAAAAACGACATAAAGTCAACAGATGTACGAAAAATAACGATATTGTATTTAATGAGCAATAATATATGTAAATTTTGTAAACTTGAAACTTTAATGTTTCAGAATTATATTTTTTAAACATGATCAATAGCAATTTAATATAAACAGTTAATTCTATACCTGGATTTCAAATCTGTTGAAATAAGACTGTTAAGTAAACCTGCCTGATCTTTCTCTGCCGACAAAGGATACGTGATAATTTGCATACTATACAAACTTAACTTCGGAACAAAATACATCTTTGATTGCAGCAAAATGCATGGTTGTATGCCAATGGGACATAAAGACGTGGCATTCTAATTAAATAATGCACGAACAAGTGGCTCGTGGTCTTCAATAACTGGCATTGATTTACAACAATAACTTAAATGAAAATTATCCACTAATTAGGCTTCAGTACAGAATGATATATTGATTGAAAACGCAATTTGTGTCTAAGATTTATTTCTTTCAAAATTAACACTTGCCGATGCATGTCCGTTTTCTGTGCATTCTAACTTTTAAATATCATAAAAATTCAAATTTTTGATTGATATTGTTGTTGGCAATTGTGCCTAAATTATCTTGAAACAAAATATTAGTTTTTTAGCCGAAATAAGCTGATTCTTCTAAACTAAATTTTATTTTATTTAGATATTTTACGTTTACTAAGTCTCCTCTTCCTAATTCATACAAATTTAGAGCGAGTGTTTATCAATGTATCGGTTTGGTTTAGCAGGGTGCATAGCGAAGTCGCTTTATAAGATAAAAACATGGATTTTATGCAATCCGATTTATTGATTGATTTATTTTTTTTATTTAATCCAATTATTTCTCCCAATGTATGCCTTATGCTCAATTTTAATCTCCTAGTAATGTATTTGTCACTAAACTACCTTTTATAGGTTGTAGGGATATTTCTTATATACGTTTGCCTGTCTGGTAACAATATAATCTGACCTGGTTTTTTAATTAGGTAATTTATCTAATAAAATAAAAATAAAACAAACATACCAGTCCTTGTCCATATCACAATCCCAAAAACAAAGTAAAAACTTTGCAAACTGGCAAAATAGGTGATACACGTGAACTCCCATCAAGGAAGTGAGGCCGGGTGCTCCGGAAGGGTAAGCACCTCCTGTTTAGCTAGCTACACCCGTAATGAAAAATCGGCCAATAAACTGCAAATGGCCAGTGATGAAAATACAGTAGTTTAGCAAACACAAACATACCATTTAAAAAAAAAACAGTGGTTCATTAAACGCATGTTTAAAAATTAAAAATGAGCCTTATAACAAGACATGAACAAACTTCCCTTAAATGTATAGGTTATAAATAGAAAATTTAATTAAATATATCATATTTTATTTGTATTTTATAGTAATAATAATTATTATTATTAACTATTATTATCAAAGATCAGATTCATTTTATCAAAGTGGTTTAAAAGAAATGTTAAGTGTGCTTTGTATTACTATCAAAACAATTACTATATACATTTCTCATGACCGATGATAATGTTATAATCGTAGTAAAATTTCTGTCAAATAAGTGTCACGCTATGGAATTAAACAATTTGTAGTGCAAAAACAAAATTGATCAAAAGCAGGCCTAAAGATTTCATAAACTATGTATATATATATTATTATTTTGTTATGTTACTAACAGAGAATTTGGTATATCTGTATATCAATATAGTTAACTAGTTTCGGGGTTTTGTTATTTATCACTTGTAGTATAACATACAATTCAAGAATCCATTATCTTGTCACTTTAAATCATTTGTAACGTATAACCAAAATGAATTTCGGAATAAATGCATATCGTAAAAGGAACAAAGCTTACAGTGCAGCTTTAGCTTGTCACTATCCGTCTAGTATAGCATAAGAAAGGATTGCTCTCAAGATCAAACTAGATTAAATTGTGTTACAGCCTCAGAGGAAATCTAATAAGTTTTTAAAGTCATTAAAAACAGCTCAGCCCTAACATAAAAGAACAAATAAGCTTTACATAGCTGTATGTTTGTGTTTTAAATTCAAGGCGTCAGATAAATTCCGTCTTTGATATATTCCCTGCTGATTCTGTCGCCAATGCATTAGTTGTATATATATGACAAATAATTGCAAGTTGTGTTATTTGAAATATTGTTATCCACTGAACACTGATTCTTTTTAGAATATTAAAAAAAATCAGTAAATCGACACTGACTAATGTTTACTTCTACAAGTAACATGAAACTTAAAAAGTTATAAAATATTTATCTAAAATCGAAAGAAAATTGTGTGGTTTAATTTATATGAGAAATTGACATTGAATGAAAACATTTCTAGGTCTGTTGAGAAATTGGTAATCAAAAAGATATTTCTCAAAAACGTTAATATATCAGAAGTACAGCTAAAATCTTACCAACTCCGGATGGTTGCAGTTCTTAATCCTTAGTCATTTTTACCGTAAATCGAGGCTGTGTAGGAAAAACATTCGACCTTTGACACATATGACAAAAAAGTATCATTAAAATATGTTATTTCAAATTAATATGAAGCCTTTCTTTACGTATACCTACAGATATTAATGATGCATTAAGCCACATATCTGTTTTCTTTAAATGTAATGGGATTTGTATGTAGTAAGATATGTTTCTAAATGTCAATAATGTGTGATTTATGGGATTGTTTTAATTTCTAGATAAGGATGAGAATAAAACATACTTCCCTTATTTTAGGATATTGGATCTGAGGATTACATCAAATTGTTCAGACATGCCGTTATAGTTGAATAATCTTCATCACATTTTTAAGAATTTGTCGTAGGCGTTTGTACTCACATAACTGTTAAGTTTTCTTTGTCAAAAATGATACAAATGTGTAATAATGCAAACCTCAAATAAATTCTGATATAGGAACCTAACCTATCGTGTTTTTACAGCTTCACTGCATTTTAAAGTTATTATTTCAAGGAATGGTGTGTGATTATTTGTAATTAATTTATATATGCGCAAATTGTCATGATATAAATTTCTGTCCGAATGGTTCAAAACGTGTTCACAGCACCTCTTACAATCCAAAATCGATTCCGACTTGACCAAAACTTAAGTAAGAAAGTTCGTTAATTAACTTGCTATGATCTTCCAGTATTTATGTTTTCGTCACCATTTCGAATTACCACCTTGATATTAGTCAAACATTATAACTTCATACAGTTTTGTCTACGAACCGATTGACATATCTTTTTTATTTTTTTATCATTATTTTTTTATATGAAAACTTAATAGAAGGATTTCTTTTATTCATGTTTTACAGTTTCTCTCATCATGCTCAGCAACGGTAAATTAGCTACATGTTTAGATGAATCGTCGTAATTGCAGATGAGGAGTTTAATCTCTATTGTTTGTGTTTCCTTTTTTGTGATTTTTAGCTCACCTGAGCACAAAGTGCTCATTTGAGATATTGGTATCAATAGAGGCAGACTCTCCGTCGTCCGTCCGTCAACAATTGCTTCAAACGAATTCTTCTCAGAAACTTCTGGTCACATTTTGTTCAAACTTGGTCAAAAGCATCTATAGAACATTGCCTTTCAGATTTGTGTTTTGGTTGCTATAGCTACCAAATGTAGGTCACATTGACCTACATAGTTGAAAACCTAAAAAAAATTTTCTTCTCCAAAATAACTTCACTGAGATAAAATATGATGTGATATATGGCATCTAAAGGACCTTATATACCAAGTTTGTGAATTTCAATACTTTTTGCGAAAAATTAGGTTTCGCGTTTTTGCGTTTATTTTTTATACATTGTAAATAGTACTTTTTACCAAAATTACAATAATGAATAAATTTAGGTGAATTCTTTTTCCAAACATCATTTTCTTATGTGAAGAAACATATATTTGACAATTTTCATGAAATTCTGTAAAATACAAGTCGCTTTTTCGACTTTTTTCATTTTCAATTCTAGCAACCCAAGGGTCGAGGGTTCAAATCCCAGTGAGACACTGCCATTCATCCATCAAAAGACTTCTCAGACACTACTGGTCACATTTCATTCATATTAGTCAATAGCATCTATAGATCATTGTCATTCACTTTTGTGTTTCTGGTTGCTATGGCTACCAAAAGTAGGTCACAGTGACCTACATAGCTAAAAACCAAAACAATAATAATGATTTTCTCTGAAACCACTTCTATTGAGGCAACATGTTATGACTTACCAGGTATTATCAAGACATACCAGTTACATTTAAACTCAGGTGAGCAATTAGGGCCTTTTTAGGCCTCTTGTTTATCACCACTATCATTATGCGTGATAACTATATACAGTATTCTTCCTTCATTTTTATTTTCAGTATGGGACACATACCAGGAAAAAAAGATATCGTGTAAGAAGATATGTAAGTACAGATTAAATAAACACTCAAATCTCACAGGACAATCTGGCAAATGTTACAACTAGATTCTTCATAAGTTGTGCCGTTTTCTATAGAAAATTGAACCTATAAAGACAAACAAATTTGTTTAGATATTCATTTTATAACCATACAGAGTTATACAAATGCCTGTAATATTGATCAGAGCAGTAAAATAGGATAATTAGTTGATATAAAATGCCGCACGAGAACGAGTAAGGTCTTGTGGGACCTTCGTTTCATGATTGTTTAAATTACAGTACAATCATCTCAATGTATTATTCTAAACTTGGGAATTACAATGTTTCGACATCAGTTTCTTATTGCAATATCCCAGTTTTCTCCAGGGTGTTTCGTAATAAAATATACTGAAAACGGCTCCTTAAACACGCAGTTAAGCATGTAAATAGTAATTTAGTTTTCATAACCAATTCTGTGTTATATCAATAGTAGTACCCCCTTACACACACACACACACACACACACACACACACACACACATATATATATATATAATGCAAGATAAATTGGGTAATATTGCTCAAAATTATTAAATTGGTTATAGTATTCTGTACAACCTAATAAGAGTCTTATAATTCGTAATTGAAAAAATATATGACTTGCCGGTACAGTGATTTATTCACTTATCAAACATATGAAGATTTAAAAACATTTACTTGTTACAGGAAATCCCAGATAAGAGACAAATGCAGTAGATTATGTATATATGTATATACGGTCGAAAGCAAAACAGAAACTTTCATTCCATTCCTTTTGGGTTTTATTAATTTAGGGCAACATCATTTATTAAAAACATATTTGATCATTACACAAAGTGAACTGGTACAATCGAGATCGATCAATAATCATCCAAGAAAGAGTTAAATTTAATTGCTTTTAAAAACGTGTTGATAAATGTTTACAATGTCATTATAAACAGATGCGACAAAAATAAAAGAATTTTATCTTCAAAATGCTACTAAATTAAAAAAAAAATCATTCGATCTTTGTCATGTTTAAATAAGATTTTACACCATCCTGACACATCTTTATCAATATAAAACAAAAACCTGCTAAATTTTGGAAAATCATTCTGATCAGTGATACAAGGGGCCGAAAAGTTTGATAGATCAACAACATAAGCCAAACAATTGAAAATAAATGAATCTATCTAGGGGACCTCGGTGACCCAGTGTCCTAAAGCGCGCGCTTACGGATCCGAAGGAATTCCGAGCACTTAGGTTTACTTTACCATCCCAGACCGTCTCGATTTAAGTGGAAATACTTGACTGCGGCGTAAGCACTATCGCACCATTTCATTTCTTCCTGTAAACTAACATGTGTGTGTGCAAAAAATTGTGAATTATGACGGTTTCATTAAACTGTTTTCTACTTCATGATTTGACATTTAATAAAGTGCACAAAGTTAAGAATCTGATTGGAGAAATCATACTTTTTATGGTATTGTTACAAAATTAAGTTGGAATTTTTTTTGGTAACGAGCTATTATATAATGGTAATCTTCCGTCTTTTACTGAATTATTGAACTGTTTAGAATCTAAAACGCTTGTGTGTTCACATTCTTTATGCGAATTCTAACGTTTCCACTGCTTTATTTCGATAATTGCTTCTCCTTGAAGGTTAAAGCTAGTTTTAACTACTTAAATTAAGCTCAATTAACCATGCTTACTTTTTGATAATTCATTAGATTTCCCAATAGCAACAGATTCGAAAAATACTTGACGCATTACAGAATGCATGAATATGGATTTTGTAAAAGCTCAAACCGAGACGAATCATGTGAAATCCGGATTTAGTTTTTTTTTCAGAATATTTTTTCGATTACTTTATTTCTAAAAGTAACCATGGAAATTTATAAAATGACAATGCTACTAGTTTATTAAATTTATTATTTTTTTCTCATTTTTAGAACGTGGTTGTGATAAACCTTAATTAGCATTCTTTAACATTTTTGCTTTAGGTTTGTTCGATAATGACGCTCTCATTTGTAAAAATCATTCCTCATCTAGTGAAAAGAAGTACACATGATCAGGTAGACCAATTAGAGATTGAATGACTCAAATAACAAATAAATGTTGGACACCACAGAGTGTAAAATGAAAATATTACCATTTGTAGTGCCTTTTGGGGCTTGGATTAAAGTAGAATTTACCCTGAACATAGAATTTATTGGTGAAATTAAAAAAAAATAAAAATCAGTTTTCAAAAAAACAATTATTAAAGTGTTAGTTTACCAAATCCACGATTTTATTACAAAACATGTATTGTAGTAAATTTTCAAATTCTAATATCTGAAAAATAATCAACTACTATTACTTTTTTCTTCAATGTTTACTTGGAATACCTTTGCTGTTAATAAAAAAAACATTTTTTCACCATATTTATTTCCTCTTTGAATACTTCACCGTTTAACTTAGAAAATCGTTGCTCTTATACAAGACATTTTTCGATATATCTTTTGTTAAATTGGCTAAACTTTGCCTTGGATAGACAAAAAAGTGTTTTGTATTAATACTTTATCGTTTAACTAAGAAAATCTTTGCTCTCAATAGAAAAAGACATTTTTTCAATATATATTTTGTTTAACTTGGATAAACTTTACTTTTGAAAAGAAAAAACTCTTGTTTTAATACTTCATCATTAAGATAAGAAAACCAATGCTCTTTATTTGAATTTTTATGCATTGTAAACCGAATTACTCATTAAGTAATAGATATTAACAATCTATTCCCCAAAAAATAAGCCATACTTGTAGATATTAGTAATGGGATTTGAGCTTCCTTGGTGACTTACTGATATGAGGGCATTTTGAATCCCGGTAGAGCCATATAAAATTGGAGATACAGCTTTCTCGCATATGTGATAGATTTATCTCACTGAATTGGTGGTACGGTGTTTTTTTTCATATCGCACCCCGAGTGCGCACGTGTAGCTTATCTCAGTTGAACGGGGACTACATTTTTTACAATTGGCAACGATGATGATTTTGTGCGAATAAACTATAAGAAAACGACAAAAATACTTTTTTTATGATGAATAATACATGTATTTTTTTTACTAAACGATGTATATATAAAGAGAAAAATCGCTGTTTTGATTTGTCACGTAAGCTCACATTCTGTTGTGGGTGAAACATTATTTGTGATTGTTACGTGTCTTATATTCATCCTTTAGCAAAATCTTGCATCGTAATAGTAGGGATTCCGGTATTTTTTTTTTTTTTTTTTTTTGTAAATTTTATGCGAGAAAAATAATCAATTAAATTATCTCGTGGTCAGATTTTTTTCATCTCAAACTCGGACGAGCCTTGTTTGAGATGAAAAATCTGACCTCTCGTTCGGAATTTCCCTATCTCGACCTCAAACTCGTAAAAGATTTTCTTTATCTGTCCTGACGCTCGGCAGTAAGAAGACAGGGTATTGAATGGTTAACCCGATGCAAGTATTATGTGACTAGGGAGGTACTGACTTGGTTGGCTTGCACCTTTACAAAAAGTCACCCTGAGTGCGCGCTTGTACAATGAGGACCATAATAAATTTGCACATCTCACGGATACACGACACGAATTCGTTTTATATTAATTGTTACAGATTTATAAACTTGCTCTTGTCGCGGATATATGAAAAATGCTGATTTGACATGAAACAACATTACAGTCAACAAATTTATGCCATCTAGATCAATTTTCGACTGCCGTATAAAAACTTTAAAATATCCGTTCTCCATGTTATGATCTAATTGATGATATAATTAAATGGAATTATTGATTAAAAACGTGTTACTTGATGTTAATTCCTTTAATGTTTTTTTTTTAAATATTCTTTTGTTCAAAAACCCCTTTTTCATTAGTAACGTTGCTTCATGTATTGGATAATTATAATTACGGAATAAATAACTTTCGTAACTTAAGATTCAATATTAAAGCAAAATTGTAACATCGCAATTTAAATGAGTGATGGTTAGTTTTAATAAGCTTTGTGCTATCCATCAAACATTTTATAATTATTACGAGTATTTGTTTAACCTTTTTGAAATAGGAAATTTTAATACATCTGCAATTAAATACGTGAGAAGATATGATAGAATAATGTTTAAAACATAGCAATGTCTTCATTAACATTGTTTAAGGAACACACATTGCAGTTAAATCTTACATTTAATTATCAGGTTACGGTGCAAACAAGACTTTAATCAGAAAATGGAGTCTTCGTGTCGCAAGACTAATGTAATTAAAATACAGAAATTTAATTAACAAAACATAAAAAAAATATCGAAGTAACAGCTGCGATGCGATAATTAAAAGCAATGCAACAAAGAAAATAGTGTTTAACCAAGGAGCCTACCGCACGTTATTTGAAATGAAATCTTGGTGAGCAAGTGGTTAAAAGCGTCCGCTGACGGATCACAATGCCTTTCATTGTCTGCACTCTAATACCAATTCTTGTGTTAGAAAAATTGTCCATTCGCTTGTAAAACGTCGATGGTTTCCTCCATACACTACGATCTTATTCCCCATTTTAGAACTCTTGCCGAACGTAGGTGTTTTCTCCGGGCACTCCGGTTTCCTCCACCATTCCTGAACTGACCGCCTCGAAATAAGTGAAAGATTCTTGACTGGGGCGTAAAAACACCATTACTCCACTCCACTTCACTCCATTTTAGAACTAACTGACCGTTTCGATATAAGTAAAAAAATCTTGACTTAGGCTCAAGACTTTTATTTCAGTCCATTTTTAAAGAAAATGTTTCTTTTGGTAAATGCTTTCACTAAAATTAACATCATGTTAAAAATTGCTCAATTGGATTTTTTCAGCTTAAAAATTTGTACTTTTATTTCATTGATATTGTCATAGCGTAAACTTTATTTGAATTTCATTTTTCGCAACAGCTGTGACGATCAATAATAATCATTTTGGGTTTTAAAATAGTTTCCTTTAGCAACAGGATTTTCCGGGATGTTGCATATCTAGAAATTTGATTATCAAAATCTCATTAAAACATCAAAACAAATATAAGAGTGTTTGTTATTTAACTTCATGTGTAGCTTTAATTTTTATACTAAGCAAAGCTCGGATTTATGTTTTACACCAGAAAGACGTGTGTTTAGACAAAATTATTCTTCTGTAAAAAGATTGATTTGATTGCTGATTGAATGGGGTTTTACTTCCCAGTCAAGAATTTTTAACTTATATCGAGACGTTCGGGAAAAAGAAATAACAAATTTAGATCAAAAGGATTTTTCTGCAGATAGTAAATTTCCTTGGGCCTTGTAATAGAACAAATATGCTTTTCGACACACTAATCAGAAATATAGAAAAAGTTAAAGTTATTTCTCATAGTATTTTGCTAAACAAAAAAATCTATATCTAGTTAGAATTATAAAACTCCCTTTTGTGTTTTAATTTTTGCTCATAAAGGCTTGCAGCAATAAATAAAATTCAAAATGCACTTCAAAAAACCTTATATTTAATGAAAACTCGTCAATCATTTGAAAAAAAGGCGAATTCATGTGTCAAATAGGTTGCGTTAAAGATAAAATCTTTTATTCAGATTGTCTGAATCGTAGTATCGGACATCAAAAATACAAAATGACATAACAACGTCAAAAAAAGAAGAACACTCAGGCTTAATCGACACGGAAATGCTTAATCGACACGGAAATGCCTCGCTCTGTTAAAAACAGTACTTTACTTCATATTACAGTTGACACAGTTGAATAGAAACAGGAAACACACGTGCCTTTCAGACAAAATTAAGAATTCCTAAATAGGTAAATTCTATATTTGATGTAAAAAAAATATTGCATTTCATGACAATTGACTAGACATACGTTCATTTAATACACACAGGTATTTACTAGGTTTTTTTTTTAAAAAAAAAATAATGGACTACTTTTTGCAGTGTTACTGTTATAGAACAATTTTATGCATATTACTTTCAGGAGACATCAGCTTTTATTTCGCTGTTTTTTTTCCGTTGTTTTGTTCAGTGTCTCTATTGGGATTTTCAATTCTCTCCTAAACGATAATTTATTTAACTTAGTTTTTAATACATTGTATAATGCTATTGTCTAGTGGATGCAAAACCTGAACTCATTTTCCAACATTATTATTTGCAGATGTTTTCACACAAATTTGGTAATGACAATATGTAGCATGCTTGAAAATACTTAATCTATCGTCTAAATTCAATTACTGTTTATTCATTACCCTTTTATACACATATTCTATATTATACAAAAATATTCGGGAGTAATTTTTACCAGCAATTAAACGTGAGAACAAAATAAAAATGACAAACAGGGATTATAGTTTATAAATATTTAACAGTAATACCTGTTTAATTTTGATGTCGCATATGTACACATTTCGAAACTTCATTCCTCATTAGGGACTAAACCTATCGCCTTATTATGAAAATCTTTGTAGCATTTTATAATTAGTGTGTTTGTGTTGTGTTTGTTTGCGTTGGTTTTGGATGGATGTTGTATGTCGTATTGCAATTAAATGTGTCCTTTTATCTTGTTTACGATTGCAGATTTATTTAAGTTATAATGATTTATACGATCACTTGGTAAATAAAAATATTCTTATAACATCCTACAATACTAGTACTGTGATGTTATTGTTTACGTTTTGAATTATAATGTATTTTGTTTACCCTTTACTTTTATCATTCACCTGTCGAAAGTTGCCATATGTCTCATATGCCAGTTGTAGATATTGGAGATAAATAAAAGAAATTATTGTTTTAATTTGATTGATCACATGTTGATTGATATGTGACACTATTACCATTCTTATTGTTATTTATTAATTAATTTATTTATTCATTATTGTTGTTGTTGTCAATGTTTATCTAAAATTGTTTTTTACAAATTTCATAAGAATACAAACTAATTAACCATTCTTATCTTAATATCATTCTAACTGTGCATCTTCTTTAATGTTAATAGACAGGAGGAAGGAAACATGTCTAAACAAGGAAATGTGAAGACAAACACTCCCGCTTGAGACAGATGGAAGCTAGATTAAGTAATGGACAGCCTGCCGATATGCCGATCCTGTATGTAACATATATAAATATACTAACTTGTACTTACAGACCAACGCAATCACATTAAACTGAAAAATTACGTTATAATTTAGAGCCTAAAAAAAATTCTAAACAACTTTATATATTAATCATATAGCATATAAATTATTTTTAATGACATTTTAAACTTTTTTTAAAAGGGAGACTTGGTGAATGTCAAGATGCATTTACCTTTACATATTTTTGTGGGATTTTTTTCTGTTTGTATATCACAGACTCTTTATAGTGTTAAAACAGGTTTGAAACCTGTGATTAAGAGTATGCGTCATTTTTGTTGCTTATTTTTCTAGACGGGGAGTTATGAGAATGTAATTTATAATAACTGGAATCATAACTGAATTAAAGTGCTTCTCAAATAATAGGTTATAGCAGCACTCATAATTATTTTGTAGAAACATGTTTTTTATAATAAAAAATGCACGTTATTGTACTCCAGTGTTCATGAAGAATGCTAGAATACTTTAAATTTCTCTATATTTACTATTTGTAACAATGTTAGACCTTTTTCTCGTATCTGACTGTAAAATAAATGGACAAGGTCATAACTAGTTTTTTTTTACCTATTTGTTTTACTATTTTGAAAATTTTATGCCATACCGTCGTCCTTATCCGTTACATAAAATGAATAAATAAATAAATAATAAAAATAAAAATAGTAAAACAAAATTAAACAAACCGAAAACTGACTACTTTTTTGGTGAATATACGAATTAATGTACACCTGGTTGAAATATTATTACAAGTAATATTATCATTTCTCCTATTTTATACTTTTGGTTAATACAATCATTTTATATATATATATATATATATATATATATATATATATATATATATAATCCATTAAAATATATTTTTACATGTACATACACATTACCGCTACTATTGGTATTTCAATTGCATGAATATCATTATAACATCTAATTGTTTAAACAATTCCAAAGAGAATAAAATATACAACCCTATTCATATTTGTGTCGACAATAACAATAAATTAATATTTTACGCATTCTTTTTATTAGATACAAGTTATATCTCTTAAGCGTAATAGCCCATCGAAAAACAGACAATAACATTTTAAATAAGATCACATATTCCTTTTTCTTTCCCATACAAGATTGAATCTTACTATGATATTTTTGCTTCATCATTTGATATACATACGTGCACAAATATATGTTTATTAGTTCTAACTTCTTGCTCTTAAATCATTGCGTATAGTTTAAATTTCTCTTTAAGCAGTAATTTTTATACTTAAGAGAAACAATTTGTTACTTTTACAAGTTGGGGATTGTTAAAAACATCTTTAGATGCAAGATACACACGGATAGTTTGTAGTTATTACTAACATTCAAAATGTGCACCAAGTAAAACGTGTTGAACATGCATTATACCATTTTTGTTCACCCTCTGCTATACAACAATATATTAGATAAACTGTCAAGTTGTTTAAATATTTTTGATAAGGAATATAACTTAAAAATACACTTGCTGTTATATTTTTTCAGTTTTGATAATGAACATCTTGTGTTAGAAAATGTAGTCCTTCATTTAATTTCACATAAACAAATCTGGTGGTTTTATGTGGTTAAAACGTTTCAATGAAAATTATTTCACTTAGTCAGTTCAAGGACAGAATCAGAAACCAAAACAACAAGAAAACACCGACCTTTGACAACAAAACTTAAAATTTGATTGATATTATGACCTAGACGATCCTGGTTTTAAAGAAAAAATAATAAGGTGAACAGAGAACAAAATACAAAAATGTATTTTATTTTTAAAATCACGGTGATTTGGTTAAGTATTTACACCAATCCTATATTTTTGTTTTCAGCAACAACTATGAACATTGGTAATAGAAAAATCGACATGTTGAAAATAGAAGTCTTGGATTTGCAAAACATCACTATATATATAAACACTCGGACAAGTTAAACTGCTTACAATTTAAGATGTAAAATACACAAATAGATATGATTAAAAATTCTAGAATAATTTCATAAATAGTTTAAAACCATCGTTAATATCTAAATACACATTGATTTTCTTTTATACATAGTTTAAACTTACCTTTATTTTTGAATGTTTGATTTGGCACTATCATCATTTCTCGTATTCCTTCAGGTATCCGCTTTATTGAAATACATTCAACTTTAACTCTTTTGCAGTGTCCATCTTTTTCAAGTCTTCGAAACACTTGTAATTGTGTGTTATTTAATGTGTAAAAATGGCCCTCTTTTTCGGCCACTTGTAATTTTGGATAATATCCTTTTTCGATGTATTTTCTTGTCAACAACTCAATATCTTTTTCACTTGTCATTTCTTCAACCGTTGTCTGTCCCGTGCAGTTGGTAAAATTAATACTGGAAGGTGTAAGGAACATTTTATTCAAATCCGATTTTGTAAATCACAAGAAACTCATCCTAATGTGTTGATAATAAAAGACCCCATATTAACACAAGTTCCAATCCTTGTTTGGCATAGACATTTCATCTACTTACATCAGTCTCGGACATTCTTATCAATATTTGATTATTCGTCCAGTACATGATTTATTATTTACACGGATGAACTTGTAGCCAATTAAGTAAATGAATTGATAAAACATCACTGTTAAGCTGTTGCTTTTCTGTCTAACTAGTAGCATCAGACAAGCTACTCTGATGTAAGATAGCTAAAATGATTGGATATACATAGCTATCTGATCAATACGTTAACATCCATACATATACGTATCAATACGTGTTATTGATAGTCTTTCGATGTGTTGTATATCCTTTGAATAAAGAATTCATACTTCAAAATTAATCATACCTCATTAAACTTTATAATTTTCTCTTAATAATCAGCCCATAGCGAATTAATTTGAACTTTTTGATAGGCAAAATTTCCAGTTTCCCATTTGTTTTTTTTTTTCACATGCCTTTTACCCAATAAACGAGAAAATGTGTATTATTAAATTATTATCGTCAAAGAAAAATACGTGGCATCAAATGTAAGAAACAAAATATCCAGTAAGAATCTGATTTGATCTGATCAATAAAATAATACAAGCAAACCAATGCTTTGAAGCAATATATCTTTTTAACGCTATCTGACGACGACGTAAAAAAGAAACATAGTAATATCTATGATTTGGTTTTTTTTTTTTTTTTTTTTTTTTTTTTTTTTTTTTTTTTTTTTTTTTTTTTTTTTTTTGACTATTTGTTAACATTGACTTGTGTAATTTCAACTTCTTTGTTGTTTTTGCTATTAATTTGAAATTTTGCTTCACTTTTTCGACAACTTGTTTCATTATAAACTGGTAACAATTTATAATTATTTTGTGACCTTATCCTTATTTAATCATCTTAAGTGCGATTTCACATGATATATGCTTTTCATTTTCTTCGAAATATTGTATTTTAATGAAAAACATTGATAATTTTTGTATATTTAATCTTCTTATGAATGTCATTCTGGTACAAAAATCTAAAGAAAATGTTTAACCTTCATGCATTTAATTAACTAGTTGTCTTATTTTTATCGTAGTCTATTACAGAATAAATTAGACGTTAGAGATCCACCAGAAATAAATTAAGCATCCTATCTTTTTGTGCAGATCTGCACAAGAAAACTTATCCGTTTCCTGGTTTAATTGGTTTTCTTTTAAATTAAGGTTATGTGTTACAGGGTGCAAATCAGAATTTCATAAATTAATTGATGCCAATAAAATTTTTTGTATTCCTATTATAGTCCTATCGGCTGATATATCCGGTTTAATGTTTTATTTTAAAAATGGTTTAAATTTAGAGGTTTATATAAGAACTCTGTGATTTGATTTTTTCTAAACTCTTATGTAAACATCATTCCGTTGTTTTCGAAAAGGTTGATTGAACCCATCCCAGCTGTAGTTCAAAATATGTCGGTCACTAAAATGTTGCCAAGCAATTGTTGACAACTATTGAGTATTTTCGATGGGGAGTCTCCACTTTTAGAAACGCACAATGGTGTTTATAATACTTCAAAACAAGTTTTGATAAATATTTTGCAATTCAACAATTAGCACGCCTGCAAAATAAAATAAGCAAGAATTTAATACTCAATTAAGTAAATACATTCTATAGCAATTGACAAGTCTTGCTTAGAGAAGCGAGGCATGCAGTATTATGAGCATTTATTATTGTTGAAGCTTTTCAAAACAGAAACGAAGTGGCACTGGTTTCTTTAGAACAAGGTTAAACGCTCATCCCGATGAAGCAATAAAGTTTGAATATAAAATTCATACTTTGGAAATACCAAATGAAATATTTATTGGTTTAACTATAGTGTTGATCAACCAAAGAAAGTTAAGAGAAAATCAAATTTATAAAGGCATTTTTACACGATTGTCTCCTACCTTTTTTCTGCACCAAATAAAAGAAGAAATCAAAATTATTTTTAACAACATAAAAAAGCCACGGCTAAACAAGTAAACTAATTAGCTCACAAACTCGATTAAAATGTGGTAATCTAGACGATCATTATGAAATCTCGAAAGGTTGTGGGTTTGAATCCTCGGTCGGATCATGCATCAGACTTTAAAATTTGAGACATTCTTGGCCTAGCGCTCGACAACATGAAGATAGAGTATCGACTGATTCGCTCGGTGTGAGGATATTAGATTGGGGGAGTGGTATGCTTGTCTGCATCATACTGACTCGGTGAACAAGCACCTTACTAAAAAGTCGCCGAGTGCATTCCTTCACACAGCAGAAAAAACTACAAACATACACAGACATAGCATATATAACTGCGACAGTCAGATTGGTGATGGGGAATGAAACCAAAATAACCGGTGAAAACAATCGACCCCCGATAAACATTTTTACCGTAATCAAGAACTGTAGTACATTCTTTTAGGAGTGTGCAAATAAACATAATAGCAAATAAATGTTAACACATTTGGATTTCATATCGATTTCATAAATTCTATTCTATTCTTTGTATTTTTATCAAACATTTACTAAATGTCATTTTTATAGACAGTATTAAATGTAAATGGACGCATGTCACGAATTTTGTAGTAGTGGAAGGCTAAAGTTTAAGGTTTTTAAATTGATAGAAATCACTACGATAATTTGAGTGTCAGATTACATCAATTCTACATTATTTTGTCGTTTCTCGACAAACAAATTACATAAATATATAAAATCAATCATTTTTTCTGGAAGATGATGTAAATGCTGTCTTTTTCTTTGGCATAAAGCAGTTCGCAGAAGTATTTCTAAAAAATTTCGTGACATAAATGACATAAATAAATATTTAAAACAATTTCATCAGTGTTATAATTACTGTTTACAACCCCTGATCGGGTACCGCTGCTGATGGAGTAAACTCCCCGAGGGTATCCATAACTCAGTAGGCAGTACTTTGTGCTGTCAGAAAATATACCATTTAGAAAATTTTCAGTAATTTTTTAAATTAATTTAAAATGTTCCCCCATGCAAAGCATTCCTTAGCTGGATTTGAATTCATATTATTTTGGAACTTTAGATTCAGTATAAAAAAAATATCAACTGTTTGGCTTATGTTTTTTATCTATCAAACTTTTCGGCTCCTAGTGCCACTGATGAGGAATGATTTTCCGAAATGTACACATATGGCACATCAAAATTTAATACTAGTAGGTATTTGTGTTATATATTTAGAAGAAGAAAAATAGAGAGGGAAAAAAGAAAAACAATACTCAAATATTAGCAAAACATGTAAAATGATAAAATAAACCGAAACAAATAAATTGAGATCAGATTTTCTGGTAGGTTTTATGCCTCATCTTTATATAAATTCGTGTTTATTTGAAAAAAACCAAATCAAAATCTTTATCAAACACTAATGAAAAGACAAGGCCTAAAGCAATATTTTATACCTCTAAATCTATCTATCCAGACTTGTTTTAGTGGCACAAAATAGATTGAGAAAAAAGGATCTAGGTACATATGGTAGAAGAAATCAAAATACAATTTGTTGAGAGAGTAGATAGTAAATCGGCGGTTTAAAACTCTACCCCTGTCTTTTTTTAGCTTATCCAGATCTGACTGTGAATGATTGTTCATTTTCCTTGTAAATTGATCTTTGATTTTGGTTTTAAGAAAGTTTATAACAAAAACAATTGATCTGTTGGTGCAATCATAGAAAACACCATGACTCTAAAGAAATAAAAACAATTTAAAGACGAACTAGGCAAAAAAACCATAAATATTAATATGTTTAAAAAATTTAATGATGTTTTTTTAATAACATATCAGTCATATCAGATATTTCATCGTTATTATGTATATAATTACAAACTGCGCGAGATGTCCGATTTAATTGTATTTTGATTAGTCGATGTATTCGGTATGACGTCATTTTTGACAATTGACTTTCGAATAACTTTGCACTTTTGCCGAATTACTTTCGGTGTTTTTCCGCTGTTATTTAAAGACCAATGCTTACAATGGCGACACACAAACAGTAGGTCAACAGGTCAACACTCGCGGCATTTTAAAAAGACTTGAAATGATTAAACAATTGAGAAACTGAAAAAATATTATCCGTATTTCACAATAATATGTAAAAATTAGTTGATTATAATAATATGCAACTAGTAAACTTAAATGGATGGCCTTATATTTCCTGAAAAACAAAATCCGTCTGCAAATTACTGCTGGCTAGCATAGCTGCCTACGGCGAACAAATTCAACAAATTTTTGTAAGATGCTTCGCCATTCTTCAAAGCAATAGATGTGCCATCCGATGGTGCCCTTCTATAGTGTAAAATCCCAACTGTTTACTTGCAAGCATGTCGGTATTTTTCGGCAAACTTTTTTTTAGTAATTGACCCGAGGTTACATGTCATTTCGGCACCAAATTTATTCAGCACCACTGTAAACAGTCAAATCGGCACCGACGGTTAAATTCGACAATAAAAAAATTAAATTCGGCACCAGAAAAATATTTAATATTTATGATTTGTTCGGAAAAATATTTTAGGTTTTCACGTTTGTGTACAGATTTAATATTTCATTTTTGTTAAAATTTAGTAAGTTTAATTACAAGATGTGTTAATTTGACAGTTATCCTACATTTTTCTTCATATAACCTTCTTTGAAGTTGGGTACCAAAAGCGGCAGAAAGGTAGTGATATGGGTTTAAAAAGACCTTATCTTGATACAGGTATTAGAGCTTGTGTAACATTTAAATACAGCATAAGCTAAATATGATGATGATGTGATGATGATGATAATGATTATGTTTGTTTGGAGTTGTTATTTACAATATTCTGTGGTCTTAGCTAATTTTTGGAATGACCTATTGCCGGTGCCGAATGACTTGGTGTCGAAATAACGGCATGTTGACGTCACGTATATGTATTTTGCAACAGTGACAGTGAAAATTTACACATTTCTTTAAAAATGACGTGACAACATTTAAAATTCGAAATAAAAAAAATTAAACCTTGTTGAATCACAGGGTGTTCTCATTATTAATCAAAAATTGTTCGTTGACCTACTTTGTGCTATGTCGTACGTAACAGATGTTACCTCATTTGGCGGCCATCCAAGTGTGTCACAGCCAACGTAAACAATGTCACACTGTAACAGTATCAATGCGCCATTGTACACAAAATAGTTCGATGTTTCGATACTGATATCAAACATTTTAATAAAGAGACAATGTTTGTAATTATATGGATTGGTTTTTAATTTTTGCAAAGTTATTGAAGTATTACCCGACGATGACGGATAACAAATTTAGTATAAAACCGCCTTGCTACGCTTCGCGATTTTATACAATTTGTTATCCGTCATCGTCGGGTTATACTTCAATAACTTTGCAAAAATTGAAAACCAATCCTTACAGATATATATATATATATATATATATATATATATATATAAAGACAACCTTACATTAAAGAATTTCAGGAATCGTTTATAATTGCCCATGTAACCCAATATTAAAAAAACTTTAATTGATTACATTTTTTCAATTTCCCGAATTCTGATTCTTATCTTATTAGTAATATTAATTAAACGACTTGTTTCCTCCTTCGTCAAATGAAATGTTTAACTGCAAAAAAAAAAATACAGCAATAAAGAACAGCAACATTAAAGCAGTAAGATTAAAAGATAAAGAAGCATCTTTTTTTTTGTTGACAGGAAACAAAAGTACTTCCTTGTTTAAACAATTATATGTCGTACTAACAAACATACACTCACAGTTCAATCAAATGTTTTTGATTTCTCCTAAAGAATAACTTCATTCAAAAGCAGATATTGAAAGATGTTGTTGATGTAAAGGTGCTTAACGTCGCATAAGCATTTTTCAGCTAATCGCAACATGAGCAAATTTATAAATCTTCATGGATCAATCTATTAACAAGTTTTTGTATGTGATTGATGTGCTAGTGTGTATTATAGTCTGTCGTTTACTAGTCGTTAATTCGCTTACCGAGCCAGTATGCCGCAGCCATGTCCAATCCATGATGCCGGCAGTGGGTGAATCAGTTGGCACTCTATTCTCCAAATGCTGAGCGCCAGGCATAGAAGCAATTTTTTTTATTTCAAAGTCTTATGTATGACTCGGTCAGGGTTCGAACCCACGACTTCTCGCTCTTAAGGCTGACACTCTGAGGTTTCATCAAGAGATAAATGCTCTAAATTGTTATATATTTCGTTGCTCAAAATTATCCACTTATGTCAATCTATTATTATTATTTATAATAATTATATTATTATTATTTTTTTAGGCTTCTTCACTTGTGGGAGACTTATTACAGCCTTCACTTCACACTTTGCTTTACTTATTTTTTTTTCTTTTTCATTGTCTTCCATCACATAAGTATTGGCATTAGGCTGTTATTGATTATTTCGTTCCTAAAATACCAGTACTATTCACATCACACTTTAACATTGTTTTTTATCACCAAAGCTAGTTAAGGCCCCTAAAGAAAAATATTGTATTAAAAGGCGTTATATCTCGAAATCAAGAGATCATTTTGACGCGAAAAAATTCTTAAATATTCGAACAAAAAGGTGCAATAACGCAAAATAAAAGCCTTACCATGCAACATGAAAGCCGTTGTAAAGCAAAACAAAAGAAGTTATAATGCGAACAACAATTCATTCTTATGCGAACTAAAAAGCGTTGTAATATTTTCATATCTCTGTATAAAGCAATCTCTTCCCTAAAGAAACGTTCTTTCCATACGTTAGTATATCTTACCACAAACAGATGGATTTAAATTGATTTCTTTTAGATATCTTAAAGCAACTTACAAGTAATTACATTTAAACATACTCTATTTACACTCACTGAAGATGGAAACAGGTGTCATTGAATTATCTTAAAAAGTAAGCGATTGCAAATAAGGAAAAGCAAACTAATGAATAAGAAGTATTGATTGTAAATGTTCATATTATAGATAACATAAAATGGTACTTTCTCCTTTTATTAAAATAGCTTTGACAAGTATTGAGGCACATCAAAATTGAAAGGTCAAATAAATGCGAAACTGAGACAGTTACTGTATGTTAGACTTAATCATTTGTTAGACTAGTTCTTTAGGGCTTCAAAACAGTTGATATTTTCTGTCATATTTTGATTAAATACATCATGACTGACTAAATGAAAAATTTCCAATTGAACCAGAATAAATAAACGTTGTAACCTATTTGTCCTTATTACGCTTTTTACAAGAGACTTTCATTTTGCATTTTTAAGCTTTTCGTTTACTATGTTATGCTTTAAAGTCTTATATTTCTACGATCTCGTGGCTTTAAATCGCGTTGTAATGCTTCTTTTTTATTATAACGACTTTTGATTCGCGGTGTAACACCTGCCTTTCTATTTTGTATTGCTTTTTTTGCATAATTAAGCATTTTTGTTGGAATTAAATTAAGCATTTTTGTTGGAATTATAACTCCATTCAAACTGTGTTTCAATGTAATTATTTTAAGGTTTATGCATTATATATATATATATATATATATATATATATATATATATATATATATATATATATATATATATACTATCGAGTTACGGTCCCTGATCCTGCTAGAGGGCTACTACTTCCGGGGAGTTCACGGCTGTAAGCAACTTGGTTGCTACTGCCATGTATCTATTAAATGTCCGCTGTATAAGTTTAAATACATCGATTGTCTTATGTAAAATGATCATATATATAAACTTGGCGGTTTTTATGTTATTAAAACTATTTTATTTATATTTCTCTACTTAGTCATTTAAATCAAACAGTGTAAAGCACTGATTTTTTGCAATCATAGTTGATGTCTATGTTGACTTAATTTTGACACATCCTAAGGCAACAGGGCTATAGAATTGAACATATATTGCATGCTAAAACTGTTGAAGTAAATAAGGCCGTCTCTGGGACAAGGATACAACCATTAATCTTTAATAAACATGTATACTGACGACGGGTGAATATGCACAGGTATTTGAATTTACCTGTGTATATCCACACCTTGACATGGTCTAAAATACACACTTATCCCGACTTCCTATACATCAAAGGTTTTCATTTTCCGAAAATACCTTTTTTACACTTGTATATTCGATGGCAGGAAATTGTTTACAATAAACAACCAAAATTGGTTTTCAATTCGAGATAGTTTTAACACATTTCACAATTACTACGAGCCCGTTTGAACGAATTTTATAATTACGACAAGCTATTTTAACGATTGTTAATATTACCATTCAAATGTAATAAAAAGGCACTCTAATAATTTACCTTTGCATCAGTCATAATAACTACGAGACCTTTCCTCTCTATCAGTCATAATCACTACGGTATCTTTTCCCTCCATCAGTCATAATTGCAATCATTACGAGCCTTTTCTCTCAATTAGTCATTATCACATCACTACGAGCTCTTTTCTCTCTATTACTCATAAATACTACGGGCCCTTTTCTCTCTATCACTCATAATTGCTACGAGCCCTTTTCTTTCTATCACACATAATTACTGTTTTCTTTCTATCACTCATAATCACTATGAACCCTTTTCTCTCTATTAGTCATAAGCACTAGGAGACTTTTCTCTCTATCAGTCATAATCAATACGAGCACATTTTCTCTATAACTCATAATCACTACGAGCCTATTTCTCTCTATCACTCATAATCACTACGAGACCTTTCCTCTCTATCACTCATAATCACTACGAGCCTATTTCTCTCTATCACTCATAATCACTACGAGCCCTTTTCTCTCTATCACTCATAATCACTACGAACCCTTTTCTCTCTATCACTCATAATCACTACGAGCCCTTTTCTCTCTATCACTCATAATCACTACTACCCCTTTTCTCTATCATTCATAATCACTTCGAACCTTTTTCTTTCTATCTTCACTTATATCCACTATATTCTAATATTTCCCACGGCAAATAGATTTCCATTTTAACTCTCTCTCTCTCTCTCTCTCTCTCTCTCTCTCTCTCTCTCTCTCTCTCTCTCTTTTTATTATACTTTAAAAATGATAATAATAATAAAGCGAAAGTCAAGTCATAATTAAAAAAGTTAATTATATGCGTTCCTTTTAACTTTATTGAATTAAGTAATATTTTCCTTTATTGGTTAATAAATACTGTGAATCGTGTAGATAAATAGGACACAAGTGCATTTTTAAATTTATAATTTTTAACCGTTTTCATGTTTAATATTACATATTGTAATTCTCTGGCATCAGTAAGTGAACTATAATTCTCAATACCTGAAAAAAAAGTACAAAAAGATTTTCGACGTATATTTTATAACAATTTTTATACACCAAAGTTCAAGTCAATAATATATTATTTGATTTTTCCCCGTATTATAACAGATAAATTCTACGAGCCAACCCTCCTAATTAAGTGAGCACGTGTCAAGATTAGGTCAACATACGCATTGACAAATCGCATAAAATCGATGTTTAACACTGTAAAATTTAAATTACAAGTAAAGATAATTAATTTTACGTAAAAGATGTATCTAAAACTACAGTCCAGTCTATGTATAACTATTTTACATAAAACAATCGATGTATGTAAACTTATACACCGGGCATTTAATAGATACATGATAGCAGCAACCAAGTTGTTTACAGCCATAAACTCCCCGGAATTAGTAGCCATCTTGCGGATCAGGGGTCGACAACTCGATAGTGTTATCGGTTCATTCACCATCTTTCGCCTTTTCGCGATGTATCGCCTTCTTTATATCATCACATTTTATGTACATCATAACGCTTTTATTTACGTTATAACGCCTGTTCGGTCCTAGGGAATCATTTAAGATTTTGAGGTCAAGATGTGGAAATTCCGATCGAGTGGACAGATTTTTCATCTTAAACGAGGCGTAGAAACGAAAAAAATGATTATTTTTCTCACATATAATTTACGAAAATATACCGGTATCCCTACTAAAATAAAAATAAAATTAAAATTATATCGATTTGGAACTTTGTTGTTATAATACTCAGTAATTTATTTTAATACAACCCGGGGTTACATGTAATAGTTGGTGTTAATAGTAAAAAATGTCTTAAATGATTTAAAACATTAGTTTTGATAATGTACGAAAATTAAACAATGCACCTGACGATGCAGCGTATTGTGTTTAGTTTAAAACCCTTGCACATTAAATAACTTTTGCACCAAATGTTAAATGAAGACAACATGTTTGTCACAGTAGACAAGGTTATTATAAATGAAAAACCCATTTACATTGAAATTGCCTAAGATGTTAAATTACTTTTGATGGCGATTCGCGAATATACTCTGCTGCATGATTACTTCATATTTTGCAGTTTCTCTAAAACGAAAAGTGCCTGGCAAATAATTTTCTCTACAGCCAGTATACACTAAAAAAGATGCCCAAAAAGGCCTGTATCATACAAATGACACTTAATTTGTTATTAAATTTATGGACAGCCATGTCTGATGGAGTTTAAATATGCATCAACAAAGAATTTGTGAAACAACGTTTAATTGAGTCTACTTAGTTCTAGAAGAAGAAAAAAAATTACAAAATGATTTTAAATAACACTTTTAGTTCAAAAAGTTTATAATATATATCACAAATACCAGTTAAATTTCGATGTGCCAGATGTGCACGTACATTTCGGAAATTAATTTCTCATCAGTGACACTAAGGCCGAAAAGTTTGATAGATAAAAACATAGGTCAAACAGTTAAAAAAAATATTTCTAAAAAAATAAACATGTCGAGAAATACTTTATATAAAAAAAACATTTCAATAACATGTGAAAAAGGGCCACCGATATTTTTTTTTTAAAAAAAACCCGTTACAATTGTAAAATTATTTCACTTTAATAGTCAAATATGAACCTTTGACAATAATAGTCAAATATGAACCTTTGACAAATATGGATCAAATATGGATCTTGCCAACTTATTTAATTCTTTTCGAACAAGCGGTTTCAGAGAAGAAATGACTAGAATAACACATTTTCAAAGTCCGTTAAAATAGGGTATGGTAAGAATTACATGGAACCCGCTTTAAGTGAAATTAAAAGCAGAATGATAACTATTAAGAAAAGTACTACACAATTGCGTGTGAGGCACTATTGACAATTTTCATTTTTTTTTTTTTTTTTTTTTTTTTTTTTTTTTTTTTTTTTTTTTTTTTTTTTTTTTGTTAACAATTTTTTGCTGTTAAATATGAGTATCTGGAAACTGTCAAATTGTACTAAAATATTAAAATACATTAATCAGAATTTTATAGAAAAAATGTAATCATACTGTTGAATTTGCTCTGGTCATTATCTATTTTTACACTTGACATCAATAGTTGTCACATTTCAAAAGAATAGATTGGTATCAATGGTTGTTATAGTGCAATAAAGTGGTTTGTATCAGATATTTTTGATATAAAGTCCATTTCTTGCTTTTAATCTTTAATGATATAAAGTGCAGGACTTCCAATGAACTATTTTCAAAAAAATAGTGAAATGTTGATGATAGAATTAGAACAGTTTTATATATCCAACAGTCCCATGCATATTTGGATTTAGAATGTTTTGGAAAGACATTTCTTTGTTGTTAATGCACGTATTAGTTTTTATTTCTCAATTTGTGCCAAATCAAACATTCTAATACGCAGTGCGCATTTATATGTATAGAAATAAATAATTTACGATGATTAGCAACATTGTAGAACGTTTAAAAATTTAAATTAGATCTTGGAGAAAACCAGTCTGAATGCCTTCAAGATTAAGACTTGTTGCAAATATATCAGTATTTCAATTGCTTTTCCTATTTCACTTTTATAGTAAAGTGTTCCTAGTTAATATGTATGATTGTAGATTGATAACTGACATGTACAGCAATTATGAACATTGTATGATTTAACAAGTTTACAGAATTTATCTTTAAGGAAATTAAAATTGTTACATTATGTAACCAAATCACTGCTAAATTTAATGGCCTCTAAAACGGTATATTGTATCTATTTTGTTCCGCGTATCTCCTGTAATGTAATGGTCATACATTTGCCTAGATATCTATGATTTTATTAATTAATCAATTAAATTATTTTTTAGTCAGCAAGATGTTAAACATAGAAAAAAATGAATGGCCTTATGCTCCTTATTAGACATTTGTGAAAAAAATCTGATTATTTATTAGTAAATAATGTGAAACACTATCATACTAGATAATAAGTTTGAATCAGGTCTGGTATATCCTGTCCTACGGTATTTTGTAACCAAGTTCCCTGTGCATCAGGAAATAAAATTTTAAATTTATAATTTATACTGTTTTTTTCTACTACTAATGAGAATGAATGACATGTCAAACAATCAAAGAAATAACACTGAAATAAGAACTCTGCAGCAAAGACAGAATATGTAGTATTCCTTTTCGTCGTATATTTTAATATCGATTGGAATTTCGAACAACTGATTTTTTAAAGCATTTTTCATGTCGCTAATTAGATGGTTCTACAATCAATTTAGTTTTGTTACAGAATCTGTATAATGTATGCTTTAAACCGTTTCAATAGTACTGGATGTGTGAAATAGAATACAAACACTAGATTTAGAACAACTAACATACTGTTGAAACATCATAATTTCAAAACTTAACTTTTTACAAATAATTTTTCAAAACATTTTGTACAGCAAGGTTATGTTGAATGTTTACAATCTTAACTTTTATTTCCAGTTTATAATTCCAGAAATTGTTCTCATATCTTTGAAAAAAGTTCATTATCCTCTTTTCTCGTTGCCATAGATTTTTGATATTTATGTATGTTTATCATATCTTTAATAGTACATGTATTTTGATAGGCACTAGGAGACAATATTTTATTTAAGCATTTTGATTTAAAAATGAAATATTTGGTTTGTGTACCAATACGGGAGTATTTTATTATTTTATAGAAATCTACCCAGTAGCTCAGTTATAGCGTCTTTTTAATTAGTAAAAAGTAGGGGTATGATCCCCGGTCGGATCTGACCAGGACGAGATAAAAACAGTCGAAGACCTGAAATAGGATATATATATATATATATATATATATATATATATATATATATATATATATATATATATATATATATATATATATATATATCCTGTCACTGTAAAACTTGGACGCTAAAGGACCTTTGCTGCATTTTAATGAGTCCAGATTTCTTCCAATTCAAAAGTTGATGATGTTGCCATATACAAACATTATTCTTGCTTTAAAGCCATTTATTTATTTAATCAATCAACCTAATAGATGAATGTCTACAATCAATTAAGCTGCAAGCAGGTTGAGTTTTTTTTTTTTTTTTTTTTTTTTATAATTTATTTCCAGATATCCACTAATTTAGGTTCAAAGATACTTGCATCGGCGATGCTGAATAAAAAGCGTTTCTTTTTCTTTCTTTTTTCTTTTTTTTTTTTTTTTTTGCAAAATCGGCATAATTAGGCAAAATTTGTTGAATCAATTGTTGACAATTGACGAAAAAACGCATGGGGAAGATTGTTCCCTATTTAAAAAGTAAAACAAATGATTAAAATGACTGTTGTTCATTATGAAGCTTGTAAGGAAAACAGTTTTACGCCTGCTGATTCCTAGACAAATAAGTAAATCCTATACAGGGCTGAATGAAGTATCGCTAATTATGACCTTGCTATTCAAATGATTTTCCAGTGAATATAAATGGTTTTTAATAAGGATGAAGATGTAAAAAAAATATAGGTTAGATCATGTCGCTTTAGCATCTGTTTCGTTTAAGTGCTGCATTTAAATCCAAGGTTAGCTACGCAATCGTCAATAGTGAAATGTTTTAAATCTGACTATATTATTCACGTTTGCAATTTTATAATTTTACGAATTAATTTACGGTGCTGTTATTTTCCACTCTTATTGTCCGAATTTTTATTTTATTTTTTAATTTGTTTGGCTTATTGTAGGTTTATTATTTCGAAAATATACTTATTTTCAATTTTAAATGGCCAAATTCAATGTACTACAGGTTGTGTAATAGAAACAAAATGGCAATTGTTGAAAGATCTTGAATTTGAAAACAACAAAACTTACTTAAAACACAACATGATAAAAATAAATGACAAAGCAATTCAAAAAGGACGAGAAGACAATGACACATGAATATTTGTATGTGAAAAGCTCCTAATGTTCCACACTTTCACAATTGAAAGAATCAATATCGTTTATATTTAACTGTAATAAGTTATTAAAAATAACGTTGATTAAAATATGATCATTTTAAATGATATTCAAGAAAGCCTGTTTAAAACACTGTTTGTATTAGTACAACCGATAAGATGATTTCTTAAATTGGGTTGTTAGATTCTATCAACTCTAAATATTGTCTTTTGTTTTACATTGTTATGTAAGTTGTATTATGTTCTAAGTTGAAATGAATTTGTCCAAGTACTTATTTTTCAGATACTAATTTTCTACCGGAGATTTTGGCTTCTACCAAGATCTCCATGGTCAAAAATGTTGTTTTCTAAGAAGTTAATTTCCTTTTTCCGGTTCATGTTTCGTAACTAGTGTAGAAATCTCAAGTGAAACCGATAAAGATGCAGATAATCACTTATATTCGCTCTGCAGCTTAAAAGCTTAATTTCTGTGATATTGTATGCACAGCCAAAAGAAGCGCATAATACTAAAGTCGTTACATAATATAAAGGATTATAACTGATTTCTTGCTTTTAAATTATTTAAATTTCATATTTAGTTCACGGATGCTTACGGATGCTTACACACTAAATGGTTATGTATTAAATTTAATTCATACATAGTCAAACATGCTTTGGTTTATGAGACTGTAATTCTGAACTATATCATTAATAATAAATCGAGTTAATTCTGAATAATTTAAAGTAAATGTGATATTCTACAACATTAAGGGATAATTTGATCAAATGTTTCTGTTCCAGTTATAATGGTAATTTATCATTTTCAATCACTGTCAATCAATTTCAATTTATAAATCCGTTTAAATACAGTTCTTGGCGTGTTAAAAAGCTGCAATCTCTTAATTAATCATTTGATTACTTTGCACACATTCTACGTATAAATGAGCAGACAAATAAAATTAGAGAAATTTTGCTCATTATTTGTATACATAAATTTTTTCTTAACAAAAAGGTATTTGAAACGTTTAAGATTTTAGGTGTTGTTTACTTGTCAGTAATCAGTGACGAGTGTCCCGGCTCGTTCATTAAAATTCTTTTAAATTTCGTGAAACTAGTCAACATAAAGTCACAATGATTGTTAAAAGAAAGGTTATTGTAAATTTCCAATTCACGTCCAAACCACTTTTACTCAACTGCCTTTAAATATATCAATGCAAAGCGTCTAAGTATGTGTGGTAATGCGAAGGGTTTTGCTCTAAAACTACTTCATTAATTCGAACTAAATTTGTCATTGATGTAACTTATTGATGATATTGTATTCGACAAGGTCGTGCAAAAATAATTAAAATAACACAAATAAAGTTGGCCCGATTACGTTAAAAGTTGTCATTAAAAAAATCAAAGTGAACATATATACGTTACGAGTTTTCTGACAATTTTTAATAAAGTTTTTTACAGTTAACTCTTGAACAAACATATGCTCTAAATCCGCTTGGATAAAAAACCGAATTTAATCACTTAGAAAATACCCAGGCGTCGGTTATCAGCGATGACCTTCATAACTTTAGTTAAAAATAATATAAAATGTGATAATTAGCTATTTCTTGAAAAAAGTCTTTTCAATGAAAAACCGGTAACAGAGGCTCTTAGTTAATGCGAATGATAATTGTATCACGTATAGCTGTCTGAAATTAAAAATAACTTTAACTATAAATAGATAAAAATAAGCCATTAAATATTTTTTTTATGATCGAATTATTTCAATTACAATTTCATATTCATTTCTAGTTTTTAAACTAATATTCATTGACTAAATATATAAATATTATGTACATTGGGTGATATACAAGTTGATTCCTTGAAAAACTTTTTTTCAAACTGCAGGGTCAAAAATAACAAAAGATATATGGAAGAGCTTTGGTACAAGCATAAACTATGTCCGTTACTGCCGTCGAAAACCAAGTCATTATTATAATTTGAAATAAAAAAAATCAATTTTAAAATTTATTGGACGAATTAAGTTGAAATTCGATAAACAGAGAATAAGATGTTAAGCCTTTTAATCTTTGTAGCAGGTTTGTTTTTTATATCTTTTTTAACAATATTATAATACATGTAGTATGATTTTGAGTTTAGTGTTCTTAAAAGCTTCTCGTTTTGAATTTTGTCTAACAAAAATTAATTTAATTGTGAAAAAATAACCTTGGAAGATTTCTATGGAATTTGAATAGAATGGGTTTTTTAAGTTAGATTAAATTAAGTAACGACCACATTTTGTTTTAACGAGATTTCAAAGGATAGTGGATTAACGCAAAAGTAATGCATAATCAAACTTGTTGTTCTCTATATTAGGGTTATTGTGATGAAACTAGGCATTACGTGTACATTTCTTATTGCTTTTATAAAACGTGGCTCAATTGGAAGATAATTTAAGTATGCTTTTGGAGGTTTTAGATTTTTTCTGTCAGACCGTGCATCTACAATTTCCTCCTTCCAGTTTCAAGTGTAATAATGAATTGTCAAGGTTATATTATGCCTTTCGTGCTAGGGATTAAATTTAGACTAAGCATTTTGCTTCAAAGTTGCTTGCTTAAAAATTTCTATTCATATCCACATGTATATGCACGGTTGTTGAAAATACTATTGGCGGTAATTTAAATCAAATGCATTTTTTAGTTTGTATTATATTTGTGACTTAAGAAAGACAATATGACGCATACAACTGTTTATTAGGACAAAGTGAATGAAAAAAATGTTCCCCACTTTGAAATTCATATAATACATGTACATTGTATACAGGATAAATAAAATATTATGTTTTGTTTTGTTTGGTTTTTTTTTTCATATCATTTTAATAGTTGTTAAAGCGTGAGGTGATACTCCATAGTTGTTTCATTACTTTACCCTTTATATCACTTTTTCCAAAGCAACTAAACTAATAAAACCCTACGGTGAGCAAAAATCCTTTATTACAAAAGCTAGTTAAAGCTGCATAATAAAACCCTACGGTGAGCAAAAATCCTTTATTACAAAAGCTAGTTAAAGCTGCATTAAGTTTTCCAAAGAAAAAATTAAAACGGTGCTAATCTAATTAATGATGTTCCTAATGAACAATGTTACATTTGGTTCAACGGTAAAAGCTCGAATAAATACAGAAATTACAGTATTTACCCAGCGAGATGCAGCATTTGGGGATCTAATATTAAAACATGGTTACGTCATCAAAACCCGGGTCATTTAAACACAACTTTAAAAACGGTGAAAGTACGATAAATTAAACACAGAACTTCGTTGAATTTGTCATTTGTGACTAAGTAAGGGATACATAACACTATTTCAAATACATCGAGATATTAATGAAGAACAATTGACGCAATCTGTCATGTTTCACCTTCGATTATAGGGGTTTTCCATACATCCGTGCGCATGCTCCAAGCTCATAATTACCATCGTAAAACACTGACCAACAGGTCAGAGGATTCCGTTTCTTTACAGCTTAAAAAATGAAATTTTAAAAAATGAATGTCACGGATCGTGGTTAGAAGATATCTTTTTTAAATATATTTTTAGAAATTCAAAAAAAAAAATCAGAAAATTGAAAAACTTAATGCAGCTTTAAAAAGATTATTTCTATCTTCAGCCAAGATCATTCTAGGCCACAGTAACCTGAATTATTGAGTGAAACTTTTTTTTCAACATTCCTGTCACGAATTTAATTTCCTTTAATTATAAACATATTTTCTTCGCAAAACTGCATATGCTGTTCTTTAATCAGTTTATTAAGTTGATGAATATGACAGAAATTGGTTTAAATCCTGTCACCGTTGGTGTTTGAAATGATATGTGAACGGCAGATAAGTTAAAAAAAACCGATTGTTAGTTCCAAATGATACATTCTCTTTGTTATTTACTGATTACAAGATACTAAACATAATTTGAATAATGCATAAAATTCATACGATTCGTTTTAGATTTAACGATTTCCTGTCTTTCTATTTTATTTTTTACACCATTTTTGTTTTCTACAACTGTCACGGTTTTTTTTTTGTTGGCAGAACTACTTTGTTTAAAATTTTCCTTAATGATAGATAATTTAAATTCCATTATGGTTAGAAAAGGAGACAGATTAATAGTTTTTTATCAGTTGTACTCCGTGCCTTTTTATTATTTAGTTAAAGAAACAGCCAGAAAGTGTGAAATATTTCGTAAGAAAATCAGTGCATTAAATGGATAAAGTGGTCAATTGTTTGTTCAACGACTATGCGATCTATTCTTACTAGGTCAGACTAAAGATTTGGAAATATTAAACTTAAACACTCGGTAAAAAGTCACAGATTTCTGAAGAAGATGTGTTAAAATAGCACACAAAAGAGTGGCAAAATAAAAGAATCTAACTGCTTACTGACAAAGTTTACTCGATTTTCTATACCTTCAGTAATAGTATATTTCTGAAATAAAATACGTTGAAGTAATTAAGTGATGGATTTAAACGTCATTAAATCAATCTACATTTCATTTAAATCTTGTTTTAATACACTAAAATAGTAAATTGATCGAAAATAGGACATCCCCTTACTCTATTGAAGCTCTCGGGGAAACATTATTACTATTTAATATGGTTTTTAAATTGTTGATCTAGCTAGACAGAAGGTGTTTACCCTTCCGGAGCACCCGGCCTCACTTCCTTGATGGAAGTTCACGTGTATAACTAATTTTGCCAGCTTTCAAAGTTTTTACCTCGTTTTTTTTGGATTGTGGTTTGGACAAGGACTGGTATGCTGGTTTTATTAAGTAAAGAATGTCCATTTATGTGGTAAGAAATAAATTAATGAGTGTTCATCTCTTATATAAAAGTTGACAGAAAATTTACTGTGGAGGCTTTTACAATGATAACTGTTTAGAATACATTAAAACCGCTTCATTATAATTGTAAATATTTTTCAACTGAAAGGTCGTTCTTGGAAGAAATGAAACAAAAATCCTCCCTAAAAATAAAGACTTTCCAAAAACATTTATGTTGGTTGCTTAGAACTACTGAAATTATAACAATAATCGAAGCACTGAATAATCATAATGTTTTACTGTTATATTATTATTAATGTACCAACTGCATGGTGTTTGCTTTTTGCTTGTTAAACAGCTACTTACTTGATCTGAAAAGCCAAATTCAATTTTTCTCTTACCTATCCAGTTTTATTCAGCTGAACTATATAACTTTGAAGAGAGCGTGAAATATTTACGTTTATTCGTCGCTTTTATTCAGTATTAAAAGGTTTTAAATTTAATTTGGCCAAGAAGATAAAAAGTCTCCTACATAGTCGTCCAAATTAAAAATTGCCGTTGTTACTTTTAACTATATATATATATATATATATATATATATATATATATATATATATATATATATATATATATATATATATATAATAGTATAGGCTTTTAACACAAAAAAACAGTTTCTTGACCAATTCCAATTGTCCACTGTAACTAGAATAAGCAGACAAGTAGCTATTGCAGGTTTTTAATAGACTGTATAAGATCAAATTTGTTTCATAGATAAAATATAAACACAAATACCAGTTGAATTTTGATGTGCCAGATGTGCACATTTCGGAAATTCATTCCTCATCAGTGACATTAAGACCGAAAAGTTTGATAATAAAAAACATAAGCCAAACAGCTGGAAATTAATGAATCTAAAGTTCCAAAATTATATAAATACAAATCCAGCTAAGGAATGCTTTGCATGAGGGAACAAACCTTAGTTTTAAACAAATTTTACAATTTAAGGCAGCTGAAAATTTTGCTAAGTGGTACATTTTCTGACAGAACAAAGTACTGCCTATTGAGTTATGGATACAGTGAAAGCCAGATTCATACATTACGTGTTTACGTTAAACTGTTTCTCTCAATTTTAAAGAATGCAACTTAATAACAAAAATAAAAATTAGTTTTTCAAGCCAATTCTTTGAAATCTCTGAAAAGCCCCGGAACCCAAAAAGCGTTTTTTATATGAAGAAAAGATACGTGACCAGTGATAGTTTGGCAGTTTAAGTTGAAACTTTGTGTTTTGAAAATTTATATTCATTTATTTAAAATCAGTAATGGGGACCAGATTTATGTTGTTTAAGTTTTTAAGGACAAGCTGTAATTGAAAGCCTATTCTTTAAAAACCCACTACAGCAAGAAAAACTGTACAAAACTCATTTATATTCAAAGTGAAGAATTATTTGATCCATATCTTAAATTGTCTTGCATGGTTGTCTAATATTCAAATGCAAATTAATGCCAGATAACAATATAGGCAGTACGGGTCTCCTAACTTTTGTGGATGGATTTTGTTTTATTGCATTTATTTTTAACAAGCTCAAGGATGTTGGAAGGCTATTTATTAAAAAAGGAGTTTTATGAAATTTTATCTGCTAACTTATATAATTTATATATATTTTATTGTTGGTTTCGGGTTTTTTTTTTCAAAAATACAAAGATAAATCTGAAATACAAATTTTATTTATTTTAAGAATAAAAAGCTAAACTTCCATACATACTGCTAATAGAATGTGTGCAACATCTTGCAAAGCATTTGGAAATGTGAACTATTAATTTGTTTAAATGTTTAAAATTTGTTGTACCTATATTAACAACGAAACGTATACTTAACGACAAGTTGACGCTTTTTTATGTCATTCATGAAACCAGGGGCCGAGGAGGCAGAATTGTCTAAAGCGCGCGAGTACGGATCACAGTGCCTTTCACCTTATAGGGTTGATTCGTGCTAGAGCAGATCCTAGTAAGAGAAAGTTTCCAGTTTCCTGTCTGAAAATGGAAGTTTTTATCTTGTTTTCATCGTTTTCATAATAACATAACAGTAAATGTTATGTATAGAAATATCTTACAAGTATTAAAGCATCTGGGTCGTTTCTACACAGAAGTCAAGGCTAGACACTAATAGACAATTTGTCATATATCCGAGCTGAACACCAGCTATAAACCTTAAACATATACCAAACCTTTCTTTTTATATTGCTGGATCAAGTAAGTAGGTGTCCGTTAGTGCTTAAACACGGTGTTATGTTTATTTAATTATTTCATTGCATTAAGCTGCTTGATACAATGTCAATTTGTCTGTTTCCCATATTGGCTTTTATTTATCCCTTTACGTTCTTCTGTGGATAGTGACATATAATCAACAAAACAATAAATTGTATAGAAGGCATTCCCTGTATTATGTGAACATGTCTGATAGGATAATATATTTCGTAACAAATAAACCTTGATTTCTTTAGACCGTTAAACCGTATTAGCAACATAACCTTCAGAAATGTTTGACGGAATAGAAATCAATGCATACAACAGGACAGTTTACGTCAGATCTTCTTGTTTACTTCCCGTAACCTGTGGAAATTAAAAGTATATATACTGCCCATGTCAGTTTTTTGCATTTCGAGATTGTTGTATTCGGAAAAAATATTTTACATTAATTTTTATATCATTCATACAGAGCATAAGTCGAAGTTATTGTTTTTTTCTTCATAAAATCACAAATACATTTAAATATTTAAACAACTCAACTCGAGACATGAGTTCTTTTTTAACACATATACGTTTATTTTTTCATTCATCTTTCCTGTTAATTCAGCTATTTTAAAATGTTTTCTTGGCTCAATCCCAAAATTCGTTCTGTGATTAACAGATTGACACAAATTAAAATTTAAATATTCATCATAATCTATAAAGAAAGAGATTTGAATTGAAAAGTTAATGATTAAAATGATTGGAGAAAACCATTGTAATATCAACACAATCAGAAAGACCAAACAAAACCATAAGAATCATTATAAGACAAGAAATTACAAACACTCAATGTGACCACTGATTTAAAGCGACGAAGACAATGTATCAGCAATCACATAGGTATATATATATATCGAAATATTCGTATAAGTGATTTTCCTATTAAAATACCAGTAAATACTCCTGAATTTTTGAACACAAAATACGGCTAATCAATTTTTAGTTAAATTGCTGGTTTTTTTAAATGCAAATATGGCACATCAAAATGTAACAGGTATTTGTGTTTTATATTTACTACCCCTGACAGGTACCGCTGCTGGTGGAGTACAACTCCCCGAGGGTATTCATAAGTCAGTTGGTAATTCTTTGTGCTGTCAGAAAATGTACCTTTAAGCAAAATTTTAAGCCGTCTTAATTTTTTTAATTTATTTAAAACTAAGGTTTGTTCCATCATACAAAGAACTCCTTAGTCGGATTTGGATTCATAAAATTTTCAACTGTCTGGCTTATGTTTTTATCTATCAAACTTTTCAGCCCTAGAGTCATTGATGAGGAATGATTTTCCGAAATGTGCATAGATGGCACATCAAAATAAAAAAGGCATTTGTGTTACACACACACACACACACACACACACACACACACACACACACACAAAATAGTTGAATGAATGTATGATACAGATGAAAAAAAAAATTATCCGACGAGAGTGTAAAAATAAAAAATGATTATGTGATATAAGATTAGAAACACATTTTGCCGATAAAATATTCTCGAAGTATATATCGTCCGCTTGTCAAATAAGTCTGAGAACAAAAACGTAGACAATATGTTTTTTATGCAGAATTTGTGTATTGTAGAAGACGATAAAACACATGATAAAGGGTACCAATTGATGTTATAAGATACAATGATGTAAATATTTTTTAAATCTATAAAGGCATACTAAAGGCTGACAGTTCTTGAAAATTATCTATAATGTTCAAGTACTTATCAATTGTTCTGTGGAAAAGTTTAATATTAATCGTAATAAAAATGGTTATACAAGCAAAAACCACTTTTAAATAGGAACAATGAATGAGTATTAACTCCATACTAAAATGATAAAAAAATCATTTCAGAGCCCTGATTAACCAAAAATCAGAAGATAAAAATATTTGTGATATAGATCTATGTTACTATAACAATAGAGATACTACAATATTATATTTTTCACTCACTTTTAAAAATGTATATAATGAAGTGTTTTATTCAACAAATTAAAATTTTACTAGTTTATAAAAATGTATGTCAAAATGTTTGAAAAAATTTCGATTTTTACTTACACGTCATACCGTAATTATAATACGTTTCTTATGTTCATACCATTTAATGTTTGCTTTTGAAAAATAATAGAGTGCTTTTGATACAAAATGGCGAAGGATTACTGATGAGTATTCAATGTGACGTCACAATAACATGGTTTGCTTTATTAGTAGGACAGCATCTGTCAAGGGAAAGGAAAGAGAAATACGTCAAAAGTAATTGAATATGGAATTTTTTTCACTCAATGTATTATTAGGCTGGTTTAAACTGGGTCTCTTTCATGGTTCCTTTAGGATAAAGACCCGTGATATAATACAGACTATCTTGTCAAGAAGCAAGCAGCAAGCTTACTGTTCCTGATTAAAATGTTTTACGATGATTACAAAAGACATCGGCGCTTGAGATAAGGAAATTACTTACAAAAAATTTCCGTTTTTAGTGTTGGTTCCTAATCGATTTTGTTATTATTTAAGCAAATAATGTAATTTCCAGAGCGGTTAAGCCTTAAAGACAAATGCTAAAAACGTAAACCTTGAAAGAGGAATATTCAAGTTTCTTTGTGCTCAAGATCAAATTATCTCGCATAAATCCAAGTGACCAGTTTAGGTTGAAAAAACCGGAATGTCGGGAAAATATCGCCCTCCAACAAGAAAACCAAAAAACATTCCCTAAGATTTCGTCGTGTTTAATTTAATATATAAATATATAAAATAACAATACATTTTTATGTCATCTGCTTCCATATTTATCTCGTTCTTTTTAGTTTCTCGTATGAAAAAACGAATCGTACGATGGCGATTTTGTTACACAAATGGTTCAAATAATAATGAATCTCATTTGTAATAGATATTTTGTGTATTAAGTAAAATTAACAAAGAAACGAATCAATTATCAATTGACATGTTAGTGTTATTTCAATTAGCGCAAAATACGTTTATCATCATTATGTTTGTATTATCTCTTTTTCATACACTGTGTTGATTTACCTGCCCAAACAACTCTGGTAAATTTCAACTAAACGACACGTTAGTAATCTTCAATTATTATATTTACCTTTATAAGAGAAGCTTTTTAAGAATAGTAAGGCATCAACACTTCTTTACATTTTTATTGATTATTAAAAAGGTGGTTTTAGTATAAAAAAAAGATTGCTAGGGCAACAATATCTAAATATAAAGCATCTTGTTTTATTCCAATAAAGATTTAAAATTATTGATAGACAATTAGTCTTGTTAAAAGCCTTATCGGCATTATTTCAGTTTTTTAGGCTAAAATGTATTCTATACCATACGTTTAATAAATCACTGACTTAAAGTAAAACAAAATATACAACAAGGTTTTAAATCTAACTTGAAACTGTTGAGAGTGAGTTATATCATGGACAACTTACAGAGAAAACTTTATATGATATATGAAATAATATGTTATTTTATTGAGAAGGGTTAAATCCAAAAATTTGTTAAAAATGTGGAACTCACGGATATTGCTAAAATGGTCTTGCATCAAAAATGCTCTGTAAAGTATCCCTTGAAGGTGCAAAGTTAACACAATCCAGCAAAAATTGTTTAACCAATAAGAGACATAATCACATTCGGAAGCATATTCTTGCGTATGGTGTATATGTTTCACAGTTAATACGGTACGGTAGAGCTTGTTCCCACTATGGGGACTTTCTGCAACGAAGCAAATTACTTACAATGAAATTGTTGACACAAGGATATTGCAAGCCTAGGCTAATCAGGGCCGTCATCACAATATTGTTGATAAGTATGTAGTCACTGTATCCCAACTTATACTAGATATATTTGACTTACCATAGTTCTTTGTTCCTTTCATTCTCAAAATTGACTTGCACGTGACGGGTGTAGCTAGCTAGACAGGAGGTGCTTACCCTCCGGAGCACCCGGCCTCACTTCCTTGATGGAAGTTCACGTGTATAACATATTTTGCCAGTTTGCAAAGTTTTTACTTTGTTTTGGGATTGTGATGTGGACACGGACTGGTATGTTTGTTTTATTTCTTTAAAAAAGTAGAAAGTTTGTGGTTAAATTAACAGCGTCTTGGGACAAAACTTTTATGCTTACTATTCTGTGACAATAGTAAAATTCTTGTCCAAGTTGATCTAAGTATAATTGTGTCGACAGTCGATCATTAGGATGATTGTAAATCAATGGTTTTAAATCGGTACAGGAAACAAATAATAGCAAATTTAAATAATGCTACTTTAGCAGCTGAATCGTCTTGTTGTCTTTTATCTTTTTGTCACCGTAGCTAGGTAAACACAAAAAAAGAATAATTTTATTAAAATTCGAAACCGTCCAGCTGTACACGTAATCGATATATGCCATTCCAGAATTGTACAATTTATAGGGTAATCTAATTTCAGCATTTTATTGCCCAGAGGACAAATAAAGTCATTATAAAGAGTTGGAACATATAATATAATTGTCGTTTGTCTCAGTAAATTATGCGTGATGGCATTTTTAAAGTTCTGTAGAATCAGCAATAATCACTTTACTCAAATATTTTAGTTTGAAGGTAGAAAAACCTCACCAGTATATCTATTGTCAAGGTCAACACTCTATTGTACACATTTTAAAAAACTTTATAACTACATAAAACTTTGAAAAACTCTACAAAACAACTTAAACACACTGGTGACACATTTAGTTTTTTACAAAAAAAAAAATTATTATGATGCACTAAAAGTCGACAAAAAAGAAAAAAATATTCTAGACAGTTTGGGGCCATTAAAAAATTAACTTAAATGAAGAAAACAATTTGATATTAGAACAAGAAAGGATAACAATAAAACACAACTTTACAATCTTAGGTTTTTTTAGTTTCTTCAGCATGCCTAATGAAAACACATACAAACTGGTTTTAAATTTTGGCTATATTTTGTTAAATCATTTTTTAAAATATTTTTATTATATGGTCATATACCAATTTTTGAGTTTAATCATAAAAATACATTCAAAAAGTGGTATATGACAATAAAAATACATTCAAAAAGTGGCATATGACAATAAAAATACATTCAAATGTGGTATATGACAATATTGTTAGTCTTGTATTTAAATTATAACTACCTTGCCCTGATTTTTTAAAATCCTATTTATATTATAATTAGAACAGTCCTTAACTCCGATGATTTTAATACATAAAGAAAAATGATTTCCTAGAGTCTCCTTAACAACGTTTCATTTCCATAATTAGTTTACCGTCATCTCCTTATTAATTAATACAAAGATTAAGAAATTTCAGCAGTACTATATTTAATCCATATTCATTGAAAAAAGATCTTTACAACATCTTTTTGTTTAATCATGCTGAGCCAATGATTAAAGAACATTTTGATGAAAGAGATTATCAGTAATATCAATAAGTAATGAATATGATATACTACGATATAGAAGGGTTATTTGTTTACGTTATTCCGTGTGTATCGAGTATAAAAGGATTTTAATCATTCTTAAAGTAGTGTAATAGTCGATCCTTAGATTTCTGAGGAATTAGCTTTGCGTGTAGATGTATATAGGATATTGTCAATTATGATTTATGTTATTACTCCGTTTTCTTCGAGTCAAACAAACAACACGGGATTAAAATCTATTCTCGGAATAATATTGCTGGCAAAGAGATACGATTTATCACATTGCTATCCTTTTTTGTGATAACATCTTGTAAATCTATCAACATAATATATATATAAAATGTGATAATTTTTCTCGTTGCCGAAAAAAGAATAATATCCTATATCTTACGTTTTTAGACTGTCTATCGATACTTGATAAAAGAGAAGAGTGAGATATATTTTAAACAGAAGTTAAATAAAATTATTTATTGCCTTTAAACGAAGAGGAACCAGAGTGAATTAATTGGATGACGGGAATGCTATCTGCTTTGGAAAGTCATAGTTTCTGACATTATTATTCGTAGAACTTGTGGAACTGACCACATGATGCGACCCATATTGTGACCCTTTTAAGCGCGGTACAACAACAGCTGATTCAGTGTTTAAATTTTTTGCAGGGTTAGTTAATTCTAACAAAGAGTTACTAAGACGTTTTTTTCTGTTGTGTTGAGACAGTTCTGTTGTAAGATTGGGAGAATCATCTCAATTATGGTTCGACATAAACATTATTGCCCAGCTTCGTACCTAGGTCATTGAGATGCTGAATGGCCGTCACTCGCAAACTGCGAGGAGTGTATTTAGTTTCAAATTTTGCAGCATGGCATATATTGGATAAAAACGGGCAAATGTGCGTTTTGAAAGTGGCTTGAACATGAACCATTAATCAGACTTTCAGAACCAGCCATGGCTTTTTATTATATTGCTTGAACAAACTTTGGGATTTTTGTCAGTTGTATCGAAGCACTGAAGCAGCGATTTAACATTTTAACAGGACAGTCGACCATCTCAGTTGCGTATATATTCTTTTTTTAAACATCTGCCGTTTTCATCTGTATAAGATATCCCCCCCTCTGAAATTCTTTGGTTGTATTTCATGTTTGAAAGTTACATATTCTCCGGACTCGTCAATGTGAAACTCAGTTATGACTGTGGTTTTAACTGCTGGTGAAATTCCATAGCTCGAGAAATAAAATGTATAGAACAGATGAAACCATACACATTGTTTCAGTATTATGGGAGAGATTATGGTACTTTTAAGATAATTGGAAATTTCCGTTGTGTATTAAATTCAATGTATATTTTAAAATTAAATTTTTTTTTTCTTAGTTTGTGTTGTTGTTTTGCTATGAAACTTCTTAGAAAAGTAGTCCAGAGAGTGAAATATTCATACGCATAGTGTAATGATCATGTGATCAATGTCAGTTATTGTCCCGTATTTGCCACATGTCTGAACATGCTTATATAGTAAAGTTGCAAAGCAAATGTAAATATAGATCATTGGACAGTTATTAAATAATGATGATGACCATAATGACAACTACAGTCTATACCATTATTTCAAGACAGCTATTCATTATCTTCTACCTGTAAATTAAATAATACAATTCACATATTTTTTATCTCTGGACAGTTTCACAACATTAGTTTGGTCTTATATAGCAAAAGTATTTATATCACAAATTGTTTATGTATGGAATTTTAAATCTGCTGTCAGTGGAGGATTGCTGCTCGATAAAAAAAATCACGTGGAAATTCGTTTCTTTTTTAAATTTATTAACATGTGATTTTGCGTCATTTAAAAAAATGGCTCTAGCTTCATTTTCATATAAATTCGAAATTTAAATGAAAAAAGATAAAAATTATTTGTTGTGATATCGCTACTAGCATATTTTTTGAGATATTGCTACTAGTAATGTTCCTGGTTGCATACTCTTTCTCTAAGTTCATGTTTTCAAGTTACTGACTGATTGCTATACTTCAGTGTTTTTAGAGTAATTGCAGTAAGTCCTCCCTCATATAACAGATCATCTATTTAAGATTTGAGTTGTTTTGGGTTATAATTATGTAATTTAAAACTATTTAATAGCTGCCAGACATAATTATGTATTATAGATAAACTTGAGCATTTTATCTCATGAGATCAATAAAAAAAACCAACGATTGGTCGTTAAAACTATTCTTAAAGACATGCTCCTTCGGAAATAAAGTAAAATTAAGAAAGTTCCATAACAATGCTACATTTTCATTCCTATTTTAGAAAATCTTAAAATGTTTTATGGCAGTTTGTATAGCTTTTTTTCAATTTTAGCAAACGAAATATATTCCAGGTTGGAACAGAGGACCGATGAATCATTATTAGTTCAGTTATCCGTTTAAAAACTATGGGATAACCGGTTTGATGACACAAGAAAAAAAAACAAATTAAGAGAACAAAAAGATAATTCTACAGCTTTTTTCGATTAAAAAAATTGTTCAAAATATACAAGGAATCGGTCATCAATTTCTTGTCTTCTGAAATATATTAAATTTTTTTTTGGTAAATACACTAATAAGATACATATGATTTCTTCATTTATACATCAATTACAGACTTTTTACAACATCTGATTCTGAATCGTATATTTTACAGCAATTATTACATTTAGGTGCTCCCCGTTTCCAGTCTTTACGTGAAGAGACACTTTTTTAAAAACGTTATTAATAGAAGAGTATCAAACGAATTTCCATTTTCCAAACGGCTTTTACAGCTACAGTGTCGGTTATTCGGTATTACAGGATAAAGTTTATAATAATTTGTATAATGAAGCTACGATTGATTGATGAAGATATTGACTAATAATCAGACACATCAAGCCGGGTGAATAATATAGATGTGATAAACATATATATCATAATGTTTCCTTCCAAACACGAGACGCGTAATCCGTCAAAGCTGCTTAGTCTATTTTTCATCGCAATAGGTTAACATAACAATTAATGATGTATCTAGATATAGTGGTGTTTTGGTTGATTTTCTGATGTTTTATCGTTGATACATACCCTTAACATAAATATATTCTTTTTTCTCGACATATTTTCCCAACTACAATAACGTTAAAAACAAACATAAAAAGAACAACCAACATTCCAGAAGTGGCCAAGTGGTCAAATTCGCAGGCTTACCGAGCATATAACCAGGTGGATAGATTCTAATGAGAGAAAGTTTGTCAGTACGCTTGCGGTCGGGGGTTTTTCTCCTGGTACTTAGTTTCCTAAACAAGGAACAGCTTAAATATTGACTGGCGTTAATCACCGTGTGGAAGGCGTTACTCACCGTGTGGAAATAAACTAACACACACACACACACACACACACACACACACACACAACCACACACACACACACACACACACACACACACACACACAGATATATATATATATATATATATATAAATATATATATATATGCAAAAATTATAAAATGTTGATAGATCTTCACTAAACTGAACAAATTGCCCGTACTAATTTCTGTCAATCAAACTATCCTAACGTAAATATTGATGATACTCTCTTAACGCATCACATTTAATCCGTTACTACACCATGACCTTACAAAATGCATTTACATTATATTGGAAAATTTGTCAATACATTGTGACATTTCTGTCAGTTACTTGATAAACATGTGAATGAATGCGAAGGGGTGAATAAAAATCAATATCTTAGTCGATCAGAGTGAAGTTATGGTGTGTAACACCTTAGTCAAGAGTCTGTTTTTATATCAAAGTGGTCCATACACTTCTTTCAGTCGCTAACTAGTATAGCTACATTCTTTTAATTCTTATAGAATAGCATAAATGCTCTGATAAAGCATGTACACTGCATGTACACATGTTTCAAAATACATTAAGAAGCGATTGTTTTTGATATATAGGGCCACTAAAAAGTTGGAGTCCTCTTCTACATATGCCGTTTTTAAAACAGAATACTGCCAAAAGAATATAACTATACAAATCATATTCAACACACAAATAGTCCTCTGTTATAAACGAGAAACCATGATTGACCTTTTGCACGCTCCTTTCAAATTAAACTAAATGAAAAATGTAAATTTTCTGAAAAATCTTTTAAATTAACATATATCATTTAAAATGGCATTGATTTGGATTTTAATATTCCTGTTTTCGACAAGTTAATATATTTACGGGAGACATGACATTGTTTCTTCGTGACTCCGCTCCTTTTTCAGTTTGCGTGTTTTGTACGTGTACTAGTAAATTTAAATGAAAATTTTTGTAGCCAATCCAGCTACAAAAGGAGCCAAATGAACGGTTACTATATATTCTGCTAGAAGTTGACCAAATAAAAAATTCAAATAAATTGGCATCATTATTTTATTTCTTGTCGTTTCAAGTAGTGTAACTGAAATTGAGATTAGCAATGGTTTGGCCTGTTAGGCTCAAAACAGATTTAAACATTGTGTTCTAATAATTTATTGAAGAAAAGATGTTGTGCATTTTGTAAATCATCAACGAAGTAATGCGTTAGTGCATCTTGAAGGAACTATTAAAAGCAAATTTAACATTTCAATTTTACATTTTAAAAATTTAATAATAATTTACTCTTCAAATTACTTGTAACATGTACACAAGTTTTCTATCCAAATTATGTTCATTTCATTTCACAGTATCTTCAATATAAAAATGGTTAAAAAACTACTTTGTTAGCATTTTTGTAATATGATTATTACTGCTCTAATAATGTTAATTCTTGAAAGGTTTGTTGGATAAAGAGCCTTGACAATTATTTTTGTCTGAAACATTAAAACAATGAATTATGCCTCAATTTGTCATGTTAAAACACTAGTCAGTAGTCTTTTTAACGTCAGAGGTACAACACAATCAAAATACGTCTAAAGTATTGACAAGACTAGCAAATTGTAACTAAATCAATCTCATAAAATAGTTTCCTAAATATCTACCGACTTGACAAACAAAACAAACAAATAACAACGCTTCGAAATGAATCTCCAATTAAACTACCCAGTACACAATATTAGCAATTTGAATAGTAAATGAATGATATCAAACTATCAGGAAAGACCTATTGTAAAATAATCAAATGAGACACTTAACGACTAAAATATAAATACATTCTGAATAACAGAAGGAAATAAAATTACCATTAATATGTTAACCGTATATTTCTAAATGAATTGGTTACATGATATTTAGATGTATGATACAATGGAAGCGAGTTATTGTATGTATTGTACCAATTCTTTGAACAAAATTATATTGATCGTAAAACAACAAAATAGGTTGACTTCAATCAGTACGTCGGAAAAGATTTCACAAATCTTTGTTGTTCTAGAATGCAATCGATAGAATATACGAATAAAAATAGTGATATATCATCTCTGTTTGGCAGCAGTAAGCTTTAGTCATTGTTATTTATCTGACAGGCCATCAATTTTTATTAGTAGAGAGTTCGAAGGAAAACAGAGAAACATTCTACATACCAAACAATGTCCATTACAAAATACGTAAGGATCGAACAGCAATCGCAAAGTTATAAAAATATTATATATTTGATAAACACGGACAATTTTTATTGAATTACTCATATAGAATATAGTAGTTTATGATATTAATTAGAGATTTAGTATCTGATTCTTACGAGTGTATAATTAAGAGACGTCAAGAACAAGCGTGGTCTAAAACGTTCAACCCCCTCTTATTAAAGTTTTCTATTCTTTAGGTATAAACGAATATGGTTTTTACCGTTGTGTGGCTTGAAAACATTTAATAGACATTGGTAATATGAGTGCAAAATCTAAATTTTGTTTTCTCCATGTTCTACGTAAATTTAACATGATAATAGTAGTTGTTTTATACAAAAGGTTATTCATTAATAAATAAAACACAAACATACCAGTCCTTGTCCAAATCACAATCCCAAAACAAAGTAAAAACTTTGAAAGCTGGTAAATTAGTTATTTACGTGAACTTCCATCAAGGAACTGAGGCCGGGTGCTCCGGAAGGGTAAGCACCTCCTGTCTAACTAGCCACACTCGTCACGTGCAAGTAAATTTTGAGAATGAAAGGAACAAAGAACTATGGTATATCAAATATATCCAGTATAAGTTTAGATACATTAACTTAATACTTATCAACAATTTTGTGATGACGACCATAAAACTTTTAAGGGTCTTGATTAGCCAAGGCTTGCAATATTTTTGCGTCAACAATTGTAAGTAGTTTGCAGTTGTAGAAAGTCCCCATCGGGGGGACAAGCTGTACTATTGCGTATTAACTGTGAAACATATACACCGTACGCAGAAGAAGAAGGGATAATACTGCAAAGAAACGGAAAGTTGACAGTAGAAAAATTGAAGTCATCATGTTTGTCGTATAGCTCTAGATGTAACCTTTCGTGGGTGTCATAATTGAGGTATAAGTTCAAATATATAGCAGAACATGGAGAATCCGTCGTGTCTTTCATTTCCCGCTCACTTGAATAGATGGCTTTCACATATTCTCCAAATTTGGGATTTTTAGAGATAGAATGTCAACTTTATAACTGTATGTGAAGTTGAATGATTTAGCGACAGTCTTTTTCCAGATTTGACAAGTTTCTGTAAAAATTTTGATTCATAAATCCAAGTATTTACGTTTTAAATTCACACAAATTTGAAGGTCCAATTTTTGTTTTCTCGCCAGAAGAAAACTAAAATAGTCACAAATAAATTTCTTAAAGCTAACAATACTCCTTGGGCAATTCAATAGAACTTGATTTTTAATGAACATCAACCGATGTCATAAACACAATTGCATTTGTTTAGTATATTTTGTGTTAGGATTTTATGCTAGAAGAATTCGTTGCATTGTTGGTTGAAATGTTTACCTTCATAGAGACCGGTAGTTAAATTCGGTCATCTGTGAATTTGAGTCATCAAAGATCGATAGATCATAGGTCGATCGTATTTACGTGTTATAGTTTTAAAAAAAGCACAAGTAGGATTGTTGGCTCCTTGCTTAACCAAATTAAACTTTTTTTCAGTTCAGTGTGAAAAGAGTAGTCAGGTCAAATAATTAGCTGCCTAAAACATTTCCATCTAGTTTAAAATCCTATTTTTCAAACTGCGGCGTAAAACACTATTACACCACTCCACTCATATTTTTCAACAATTTTAACAGGTTAAAACCAGATAGCTCCTTAAAATTAAAAAATCTTTTTTTTCGATCACAATATGTTGTTTTATATTCATTTTATAAAAAATTATTTCAGAAAATGTGTACCTTATTTTATCTTAAAAATTGAATTATATAAAATTGATAACCAAATGTTATTTTACCAACAACAATAATAGAAACAGAAATAAAATCGGTATAGTTATATGTTTTTATCATCTTATGGTGTTTAAACAACTTTAACAAAATTCACAATTATTTTACTAACACACTTTGTGTGTTTGTTTAAATTTGTTTACATGGTAACGGTCTATTTTAAAAAATATAGTTCTTTAAAATATGAATTTTAATTGCAATAAAGAATTTAAAAATATTGCAGTGTGGTAGAGCAATATTACAATCGTAGAAAATTATATGAATTATCAAAAATATTGGGTTTTTTAAACAATAAAAAAGTCAGTGATTTTTTTTGGAGGATTTTAAAAAGATATAAGCTTTACTTTAATCAATACAAAACTTATCGTTTATGTTGTTATCAAGTATGACAATTCTTTTAAAAATGGAAAACCTTCAGTTCTTATACATTAAAACTTATTGTATCTTTTAAATTATATAGCATGCTAAATACACAGTACCTAAAAGCTAAAATAGCAGTAGAAGCACAAATGTAAAGCTTAATTCAGTTTTTATCAATAGATATATAACACAATTGTATACCTGTTAATTTTTGACGTGCCATATGTGCACATTTCGGAAAATCATTCCTCAGTAAAACTAGGGGCCGAAAAGTTTGATAGTAGGTAATAAACCTGATCTTTGACTTGGTTTCGTGTAATAAACATCAACTTCTTAAACATTATTAATAAAAGTAAAAAAAAAACTAGCATGGAAATTATGTTGTCCCCCCAATTAAAGGGCAATTGAAGAAAGTATAACATACCAGATGGATATCGTTATGAAAAGTCGATAATTATAATTGCCTTTACATCATGTTAAGATTCAGCAGTTTAACCAATGGAATATCTTCTCATTTGTCTGAGAAAAACTGCTTTAAATTTTTAACTACCAATCTAATATTAATTAGAAAATAATACTTGTTAGCATATTAGATAGTCCGATTATTTCCTAATTACTTAATCAATGAGGTAGTTAAAATTTTAGGTAATACTATCCTATCTTTAAGTTTTTATTAACTAATCCAAAGAATAAATATAGAATATTGCTATTTCTTTTCAACACCCTAAGTCAACTTCTATTTAAATAAGAACATGTGATTAATCAAACAAAGAAAACGAGAATATTATCTTTTCAGAAAATAAGAAAAGATTGATAACCCTTCTAATTCGGGACATAGAGAAATTGAATAGGGAGTTATATTTCATCTAATTTATCATTTTTTTATATTTAATTTATTTTTTTATTATTATTATTCATAGCGAACAATAAGGGACTTAATCAAGGGGCGCAAGTGTAATCTTACCCAAGTACTCGGAATTTGTTTACGGTTATCGTTCTTGGTAAAATTGTCTAGATGTCATAGATGTCACTTTGTGTCGTCACCATAAAAAGTGAAAATGGCGTTTAACTTGAATCTCCGAAGTAACACAGAAAGAAAAATTTGTTACCAAACACTCCAGGAAGGCGAACCAATAGAATTTTTTCGAAAAAAGAAGAAGAAGAGAAACGTTCTAGCTGACCTTTATGAAGTAGAGGATATTTTATTTGCCAGAGTTAATGAAGGAGTATGTATACTTAAACTCTCTCTCTCTCTCTCTCTCTCTCTCACTCTCTCATGATTATAATTTCTTACTCTAGAAAACATTGAAAAACTTGAGTCCGATAATGAAATACCACCTTCTCGAATGTAAAAATTCTTGAAAATTAAACTAAACATTATTTTTGAATTTTTCGGACACTAACGAATATTTTTTCTTTATTTAATTTTCAAAAAATTTCAAAACTGATAAGTTGAAAATGAACAAAACATTTTTTATAACCTACAGAAATATAGATCATAAGATCTGATATGCAAATAAAATTTATGAAAAAAGAATAAAATTAGTAAATTGAAATTTCAAGCATTTTTCTTAATTTTTTTATTACCTATAAAAAGGTACAAATGTGAACATATTTGCATGAAACAATTTTTTTCTAAATTTCAGAAAATAGGTGTTTTTCAACAAGTAAAACCATGAATAATTATAAAATCATTTGCATCAAGAACATTTTTTTGCTATCCCAATCCCTTAGTTAAAAGAATCAAATCTAGATCTATGTTTTGAACAAAGTGAACTGAAGATAAATTAAACATGTAAAATATTTTCCATTCTGTTTGATTTTTACAACTGTATTTCTATATAAGGTTAATGTATGCATAATTATTTTTAAGCATTTAATGTAAAATAATGGTAATGTAATAATTGAAAATAATTATGAATGATAATATACAAATTATGATTTAAAAATCTCACTGTTATTGAGAAACTGGTTGTTATTTTTTTTTTTTACTTTTCAAATGTTTTAACATCATTAAATATCTTGTAATGGTGTTTAATTAATCTCTATTACTGGTAATTAGACTAGTTACTTGTTCCATGAAAATTTCTATTATAAAATGTTTATAAATGTAGGTTATTTTTTTACTTTTGTTGAGTGTCTTTAATTTCCTGTTTGCAAACATTTGAATAAACCAGACAATGATTTAAAAAGAATTACTCTAAACAAAGTCATTTTCTCAAAACAGGGTCTGAATCTGAGTCTTGAGTGTAAAGACATAACTTCAGAAATTATGTTTATTGTTGTTAAAACAGGGTCAGAATTTAAGGGCAAACTTGCAATCAACATGAACTGACTGAATAGATAAAATTGTATGAAATTTCTTTTGATATAAGACTAGATTAAAACAGGTGTTTACTTAACAATAACTCAGAATATGACACTCTGTGTTTTAGTTATGACATGTTGATTCATTGGTCAATTTTTGAATAGGCAGAAACGAAATATATGTTAAGTCAGTGTTTATTGCGAATCAGCAGATTCAGACATAAATATCTTAGTATTTTTCACTTTAATTATTACCTTACTGACTGCCACTAATGCAATGTTTGGAAAGAACTTTTGCTAGATCAAATTTCAAAGGTAAAAATCAAATCACTTAAATTTATTTCAAAAAAATCAACTTTTTACTAAATTTGATACAAATTTAGTTGATAAATATAGATTTAATAAAAAAAAACCATTAAATTAACAAACAAAAAGACACCTAACTTAAACATTGAACTTTGGTATAAAAGAAATATAAAATTAAACAAGTTTTGAAATCAGCTAAAAGAATTTTTTTTCAGTGTAAGGAGTACTTGGTAAAATGGAAGAATTATCCAAATTATGAATCAACATGGGAACCAGAACATCATTTGCCAGACCACATTGTGTTGTACTTTTACAATCCAGAGCCAAGCTCAGAAAAACTTTCAATTTACAGTGCCATATTTGAGAATGCAATCAGCACAAGGCTCAATTCTTCAAACAATCAGCAAGTTCTCAATTTTTTCCACAGATTTATTCATTTATTTGTTTGGCTCATTGGATGAGGTTTTAATGAACAAAAGTGACGTTGATAAATTTCATTTAAATGCAGACTGTTTTGTCAAGATGAATTGCCATGGTCAGGGTGTGCAAATAAAATTTCCCATGAGACTAAAATTGAAAATTGTTCACAAGGAGATATATATTGTTCAAGATGGAGATGTAGTAAAAAGGCGCATACCTGTGACCAAATTAGTTATATTTAGTGCTATTACTGCGTATTCAATTTGATTTATTCACCTATAAAGAATTTTATTTATCACTGAAAAAAGAAATATTTTAATTAAGTTATGTTGATTCCATTACAAGGTTTATGTAATAACTGTCCTTTTTGGAACTTTAATATCAAGTTTGGTCAACTTGTGTTTAAATTAAGTACAGTTTTGAAAATACATACAGAACAAACTGACTGTTACTAGAGAGCCTGAGACGTCGCGCTCTATAAAAAGGTCTCCTGCTGGTACTAGACTGGCAGTTAATGATGGTGCCCCTAGGGTTATCCTTCAGGATGTCATGAAAACTTCCTATATTGCCAGTTCAGACAATCGTTACTTCTATAAAGATTCACAACAAAATTTTAAACAACTCAAAAACACAACAATCAAGCTTACTGATATTTTTGACTATGATAATAATTTATCATACTGCACTGTTACTTCTTGCAATTCTAAAAATTGCAAAACCTGTAAAATTTTGATTACAGATACACATTTTACAAGCAATTTTACTTCTAAGGAGTACACTTTTCGTAGCCACGATGATCTGAACTGTAAATCTTCCAATGTTGTATATGAAATAGAGTGTAATTTATGTGGACTCATATATGTGGGCGAAACCATAGGCAAACTAAATGCACGAATGAATGGTCACCGGTTTGAAATTAATAATTATGGTAACCAACTTATTTACCAACACTTCAATCAACCGGACCATTCCGTGTTGTCTATGAAGGTTAGAATTTTGGAAAAAATATACCACCACACTAATAGTCCTATTTTAAGTACACCATTCCTATTACAACGGGAGAACTATTGGATTAGAGAACTAGGCACTGCATCACCATATGGATGCAATGATAAAATTGATAAAGTGGGAAACCTTTCTAGCCCAGGTTGTAAGAATGTTAATGTTTTACACCTGTTCAACAGAACTACACGTAACAAAAGAAATCATGGACATCGAAGTTACAATAAACCCAAAATCCATGATGTTAGTTTTTCTAATCTTTTACCGTTCATTCAGAAACCTCTTGGATTACACCATATTCGTACCACCTGTACTCTTTATCACTTTTCCGTCTAAATCAGTTACATGAAGAATGCATATACAAAACTGCTACAGATTTTAATACACCAGAGTTTAAACTTAACGCTATCATCATAGATATTGCATTTAAAAGGCTATTTAAACCCGCTCAGGAACACAATATACACGACGACAACCGTCGCCAATTTCTTAAATAACATTATGCAAACAAAGGCATAGATGCTATTAATATTTCTAATATACTACTTAACAAAGTAGTACAATCTAAAGTCCCTACTTATTTCAAATATAACCCGCCACCTCTAATTTCCTACTCCTCAGTAAACCCATTGCATCCAAAATTTTCAACTATAAACATTCTTTGCAGTGCCTAAACTTTCATAACTTTACTCCACCTACCTGCTCTTGCACAGCGTCCCCATATATTTATAAACCAGCTGGGCATGTAGTAACAGGTGATCTCAATATAATTGAGAATACAAAATTAAGATGTCTTCTTTCAAAAGGCCCTAAATACAGGGAGGCTCAACCTTTTACTTGGGGACAGAATTTCAAAATAATTATGGATTCTGTTGAAGAGTATGCTAGAGGTTGGGCTAAATTAGAAGACGTAGAGCTTGATACTTTATCCGACTGGATAAGGACAATTAGAAATTTTGTCAAGTCAAGGATTGCAAAACTTAATGGGTCTATGGGTACTAAACCTTCTTTAGTGCTCAGGGATCCTGAGGTTTCTGCGGTTCTTACTGACATACATAACAGGTATGTTATTGTCCCTGCTGATAAAGCTTCTAATAACATTATTTTCGTTTGTAACAAATTCTATGTTGAATGTCTTATTAAGGAGCTTGGTTTAGATAGTATATCAGAGAATCCTACTTATACCAAAACTAATTTTACAAAAGATGAAGTTCTTTCCAATCATAGGGGAGTCCTTGAGTCTTTTGGTATCAATTTAAAACAGGAAGAACTTGACCTGCCTTACTTGTATTGGATTCCAAAACTTCACAAAAATCCATACAAGGAAAGATTTATTGCAGGTTCCTCTAAATGTACTACTAAATCATTATCAGTAATTCTAACACAAATTTTGACAGTCGTCAAAGATGGCCTTCAGACTTATTCAGATAGAGTCTATTCTACATCTGGCATCAACCAAATGTGGATTCTCAAAAATTCTAAAGAACTACTTGATCATTTTGTCTCTAATACTCTATCTTCGGTAAAAAGTATAAAAACTTTTGATTTTTCTACCCTTTACACCACTATCCCTCATGCTAAATTAAAAGAACGTCTAAAACAAATCATTCACTTTTCATTTTTTTACAAAATCGGTAAACCAAGATATAAATATCTAGTGCTCAACAGGGATTCTGGTTATATTGTAAAACACCATACAGACTGCAAACAAAAATATACCGAAGATACCATCAACAAAATGTTAGAGTTTTTGATAGACAACATATTTGTTGTGTTTGGCAATATTATCTTTCAACAAACAATCGGTATACCAATAAGCACAAACTTTGCACCTTTACTTGCTGATTTGTTTCTTTATTCATATGAATCAGAATTTTTACAGAATCTTGTCAAATCTGGAAAAAAGACTGTCGCTAAATCATTCAACTACACATACAGATATATAGATGACGTTCTTTCTCTAAATAATCACAAATTTGGAGAATATGTGAATGTCATCTATCCAAGTGAGCTTGAAATAAAAGACACGACAGATTCTCCATGTTCTGCTTCATATTTGGACTTATACCTCAATTATGACACCCACGAAAGGTTACATCTGAAGCTATACGACAAACGTGATGACTTCAATTTTTCTATTGTCAACTTTCCGTTTCTTTGCAGTAATATCCCTGCTTCTCCTGCGTATGGTGTATATGGACATTCGGAAGCATATTCTTGCGTATGGTGTATATGTTTCACAGTTAATACGGTACGGTAGAGCTTGTTCCCACTATGGGAACTTTCTGCAACGAAGCAAATTACTTACAATTAAATTGTTGACACAAGGATATTGCAAGCCTAGGCTAATCAGGGCCCTTAAAAAGTTTTATGGCCGTCATCACAATATTGTTGATAAGTATGTAGTCACTGTATCCCAACTTATACTGGATATATTTGACTTACCATAGTTCTTTGTTCCTTTCATTCTCAAAATTGACTTGCACGTGACGGGTGTAGCTAGCTAAACAGGAGGTGCTTACCCTTCCGGAGCACCCGGCCTCACTTCCTTGATGGAAGTTCACGTGTATCACCTATTTTGCCAGTTTGCAAAGTTTTTACTTTGTTTTTGGGATTGTGATATGGACAAGGACTGGTATGTTTGTTTTATTTTTTATATATACACTTTAATTTTACTACAAGAGTAACTTTTTTCCTTTCATACGTTTATTTAATTTAAATTTTATTGTTATTCCTTTTAAAACTAATTATAACTTCCATTTTAAGTTAATGTGAGTGATATATTTTCATGTTCAAAGGCAAATATTTTTTGTTTACTTAGTTCTAGACATTTGATTTTGTATGTATATAGTGCTGAAATTTTTGGGTGTAGATATTGTTAAAGTTGTATTTATTTTAATACTTTATTTTTGGTTAAAGTTAATTAGTACTGTCATATTCACATGCTATTATGTTATAGGGTAGTTTGTCACAGTATGGTTATAGGGTTTTTTTTTTGCATGTTTTGTTTTTAAATTTTTCAACAAAATTTTAATATTTTTTAGAATTTAATTTTTTGCAAATATGTCAGACTATTTGTCGCCCCTAGCAGGTTGCAAATTGCAACAGAAGTTGAAATTTTCTCAAAATTTGTCTCCAATTTTTGCAAATAGATCTGGAGTTGATGATGATAAAATAGCTCTAGTGCTGGAGTTGAGCAATTCATTTCTTAAAAGCCTTCAGGCTTCAAAAGCAAAATATGGCTTTTGTTATGTAAAAATTGTAAACTGCCAAATCAGTTTTTTTCAATTAACAGAATGTGATAGGTTAAATAGTAGTCACTGTGTTCAAGAACAATGCAGAGTTATAAGTCAAAATATTAAGGTGGTGCAAAAAGACAAGAATTTGACAGAAAGGTTAATAAATTTAGGAACTGTTAATGTGTTAAATCTTAGTAGCAAAGTGATAAAATTTGAAGAGGGAAAGTAGAACTTGAAAAAAAATGTCATGAACTTGCTATAGCTTTATCCACTATTAAAGATGAAAAAGAATCTTTAAAAATGGAGGAAGAGGAACTGAAATCACAAAATAAACTGTTAGCCTCGTATATAGAAAAAAGGTTTCCAAATGACTCTTTCAGGAAAGTGTGTTGATGATCTCCAGTCTAGGCAAACAAGTAGGAAAATTCGCACTTTAGAAACTTATGCTGAAAAAGCACTTTGGTTTGCTGAGTCATTTGGTATTGTGCCTGAGAAAATTTTTTGCAAATATTTTGCCGGCAAAGATGTTACTTTAAATTTGAACTTAAACTCACTTTCAGATTCTTCATTCTTTAACAATTTACCAGAGTCAGAAAAACATAAACTTAGGCAGATTGTTTTCATTTTAGATAAATTTTGTGTTAGTGATTCTGCATATCATGAACTTTCTGTGATTTGGAATAATATTCCAAGGAAATACTTGTTAGTTCAAAGTAGGGAGGAGATCAACAGTTTCTGTCATATTGAGAGATTACCTGGAAATATGTCTGGTGCTTTTGTTAGCTTAAGTTCAGAATTTGAAAAAATTGTAAAATGTGAGTTGAAGAAATCTAAAGAGTTGAGAAAGCTTGATGTAAAATTTTCTGGTGATGGGGCAAAAGTTTCAAGAATCTCTAATTTTATTATATTCTCATTGTCTGTTTTATCTAATGAACAAAATTTGTCATGTAATTATTTACGCACTACTGGAATTGTAAAATGCGAAGAGAAGAATGAAAACATGTCAGCCTATATTTGAGGAGTTGTGTGATTTGACAAAAGCAAAAAGCATTATTGTTAATGGTCTTACAGTTGAGTTAGATTTTTTTGTTGGGGGTGACATGAAGTTTTAACAAATATTACTCGGCTTAAATGGTTCAACATCTTCTTATTCCTGTCCCTGGTGTAAGGTACTAAAGATAATAGATATGACATTTCAAAAGACTGGGATTTTTACCATTCATCAGAAATGATGCAATCAATTTCAGAATTGATGAAACCAACATTAGAAACTTATGGTCGTAAGTATAGACCATTTCTGAGTATAGAATTAAATCATTATATACCTGGCCCCAGTTTCACAATCATTCACTCAGCTGAGTGTACACTCAACTCAAATTCGGGAATTTTTCAATGCCAATTTCTAAGACATCACAAAGTTGAAATTGAATAACTAATGTAATATTTAAATTGTTTAGTGTAGAATTGTTGAACAAAACAAAACATTGTCTTATAAAACTTAAAATTTTTTAAATTATTGATGAGAGAAAAATGGGAATATTTGAGTTGAGTGTACACTCAGCTGAGTGATTGATTGTGAATCTGGGGCCAGATGAATTACATCTTATGATGAGAATAACAGATGTTTTAATTAGAAATTTGAAAAAAAAGATTGTGATGACCAGCAAAGAATGCAGAACAAAAAAGTGACTGAACAAAATCTTTCAAAACTGGTAGAACTTATTCAGGGGTGTGGTGTTAATTTTCAGATATGGACACCCAAAGGTTCAACAGAGTTAGAATGGACAAGTTTATCTGGTGGGGAAAAAATCAAAGTTCTTAAATACTTGCCAGAAATGTTGTTGAAAAGTTATGTTTTGAATTAAGATACCCAAAGCAATGTTGTAAATTTGTGGAAAATATTTTTAGACTTATATACATTTATTAATAGTGTAGAATGTAAAAATTATAGCGCGTTAGAATTGTTTAATAAAATAAAATGTTTTATTGAACTTTTTTTATATAATGGTATGTCAAGACGAGGTTATCAAAAAAGTAATGTCACTCCTTACATGCATTGATTTTTTGTATCATGTTCCTTTTTTCATAAGTCATTATGGTTCATTAAAAAAAAATTTTCAGGACAGGGGGTAAGAAAAAAATAATGACATTATAAAGAGCATTCATAAGAGAAAAAGTAATAAGTGGGATGGTCCATTAGATGCTCTGAAAGTAAGAAAAAGGATTGAATTTGGGCATTTTGAACATTTAGAGAGAGAAAAAAAGGGAATATTGTACAAAAATCAGATTGGTGGGATCATGGTATTCAAAACAACAGGCAAACTAGAAAACAAAAAAATTTACATGAAATATCCAATGCAAATGTAATGAAGGATCAAAATGTTATTGATTACTCAGGGTATACTATTGAGGAGTTAAAACAAATGTTGAGTGACAGTAGGTATAAAAACTAGGTTGAGAAAACAATGAAAACTTGTAATGCTTCTTGAACAGGCTTGTACTGAAAACTAGATAAATGTGATAGTTGTATGTCTAATAAATTTTTTGTTTCATTATATTAAGTTTTTTTTTTTCTTTTCCTTCTTTCTTGCTTTCTAAGTTATGGGTGGAGTGAAGTGGAGTAAGGTTTTTTAGGCCCCAGTCAAGAATCTTTCACTTATTTCGAGGCATTCAGTTCTGGGGTGGTGGAGGAAACCGGAATGGCCGGAGAAAACCACCGACCTTCGGCAAGCGAACTGACAGACTTTCTCACACTAGGATCTTCCCCGACATATTTTATTCGTCGTACTTAAATATTGCTGTAGTGAAAATTCCATAAAATTCCGCTCCATAATAAGGAAGATATTGGTGAAAGTCTAGAAATCTAAATCAAAAAGGTCGATATCGAGGCTCCCCGTGTTGTGACGTCATACCAGTAACATACCTCCAAAGAATATTATTTACCAACTACTAAAATAAGTCAAACACGAAGTCGTAGTTTAACTTTCCATGATTATTTTACGGGAAAACTATTTAATGAAGTGGAATTAACATCCGTTTGACATGTACCGATAATTAAGATTATTATTAATCTTTTTGTTTATTAGGTACATTCCTTAGATTTAGACCCAAACCTGTAATTAACAGTATGTAACTGATAATTTGCAAAATTGATAAGTTATCTGACGACCTGTAATATACAATTATTTATTTTGAGTTCGAGTAAAGTAAAATATTTTTATAAAATTTTGATAAACGTTATTTGTCATATACAGTATAAAGAAGTCGCTCCGGAAAAAATGGATATTTTATTTTGAAATTTTAAAAAGTAAGAAAAATAATTTTTTCCTTAGTTTTCATGTCAATTATAATAATAATAATAATAATAATATAAAATATAAATTTTAGGCAAATTTAAATATTGACAACTAGAATAGTCTGTTTATTGATCTACTTACAGCATTTCATTTTATTAGATTTTAGTTTTCACTTTCCTTGGGCATAAATTTAACTATGATATTTTAAAATTCTTTATTCTTTATTTACAAATCCACCTGTTTAAATTTGTTATGCGATAATTGTTATATTAAAAAATCTTATTTTCTAAAGGACATCGATTTTTTGTGGCGAGTTAGTCAGTACACGAAAGAATTTGAGATTGGGAACTAATAATAGTTCGTAGATATAAAACCGGGACATGCTAAAAATCGCACTGATCAGTCATTAAATCTCAACAAAATTCCAGTCTGTTTGTGGAAAATATCTGTTTAATAGCATTAACCAATCTCCAATTAGAAACTCCTTTTTTTCATTTCAAAATAACACTTGAAAAGTATATGCCTCTGATTCTATATATTCTGTCAATGGCTTAAAAGATGTACTATATCAGCAGATCAGAGACGTATTAAACGTTATACATGTCTCCGACTTTTTTAAACTCTTACTGCTAACGTCTTTTGGTTATTTTTTTTCTGACTCACGAAATCTAATACACATATCGTCAATTTTTTATTTGTATAGACTGTAAAACCAGTTAATTTTAATTATAGCTTAAGACCATCAAAATTCGAACTGCGTCAGTTAAGTTTGGTCGGACCGTTGTTAGACTACTCCGCCATCTTGGATTATTAAAGATCGATTGTCTCAAATAATGTCAAAGTTTAAAAGAATTTTGAAGTATTTTCCCGGAAGGCAATTATTTCGAATAAAGACAGTTTTGGAATCTTCAATCTTATTTCGGTTTTAAGCGATTTTCACAATTACGAAATAATTATGTTAGATGTATCAAATAACAGAATTTGTAAAACACTCGTACGATTTTTTAATGATTCACATAAAGCTACATAGAAGTTACACACTCATGATTTCAAACGAATTTTGAAGTAATTTCCCGTTTTTCAAAATTACCCAAAAATATTGAGAATATAGATAAATATTTCGAGATTATGAAACATTTTTCATAATCTTTTTATATTTTTTCATTTTTTTCCAAAAAAAAAAAAAAAAAAAAAAAAAAAAACAACAACAACACCATCCTTATCTTTTTCTATTGCACTGTGCCATGACTCTAACCTGTATACGTGATACAGGTGAAGGGTTGTGGATGACCTAGATTGTTGCATATGCGATCAATAACAGAATATCATTCTTTACCGTGTCTCTTTTTTATCTTATTATCAGAATTTAAAACGCTAATTATATTTTTATATGTTCCCTATTTATAATTATGGTCGCTATTCTCATGTGATTGAGTTACAAATTTATTTCTATTTTAAAATGTTTTAAAGTGATGGGTTACTCGTTTGGTAACTAAACAAAACATCTCATTAATGGCATATTAGCGTTTTATTACTTTTCAAATTGCTAAGGAAAGGTGTATTAATTTTTTATGAGTGTTAATAGCAAAACATTTTGATTTAGTTTCTGCAGTTCGAAATAGTTATAAGAATTAAAGAAAAATATAAGGACAGGTAATATAGAATCAAGATGACTTGATCAATTTACGTTTTCGTTTCAAGCTCAGTAGCTTTCCACCTTATCTGGTCTGAGGTATCAAGGTTTGCTTAAAAAATTAAAAACAATTCTTTGACAGTGTATTTAGACTTAATTTGGATATTATGACAAACTTTGTACATTTTTGTTGGACCTATGTATTTTTGTCTTTTTATCAAGTCAATTTTTTTTAAACGCATTAATTACCGTCACAAACATTATAAATTTTACAATACGACAAAATATCTGTTGGAAATCTATAATTATAATATTTTTTTCATAAATAACACAAATGCATCATGTGTTTACACGACCACATGGTTATATTATGATATTTTCAAGAACTGTAAAAAATTAGATTTTTTTGTGCTTAGATAGTACTGTAATCACACTTCCTACCAACATGTTTCCATTTAATCCAGCGACTGCTTAGGATTGGGAGTAAAAATTGGGAAAACAAAGACAGGGCCTGTACTCCTTTAGTTTTATACAGACGGATAACCAGTTTTCTATACATCCTATGTACAGTTCGGACATATTTAAACATTGCTTCATAGTTTTCGTAAAGAGTTTTAGTTTTATATTATCCAATTTTATCTTTTCTGAAATAATAATTAAACAAAAATGTTTTCTTAAATTTTAAATTTTTGACATTTTCGCGCAGGGATTATTGGTACTTTACTTGGTAAAATGTGACTTTTTTTAAGTTAAATGTACATTTTACGCCAGATGTTAATTAAAGGAATTTTAAGCACCCTCGAAGAGAACATTAACTCTACAAGTACACATTATTTTTTTCTAGTGTCAGTCTAATGTCCTGATTTTATATGAGACAAATACCTGCTAAATTTCGATGTGCCATATGTGCACATTTCGGAAAATCATTCTTCATCAGTGACACAAGGGGCCGAAAAGTTTGATGATGAAAAACATAAGCCAAACAGTTGAAAAATTATGAATCTAAAATTCCAAATTTATATCAATCTAAATTCGACTAAAGAATGCTTTGCATGAGGAAACAAATCTCAGTTTTTTTAAATAAATTTCAAAAAATAACAATTTAACTAATATGTTTTTGTTATAATCATAAATAATTTGTTTGATTTTTAAAGTATAAAACATTGCCAAGTTCATGTGATTTTGAACTATTAAGCTACAAGTTTTTTAAATAATAATTCTTTCGGTACTGTTCTAAAATTTGTATTCGTATGTTAAATGCAAGGTTACATTTCTAATGACATTTTGATGTATTTAACATTTTAAAAAATTAAGCAAAAACATACACATAATTAAGTGTTACATTGATTCGACTTCTATTTAAGCCCAGCAGTTAGACAATTAAGTTGAAATTCAGTTAAACCGACAATGCTAAATTACCTATGTTGAAAAGTATTATAAATTTACTTGGAAAAATATTTATTCTTTTATTTTCAATTTCACTGATGATTATTTCAGTTAAACTAAAATCTAAAAAAAATTGATTTCATTTTGTATATAAACGTACAGAATTACTAAAAATCTTTTTTACTTTTATGAATGAACATCAAATAATAAATTTCCTTCTTAAGCAAGTGTTTTTATTGCTAAATGTAAAACAAAATCCACTGTTATAAATACAGTTTTACCGTATCATTACTCACTTTACATCTTTCAATCATACAGAGATATAACTAACAACATAGGTATGAAATATTGAAAGTAAATCACACTTTGGTATTTTTTGCTTAGACATATTCAAAACAAAGATAGAAGATATGACAAATGATCTAAAAACAGAATTACATAACACTTCAGACACGTTGATACTCAGCAATTAAATCTAGACGTATTTTAGTTTGAGAATGACAGTTAAGGAATAAAAATCAGTCATATATGACATAAATGGGGATTCTTGACAAGCCATCGTATATAATCATGTTTTGTAGGATTTCTGCAGCACCGACAAAGACATCTTCAAAATCATCATTGAAATAAGATAAAAATACAGATTATAGATACTTTCAATATCGGTTACATGCTAAAGCTTAATTTATCACTGTTTTTGTGCAAATAACAATCTGATACGGAAACATTATTTTTATTTCTTCCATATATTGTCTTGAAGATTAGATTTCAATGTTTGTTTTTTATCTTTGGCACAGTTATTTTGCACATGGACCAAATCAAAGTCACTTTCTCAGAAAACAGTTACAATTATTTCTAGAAACAGTTGTTTAAGATTTTTTTAACCTACCAGGCATATTTTTCTGCCACGTTTTTGTATCTTACTCCGACTTTGAGAGAACCCATTTAGCACGCACAGTTGGTTCTGGATTTTTGAGAGAATTCCATTTTTTCCATTTTTAACCTTTGACTATTTTATCTCAAGTATGTATAGAAACAACTCATAATTATCTGTCTTCGAACGTCTGACAATTATTTTGAACTTCACAAGGCATGCGCGCAATACAAACAGACGTCTTTCGTCCAGATAACTCTTCCCGATGAATAAAGCAGAATAAAATCTATGATTTGTTTCGAGTAGATAATGCGTTTAAATTCTTTATTTTTATGTTATACACGATTTCGTTTCATACTATAATTTCTTTAATATATGAATATAAAGAAACGGACCAAACAAAAGAATACCAAATACTGTATAAAGCAGAATCGGGCGACGAAAGAACAAATGTCGTATATGTATGTTCAGAAAAAAACACGCCAGTTATTCCATAACGTTATCTAAGAATAGAACTGAGTCCAAAAATCTGGAAATCAGACAAATCTTTTAACACTATAATAATTAAATTTAGAGTGTAACAAGTATTTTATCAAACATAGAATTTATGACAAACGTTTCTTTATTCTTTAAACCACAAAATTTAAGTTAAAATTTCAAATATATCAAAACATTATTAGAATTAATTAAATCTGCCTTTAAACGTATAATTTTTTGTCCATTAACGTTTTTGCCAAAGCTGGATCTCGATACTGACGCCCCAAGTCCCGATAAGCGTGTTTAACCTATAAACCAGAGTTGATAGTTATTAATGGTGTTTTACTTCCCAGTCAAGAGTATTTCACTTATATCGCGACGTCGACAGCTATAGGCGAAAGTGCAGAAATGTTGCCTGTGCATTGCGCTGATAGCATTGTACGCCTGCCATGGCACGGGACCTCGTTTATTTTAAATTCCCATCCGAAGAAACTATTATTTTCATTTTGTAATGCCGAGTGCTTGGCGAAAAACAGTCACTACCCACTTTCAAGTCTTGGGTCAGACCCGGTCAAGGTTCGAACCCAAAATATCCTACTTACGGAGTGAGCACTCTACCAACTGAGCTACCGCAATAATTTAAAAACCAGAAACTCTTTTATTTGTTTTGAGAAAAGTTGCTTTTTATGTTGGTATTGTTAGGTATAATCGAGGGCGTTTATTACTGTTTATTTTTCAGTTCAGACTACAAAAAGAGTACCATTCATTGACATAAAAACAATCATTTAAAAATAACCTCCCCATGTTTATATTAAACAAATGTTTAATCAAATCATGTTCAATTCACAATCCCAAAAGGGAAGTTAAAAGGTTTTAACACATTTTTAAAGCTGAGGATCGTCAAATGCTGTAATTCAATTTGAATCACGTTTCAAATCGTAAATTTGGATTTTTTTCTGTACCAAAAGATTTAATGGAGGACAACAATATTTCCCCAAAGACAAGAGATCGTGCTAATTAACAAACCATGTTTTATATAAATGGCCTACTCCGTTACAATTTCTCCTATGACCATCGCGACACTTGATAAATTCCCAAATGCAATTATATCAATGAGATATATCGTTTACTCTTTCGAAACACATCTGTTGCTTCTTTTTCTAACTTCATAACAGAATGTTTATTTGCAAATTGATTTTTTTTCACTTTTATGTAGACGTTAACAATATACATGCTTAATAAATCAATTTGAGACAGGCGTTTACACTGCCAAACACGAGTGTAACGGCAGTAATCGTCAGATTACCAATTGCATATAACATTCAAACATTCGAGTTTATATACTTACAATGGCAGGTATTTTCCGTATAACCTTATACATATCAAATACATGCTATAATAAGGGATTAGGTCCAGCTGATGGTAGTTAGTTGTAATGTTATTAACATTGCAACTGCAATTTTTAGTTAATCGCAACCAGAATAATTTTGTTGGGTAATATTCACTAATCTTAGAAGATATTTTTGTCTGTATGAGATATGCAAATGTGTATTATGATCTGTAGTAGGGCAAACTCATGGCGACTTTTATGTGTGAGGCTACAGAGTCAGTACAGCCAAGACAAGCATTCTACAACCTAGTCTTATTGTCCGGACACCGGATGAACAAGTCAGTACTCGCTTAACTGCTTACTAGCTTCATTGCTGAGTACCAAGTGAAGAAGCAGTATCTCAAATTTAAAATCTATATGTATGACCATGACTTTCTGCTCTCGGAGTGGACGCTATATCTCTGATGCACCAAAGCAGCTTTGTTTTGGTGGTAGTGATGATAAATGCTCCGTACGTAAAGCACAAACTGCAAACAACACTAAAGTTGAGGATGCAATCAAGGTTAGTTGTTAGATCAAATAAGCTTTTAGAAGAAATAATTGACCTGTCATCGCTAATCAATGTAACCCTTGTGGCGCCTTTGATTTTTGTTTTGGTAATTTCGCTATCTTGGCGTACCTTTAGTGTTGTTAACATAAAATTACTAAATATGTTAAAGTCCAATGTAAAAGTTTTAATGAAGAGAAAATATAACAATTAAAATAAGCTCGGAAAATTAATTTGTTATGATAGACCGAGTATATAATCATATGATAAGAAATGAGTATCTTAATTCGACGATTGCTATGACAACTATACTTTGTATTTTTGTCTAAGCTGTTATCACATAAAACAATGTGAAATAATTAACTTTCAGACTTCATTTTTCTAATCTGGGTAATGTACAGTACTAAAAACACTAGCTCAAAATGTTTGTATTTATATTTTGGATTTATATCTTTATTAAGACTAAATACAAAAAAATACACAATAAAACTACATACAAACTTTCTTTACAAACAAACAGCATACAAAATGCCACTTGCCGAGGTTACAGCATAAACCTGAACTAGAGTAATAGTAATATCATGTTTGCAATTTATTTTAACTTTATCCTGCATTTCCTAATTGCATGCAACTAAAGAGTTAAGTAATGTAAAGTAATTTGATTATATGAAAATGAGAACATTACGACGTAGCTTTCTTTATCATGTATATACATTTAAGGTTAACAAACCTGAAAAATGTTCTTCATAAATATCATGTTTGTTGGTAATAAAATATGATATTCGATCATTAACTCTGATTAAATTGCTTAAGTGTCATTGTAGGATTGTTATCGGATCCTTTCGATAAGGAGAATATGAAATTAACATTTCCATTTATCCCTCCTTTCGATTTCTTTTGCAGAACTATGGATCAAAATTTGATACAGCTTGGTGCAAAGTCATAAATGATAAAGATTGGCATTTGAACATACATTGTTGGTTTGCCCTAAGTCCTTACCGTTAATGGTTTTTGGAAATTATTATCGTAGTAATTTTGCAATCTATTTATCAGAAGTTTACTGGACTTGATAAACAGTATCAACATCAAGTGGTTATAAATGTGCATATTTATTTACTCCAGCTGGTGTGACAATTTTACTTAAAGTTAGGACCCATTCAAGTTTTAAATAGGAAAATTTTTTCAAGAATTAAATCAAAACTACCTTCACAAGTTAATAAAACTTGCTGGACAGTATCAGGAAAAAGCATTGAGATGATTATCAACCAAGCTGTATTAGAGACATGCTGGTGTCATTTGAAAGGAAAAGACATAGATATGGAACCAGCTTGATTTCAGTATATGAGTTTTCTGAAGCCCGTGAAACCCTAAAATCAAAACAAAAAGAATTAAGAAAAAGGTTTATGGTAATAAACCTAAATGCAGCTGAACCAATAACAAATCAAGACACTGATAAATGTATAAAGCAGGACAATTAGGTAATAACACTCCAATGTCACTTCTCAACACTCCATGGCTGAATGATAAAATTAATTTTAGTATGTGTGGAATCTCTGTTGGGATGATATGGAACTGAAGTATGACAATGAATCAAATAAAGAATACTTGGTCCACAATCAGAGGCAAACTAAAACAAGAACTGATAAGGATGTTAGAAATGTAAGAAGTGGTCAGCCCAGAATTTATAAAACTACCTAAAAATAAACAAAGGTGTCCAGTAAAAACATATAAAATATACAGCGCCCTTCAAATTACTGCCAGCCTCACCACCACTTCTACCTAGATAGGGCAACTCATACAACAAACCCGCATCAGGATGATAAATGATTTTTGCGAGGACCTTTGGGAGTAAATAACATCAAAAGGCATCATGAAAACAATGATGGAATGCCCAGGTCTTACTGCAGACGATAAGAAAATGACTAATACCAGTGCACGTAAACATCTGTGTCAGAAATTACTGGACAATAATGTTTCGAACGAACAAGCTATGTTCTACACAGGCTTCAAAAATGCTCAGTCACTAAACAACTATAGCCGAGTGTCGAATGACAAACAATGTCATATTTCATAAAGTTTATGTACAATTGACAATTCTGTCAATAATTCAGTCGCCTGGAATGCACATAACAGCGTTCCACAAAACACAGTTCGTTCAAAAACCATCACAAATTTTGCCTTTAAATCCATCTTTGACGGGACTCACATTTCTTGAGGTGTATTTTATATTAACTTTTATATTAACAAAATATGCACATATGGCACATCCAAATTGAACAGGTATTATTTGTGTTATATATAAATTACCCCTGAGTGGGTACCACTGATGATGGATTGAACTCCCCGAGGGTATACAAAACTCAGTAGGCAGTACTTCGTGCTGTCGGATAATATACTATTTAGACAAATTTCAGCGGTCTTAATTTTTAATTTTATCTTAAAATAAACTTTGTTCGATCATGCAAAGCATTCCTTAGCTGGATTTGGATTCATATGATTTTGGAACTTTAGACTCAATAATTTTCAACTGTTTGACTTATGTTTTTTATGTATCAAACTTTTCGGCCCCTAGTGTCATTGATGAGGAATAATTATCCAAAATGTGTAAATAAGGTACATCAAAATTTAATAGGTATTTGTGTTATATATTTACTACCCCTGAGTGGGTACCGCTGCTGGTGGATCAAACTGCTCGAGGGTATCCATAACTCAGTAGGCAGTACTTTGTGCTGTCAGAAAATATATTATTAAGAAAAATTTTCGATGGTCTTAATTTTTGAAATTTATCTAAAACTAAGATTCGTTCGCTTGTGCAAAGCATTCCTTATCTGGATTTGGGTTCATATGATTTTGGAACTTTCGATTAATTAAAACTTTTTAACTGTTTGACTAATGTTTTTTATCTATCAAACTTTTCGGCCCTTAGTGTCACTGATGAGAATAATTTTTCGAAATGTCCACATATGGCACATCAAAATTGAACAGGTTATTGTGTCATATATTAACAACCAACTTCACCTTAAGTGTCCAGAAAGCGGAAAATACCTGTAATTTGGAGTGGCATTGACGGCGATTTTTACTAAATCGGCGGTTTTAATTTTTGTTATTGCGGTTCTCATTTCCAAACCAGGATGTGACGTGCTAAAGCATACCAGTTCCAACCGGTTGCATTTAAGGGAGGCGCCAGAATTCAAAGTAAACATTTCGTCATGTAAATATATAACACAATTACCTGTTAAATTTTGATGTGGTATATGTGCACATTTCGGAAAATCATTCCTCATCAGTGATACTAGGGCCCGATAAGTTTGATAGATAAAACACATAAGCCAAACAGTTGAAAATTGATGAATACAAAGTTCTAAAATTATCTGAATCCAAATCCAGCCAAAGAACGCCATGCACGAGGGAACAAACTTGTTGATACAACTTGTTGCAGACAAATGTACCACTTTCTAGTTTCATTACCTTGACGACGGATGAGCTAGTCGTTACTCGGTCCTTTCAATAACGATCACAAAGCAAGGAAGCAAAAACATTAAAGCTTTATATGAAATAATATTTAAGAAAATGCTTCTAATATTATTTCATACTTGCAATAGAACAAAAACTAAATTAGGAAAGTGTATAATCATTTTTTTGGATTCCAAACCCAATTATTTGACAACAGCATTCTCTCTAAACTCTCTAAAAGGCCAGTATTGAAAATAAAAACGCGGCTTTTAAAGCATTAAAATATGTTTAATCTGATATTTTAAAAGCTTTTTGTTGTGTGTTTTTGCACAAATCGAAGGTAAACAAAGTTATACTACTTTAAATGTGGTTATACATCTTATTCTTGCACGACGTTAATAGCATTTGGTAAAGATAATGTGCAGAATGAAAAACAAAATATGTTGTAATTATCTTATCGTTTGTAAGAAGCCATCAAAATTTATCAAACTTTGTATCATTACAACTTAACGATGAATGTAAATTGTTTTAAGATTTATAATAATTAAATTACACATAACTATAGATGAACATAGTATAATTTATAAATATTGACATGTCGATTGCAGATTTAAACGGGAAATTTCTATGTATATAATGATGATTTATCGGTTATTCAGTTATAGTGTTATAATGGAAATTAGAGTTTAAAATTATTACATGAAAGAGCATATGATTTAAAATCATATGTCATGGATTATCAAGCATTAACATAAAATGTTTTGACATCTTCACTAGTTTAATCTTTGTCTGTGTATAAAGATAAGGAGCTGAAATTTCATTTTTAGCACAAACGTAGACATTATTTTTCTGTGTTAGTTCACAAATTTGTACTGCATAACCATTAAACACACCTGCAAATCGGTAGTAGCTGTTTGCATTGCAATATAGGACGGTTTAAGTTATTAGGAATTACAAGCTTGTGGCTACTTTGTATACAGATTATTAGTTTTTTGTTTGTTTTGATGCCTTTGTTGCTTTCAAAGTGACCATGAAAAGCTGCTTTTTGTAACATTTAATTTTTTTCTGGTTTGATGATTGCATCAGAAAAATGAACATTTTCTTGTTTTTTGCTATAATATTTTCATCAACAATAACACTTTTTGTGTTGGACTTTAAAATTACGGGTGTTGTTGTGTAAAATAATTTCAGAAATTGATATTTTATATTGAAAATAAGAATGACCGTGTTCCTTTTAAAAAAAGATTTATAACGGACATTTTAAGTTTTTTTAACCATCTAGTGCAGCAAATTTTGTAAGAAATTAATACAATTGTGGGTTTTTCGTTAAAGGCATGAAATTTTGCAAGCTCGTAGTTTATGGCTTGAAGAATATTTTCAGATATGGGGCGATAATAAAATTCCAATATAACCGACACAATGGCTAAAAGAATCACATAAATTGATTTAAAGTCGAATTTTACAGATTTTCTTCAGATATATAATTCTTAAAAAGTTTTATTACAATTTGGGGACAATTTTCAATATGTCTAGTTATGTTATAAATGTCAAACTGGCTGCCATTTCCAATACGGCGGGCAAGATGACCGTCTTTTTTATGGAATCAATAGATTTAAACGTCTTTTGTATTAATATTCAAAAAGTGTTCAAGAAAAAGGTTTTTATCTGACTTAATGATTAAGATATAATATATATATATATATATATATATATATATATATATATATATATATATATATATATAATTATATATATATATATATAATTATATAATATATATATACAAATGGCTGCCACTTCCAATATGGCGAACAAATGGCTGCCCAATGATATAAAAGTAGTTTAGTGAATATTTGCATTGATTATTATATTGGCCGCTTATTATTTTGAAACGACCGTGTTTTGATGAAATTTAAAAAAAAATGTTTTGCGTGGTGTTATTTCATTGCTTTTAGATATATTCCCATTATACACTTTAATTCTGACGATCTAGTTTAATCCAAAATGGCGGACAAAAATTGCTGTTAAAAATATAAAGTGAACAAATAAGATAAAAGACTTTTTCGTATCAATTTAAAAATAAGTATTGCTTGAAAACGTTTTGCGTTGACTTCTGACTGATTGTTAATATATCTAGAAAATGCTTTAACTTCCAAATGGCGGGCAAACATAATATTAACTGAATAATAACAAAGAAACTTTAGAAAATATTGCAATTTTTCAATAGTACAAATGGAAGAGATCTAAAACAACAAAACTAGTCTAAAGAAATGTTTAAGCAAATGTGACAAGCAAGTATACTTTATATTTTACAGCTTTAAAACACAAATTTACATATGAGGTGGAATATTTATCATATTCATCATTTTTTTATACATGAGAAAACAAATATTTTTTAAAAATCTAAATTGGCAAAAGTATTCAATATGGTGGACAAGATGGTTAAATAACAATAAAACATTTGTTTAAGCCATTTTGCCACCGAAGTTACAATGCAAATGTCAAGTTACCATTTTATTTAAGAACATCATAAAAATATAAAAAAACTAATAAAACAAGACAAGATATATTCAGACTGGTGAGTAATTAACAAGTAAATAAATAAATAACATGATTTCAAACGCAAAATAAATAATGACAATACAGGTATGTTGTATGATGTGTTTACTCAACAGTTAGTTGTTAAATCAAGAAATTGTCATCAATAAGACATTTATATTCAATCCAATTATAAATATGTTGCACAGATTTCAAATATTTTTCTCCTCTTATCTTAGAATTGAGCATATACTTTTACCTTTTATTAACGCAATCTGGCTTCTTTGGTCATTTTCACCATTAAAAATATTGATCAGAAGTGATATAAAACTACAAATGCCAGAAAGGTCAATCTTTAGACAGGTTCTTATTAAGAGCATAAATTTTATAGCTGTTGAACACAGTCACCATTACACAAGCAGTGCACCTTAAGTAATTGTTTCTTCACTTGCAATTTCCCCTACACCACTTCTCTACATTACAGAAACACTTTAGTAACTGTTACCAAGATTTTGATGCTTCTGGAGTAGTTATCCAGAATGTTTTCTTTGATTGCATTCCGTAACTTCAACCCCATTAACTAGGGCATGGGATCTCTGCGATAGCAGATAATGCCCATCCGGACACACATCCACCTTGGTAGACTGTTCTAAAGAAGCTTTAGATGGTTGCAAAAGCTCCAGTGTTTTTCTGTTTTTTTTTTTTTTTTTTTTTTTTCTTTTATTTTTTTTATTTTTTTTTTTTTTTGTGAACACATGTTTTCGTGCCTGATTGATATTTCTGCAAGTGCTTGTTCGATCATATTAGAGAATTATAAAATTTTCTAATTGAAATAAATTATCATTTACAACTTTAACGTTTGATCTCTCACTTAGAGCAATATAGGCATTAATGAAATCGATACCGTCATTCATCATCCAAGATGACCATGATGTATTTTACCCCTTCCTAAAAAAAGATGTTTGGTCACAATCAGTCAAGGCATGAAACATGACAGCATGAAGCTCTTTCGATTTCAGTGGTCCTAGAGAACTTGCTATTTCTTTCACAGAAATATAACGAAAGTTCTTTGTTCCAAACGCTATCCAAAACTCACTCACATTTGACATTTTCTCAATAAAAACTATGGCTAGCACAACAACATCAATGTCAACTGTTTTTACCAATATTCGTGTGAACTCTTAAACACAATTTTCTGCATGAAGTATTTATCTTGTATCTGCTCCTTTTTTGATTGCATAGGGGTATACTACTAAGATTTCGTTTTGATGTAGTCATAGCAAATTGTCAAAACGTGGTTATTATCTCTTGATACAAGAACCTAGAACTGAAACATTTTTAGCAAAATAAATCTATTTTGTTTTCGTCTACTCTTAAAAATGACTCCCGGTTTCCAGGTATGACTGCGTTGTTCTCAATTCTGCGTCTTATATCTTTACCACGTTTACCTCTTGCTGATGACTTTAAACTGTATTCATAATATCTATCCCATATGATGTCTACTCGGCTAGCTTTTTAACTTAAATTCGTTAGAATCTCGAAAAAAAACATTTTAAGCATAATCCAGAAATATTTGTTGCCTGTCGGGCTTCAGAATGTTGACAATAACAGCACCAACCAATATATCATTATCTTCATGGGCGGTTAGTTGGCTTGAATTTGAACTTTCAAGACATGATTAATATATTACACAAATATCTGTTAAATACATGAGAATATTTTTGACCTGTCCTAAGTGTTCCAAACATTGAAAAAGCCGGAGGGTATGTCAGATTTTCATGACAAAAGAATCATCTAGGCACATCACTTCCGCGTACTTGACACGATACATAAAGTTGTGAAAATAATGAGCAATTTTTTCTTGAGCATATCAATCTGTAATTTCTCCTTCTATACATTTTCTATGGAGAACAACTTAATTACGGTAGTTTGTTTTTCTTCATAGCATCAAAAGACAAACACACAAAAAGATACTTGTTATAAAATTCACGACCTTTGACTCAACTAGAGAAAATCTTAATAGAAGAACCTGAGTTATAATAATTGAATTGAAAAATATTTTAACAGATTATTTTGATGGTTAGAATTTCTATAAGCGATTTAAAAAAGGAAGGGGTAATTAAAAAATCCTTTAAATATCTCGAAAACAAGTACCCAAGTCCACTATTGAAATATGGAGTAAAACAAGACTGTAAATATTTGTATAAATGCATTTCAAATTGATGATAATACATTTGGTATTTAACCCTACTCTTTTTGTTAATCCTGAGATTATTACATTTGTTGCTTGGCAGGAACAATTGACATAAAAGATCGTCATTCTAAAGTTTAATAACTTATCACAAATATTTGCCTTTTATTTCTAATGCAAGATCGTTTCTCAAACCTTACTAATTCCTATTTGTTTATACCTTTTAAGTCATTCATTGCTGTTTTCCTCAGTGCACATCGTACTTGGCGAACTATTACATCAACAAGCTCTAATTTTACATTACTATTTTAAATAAAAATAAATGAAGAACGGAAAGACCAGATAGAGACGCAGTATCCATTAACGTGTACGAAATAAGCTATGAGCAAGACAGAAATAACTGTTTTCATTTGATTCCGATTTCCCAACTGGTTCTGATAAGAAACCAGAGACAAGAGTATGTGATTCTGTTAAATCCCCTTCTAACCGTTCAATAATATAAGACTCTTGAAGTACATAACTTAAAGATTTTGACCCAATTAACTTTCAATTTAAATATTTATAAAAAAAAATACTAAATAATTTATATGTATGATAAATTGTACCATGTGGCAAAATTTTCAGTCGTCTTTATTTTTAAGGACATTTGACATTTTAAGACTAAGGTTTGTTTCCCCATGTAAAGCATTCCTTATTTGAATTAAATTTATATCATTTTGTAACATTGGATTTATTGATTTTCAACTGTTAGGCTAATTTTTTATCTATCCACTCTTTCGACCCCTTGTGCCACTGATAAGAAATAATTCTCCGAAATTTGCACTAATGGCACATTCAAAATAAACCTGCATTTTTGTTATATATTAATAGTGAAAAAATGATAGAAATACAAATGTCAAAAAGAAAGTAAAAAACCAAGTAAACGACAAGTTTTAAGCAAATGCTACATAAAAGACAAGAAGAGCATTATTAATGTAGACCGCTTATCCCAGACTTTATAGGGGTTGTTTAGTAATAAATTTTGTTTATGATACTAATTTGGTAATTTTTTCAATCGATTCACATACGATAATATCTGGATTCGTAGATACGCTCATAAATACGAAATGGACCGAATAGAGTATCTGACATAAGGCTAGATGGATATATATATATATATATATATATATATATATATATATATATATATATATATATATATATATATATATATATCCATCTAGCCTTAAAAGAAGACATATAATATTAATATTAATGCAAATGATGAATTTCATATTCAATACACGCGAAACAAAGATTTTTTTAAGTCGCATAATCATAGAAAATCATGTAAGAACTTGATATATTACGTGATGAGAAAACATATTAGATGGTTAATAACATAATATTACCATTACTACATTAGTAACATTATATTGTTATGGTTTGTTTATAGTTCGAAATTTTGTTCGAACTAACTACTTTAACAAATAGAAACCTATTACCTCAATTGTTTTATGCAAACAGTCTTCTTACTCTGATTTTTTGTTTTTGTTCTTAATTAAGATGCATTATTTTTAGTTTTTATACATCTTTGAAAGGAATTATCGGAACTTGTTGAAACAACATGATTTTTAAAATAATACATTATCTATACTCTAAAATAAAGCAAATAAATGCTGAAAGCATACACATTGCATGAACAGTAAATGTAGCAAAGACAATTATTCATTACTCTTGGCGTCCTGCTTTGTTCCAGAAAAATATGTAATAATGACACTTGTTTACTCTTATTTGTTTATAAAACAGATAACACCGGTTCTTATGTAAGGGTTTAATTCCAACTTCAAATAGAGTATGGAAAAGTTCGATGGTTTTCTCCGGTTTTCTTACTTCCACAATCCCCAACTTATTTAGGTCACGTTAAACTTTCATATATATTGCACATCACTCATAAGCCTTGCATTTGGACTTGATAAAACCACAAATAAATATATCATTTTCAAATCAGTGATGATCAACATTCCTGTACTTATTAGAAATTGTTCTCATTGCAAAGTAAGAACGTATTTTTTATCGCACTTCTTTTAATCATTTTGTTTAGAAAACACTCGCTATCAAATAAATATATTTATTACCTTACCAAAAACACTAAACCAAGCAATACAATACTATTTGGTCGTTTAAGTGTTTGACCATTCACAGATGTACAATTCATAATCACTTGATTAACGGGTGTTTATGTAACCCTGTTATTTGGTCTTTTGTTGTCAAGTAATGCTACAAATTGCTCTATTATATATGCATTTATCAAAAATGAATCATGAACAAACGTGTTTGTGTTCACTTACTGAATCACCATTTTCGCGTCTGGTCGCGTGATTCACTTAGAATTGCATTTTATCATTTGGTTTTTCGGTTTCGAAAACGACATGTTTCTAGAGAAAGGAAATGCTGTGACACAGCCACGTTTGATTAACATGTTAAATGCTTTTTGTGTCTCCTGTATAATAAAAATGTTGAAAACAAGTCAAAGTATAACTAGGTTTATGACTTTTAGCTCACCTGGCTTTAGCCAGCGTGAGCTTATGGTATGATGCGGCGTGTGTATGTGCGTGCGTGCGTCCGTAAATTTTACATTTTAATCTTCTTCTCCAAAACCACTGGGCCAAATTTAATGAAACTTGCTAACTATTATGCCTGGGTGAAGCCCTTTCAGATTTGCACAAATGAAAGAGTTGTGTCCCCTTGAGGCCCCAAAAGGGGAAATAGTGAAAAACTTGAAAAATCTTCTCCTCTGAATGTACAAGAGATATACCTTAGTTATTTCATTTATAACATCCTTAGGTCATGTAGTTTCAGATTTGCACAAATGGTAGCCATGGGGTTCAAAATGGGGAAATGGTAAGGTACTGAGTGGGGAAATTGCTTAAAACTATGTATTTGTCAGTATATCTTGAAAACAATTAACTTTTTGTATAGACATGTATATTAGCATATTGCAGGTATTGCAACAACAATTATTTTGATATATAGTTCAAGGTCATATGTTCAAAGGTCAAGGTCACAGCTGCAAAAGAAGACATAAATTGCTAATTATCTTGAAAACTATAAACTTTTTGTATAGGCATGTATATTAGAATATTTTAGGTATTGACATGACGATCATTTTGATATATGGGTCAAGTCATATGTTGAAAGGTCAAGGTCACAGCTGCAGAAGATGACTTAAATTGCTTATTATCTTGAAAACTATTAAGTTTTTGTATAGGCGTGTATATTAGAATATTGTAGGTATTGACATGACGATCATTGATATATGGTACAAGATCATATGTTCAAAGGTCAAGGTCACAGCTGCAAGAAAAGCCTTAAATTGCTATATATTTTTTAAACTTTTAACTTTTTCAAGGTAACAGCTGCAAAACAAGACTTAAACTGCTAATTATCTTTGAAAACAACTAACTTTTTTAAGCATGGATATTACAGTATTGAATGATCATTTTGACATATGATACAAGGTCATATGTTGAAAGGTCAAGGTCACAGCTGCAAAAGAAGACTTAAATTGCTAATTATCTTTGAAAACTACCAACTTTTTGTATAGGCATGTATATTAGAATATGGTAGGTATTGACATGACGATCATACATGTTCAAATGTCAAGGACATAGTTGCATAAGTATACTGAAATAGGTTAATGATTTGGAAATTATTCATTGCACTACAGTTACTTCATGCATATTATATAAGCTACCTATAAATGAAATGTTACTGGACATATTTCTGATTAAGTTTTGTAACAGTTCTTAACTTGACAAAACTTGTAAAGTTTCTGTACTGAATAAATTGTCTATTGCACTTTGCAAACAATTTTGGACATATCCTCAGGTGAGCGTCAAGGCCCATGGGCCTCTTGTTTCGATAAATCATGCTTCTCAAAACCGAAGACGACTCAAACTGCATGTATTTATATGTGGTAGCATTTTAAGCAAAGATAGCAGTTACCGTCTGTTTAATTATTGTACAAGGTCTGATTTTTTATCTGAGTAAATTGTATGTCTATCATGAAGACACCAAGGTTAATTTCAGTTGGTAACTTTAATTTTTATATTCATGTCCTGCTTGGCACCAATTTGTTAAAAATGAAAATCAAAACATGTTTTGTCAATTTTGTTTTTTTTATGTCAAGCTCACTTGGATAGATGGCATTCACATATACTCCAAATTTGGGATTATAAAGAGATAAAACGCCATCTATATATCTGTATGTAGATGTAGATTTGAATAATCAAGCGACAGTTTTTTCTCTGGATTTGGCAAGGTTCTGCAAGAATTCTGCTTAATATGAATAAAGGAACAATTCGGCGAGCAAATTTTTACAATTTGTACCCATTGGTATACCGATTATTTGTTAGAAAACTATATTGCCAAACACAACAGAAATGTTGTCTATCCAAAAACTGTAACATTTTGTTAATAGTATCTTCAGTATGTTTGCATCACTGTTGAGCATCAAATATTTTTATCACATACCCATTAAATCTTACTATAGCGATAAATTACATTTTCTGGCAATGTGATACAATGGTCTGCATCGCACATGTGCGATACAACATTCAATATCACCATAGTAGCCGGGAACTACTTTTAGGGTAATTCCCTTTTCCGACAACAATTATACAATTATTATTCAGTCATGAGTACGTGAGAGGTTTTCCTTTGTGACGTCATCATTCAGTTGGGAGAATTTTGTCAAATTTTGATAAATCAATGTTTGTTCTTTAAGTTGAACCTTAATCTGTGTTTACGACAGTAGTATTAAAATGTTAACAAATGACGTTTATGTGATCAATTATCTGTTATTTTTATTTACTTTTCAGCAGTTTTTTACGTTTTTCCAGTCAAATATCAGTGTTTTTTCCAATCATTAAAAATCAATATAAAAAAGCTGATTGTAAATTTATTGGCAGATTAAGTTAGAGAGAAAGCCGCTTTGCATTCAGTTTGGTAGGGTATGTGATAAATACAAAACAACACATATGGTTTTCTGACATAGCTGCTCACACTCGTTTATTGTATGGACGCATACATTACACTCGTTCGCAGGGCCGTGTAACGTATCCGTCCGCACAAAAAACCCGTGCGATCAGCTACATCAAAAAACCACATATGTGTGGTTTTGCGTATATATCTAAATAACTATTTTTTTTAATAGAAAAACATATGAAAAATCAAACAAAAGTAGGTTCAATTGTCTAAATACTTTAATTGGAATTTGTGAGATATATACACTACATTATACTTACTTAAAGATGAAGTAGAGAATAACTTATTCAGTAGAAAACCCTTAATGTTGATTATTACCTGACGTGATAGGCCGAGTTATAAGAAAAAAGATTAAACAACTTGAAATTTTAACAATACCTACCATAATAATAATTGGATCAAAAGACAAACATACAAAAAGATACTTGTTATAAAATTCACGACCTTGGACTCAACTAAAGAAAATTCTAATAGAGGATCTTCGGTTATAATAATTACAAACTGACGAACGTAAAGTTTCAAAAACGTTAGTACTCTAAAATATTTTAACAGATTATTTTGATGGTTAGAATTTTTATAAGCAATTTAAAAAAGGAAGGGGTAATTAAAAAAACTTTAAATATCTCGAAAACAAGTACCTAAGTCCCTCATTGAAATATGGAGTAAAACACAGTAAAATGACTGTAAATATTGGATGCATTTAAATTGATGATAATACATTTTTTATTTGACCCTACTCTTTTTGTCAACCCTGATATAATTAAATTTGTTGCTTGGCAGGAACAATTGCCATAAAAGATCGCTTATCTCAGTGCTGTTACTTATTACATAATGATAATTACAGTGACAATTAACTTTAATTGTCATTAAAATTCTTTATATTTCATCAAAAGGAACGTTTCTTGAATACTGCATATTGATACAAAGCGGATTTGTATATCTACAAAAAAGCGTAAGGTTAAATTTCATATATAAAATGGATAATAATAGTAATAATAAAAATAATAATAGCTAAACGAAAACGAAGTAAATGTTGCATTTTCTATGAAAAAATGGTGCATAAAATTTCAAAGGTATTAATTAAAAAGGTTAATAGGTGCATTGCGTGAGCATAAAAGTTTCAATAATAGACCAAGTAGATGTTATTTATCTCATACATATATAAAAGAAATTATATAATTTTTCTCATATAAAAATACTTTCAATAAAATTACAAAACAAGCCATTAGGACGAAATAAAACATTAATATCACATAGTTATGAAAACAACAGTTAGCTCTTGACAAATCCAGCGCCTCTTATCGCCTAAGTTCGAATCCCACTTGAGACAAATTCTAGTGTGAAAAAGTTTGTCCTTTCGCTTGCCTAAGAACCGTGGCTTTCTTCAGGCGCTCCTCAATTCAGAACTTACCGCCTCGATATAATTGATAAAATATTGACTGTGGCTTAAAACTAATTAACTCTACTTCACTTCTCTCAGTTAGCCCATGTGACTGCACTACCAATATATTATAAAAAAATATATATCATTTCATCAGTATTCATTATTCAAGGTCACGATATTTTTTGTTATACTGAACATATTTCCATTTTAAAAGAATAATATCAGGCTTGAAACGTCCTGAAATGTCTCTTAAACACTGATCAAAAGATTTATTGCACAACAGTGATTTCAAGCATCCTCCTGCATCATATAAATAATTTAACCATGCAAAACACGTTATTTGGCTTTTCTTCCAGACAGTTTTGGATTTGTTTCATGACATTGTTTCTTATATCCGGTTTTAAACTTTGTATCAATACGTTTTATCAGATTGTTGTCTAACATAGGGTTTGTAATATTTGGATACTATACAAAGAAAAGTGGTCTTTGAAATAAATTATTATACTTAACTTTGTTCATTTTATCAACCTTTAAAAATGAAAAAAATTATTTAATTAAAATTAATTGATCTAAAAAAGTAAGTGAATAACAAATTGTGTAAAGCCGCATCAGCATTATTCAAGGCATTTGTGGCTAGAGAATGCAAACGACACAAATATATCAATAAAGACATAATTAAGGAATAATTAAATACACTTGAAGATTTAAAAACAATTGCTAAACTATGTTATAAATATTTTATTATTTTGACCAAGTTTAAAATTTGATGTTAACTTACAACGCTAAAATATTTTTGCATTAGTTATTCTTGATGAAAAGTATCCTTTTCAGGTGTAAAGTCAACACAGTCAATCGATATGTGATCGACGGATTGTTAATGTTAAAAAAGGGACATATTATTCTGATTAAGCTTATTCTCCCTTAAAAGAATGAGGACGAGGAAATGATTTTGGCCGATTTTACAGCGTCAGAGGACAATACTCTATCTGAAGCTTGAAGTAGTATGAAAAAAATATAAATTCTAGAAATGTCTTACCTAACTATAGTGTACTATGTTTCTAGTGATTATTGATTCCAATATGGACTTAAACAAAAAGGTCTATAACGTGAACATAAATGAATGTAAAATAAAAACAAATGTTGTTACTATACTAATGAACTTGTGAAGGTGATTCCCTAATCGTGTGAATACAAATAATATATTGTTTTGTTTGAAATTTAAATAAACTTCACTCTAGTTTTCTTACTTCTTTAATGGATGCCTAATTCAGTTATTTTTAATGAAATTGTCGTAAATATGACATGATTAAGGTGTACATGTTAATCTATTCTTAGAGGTGTTATGGATGCGTTTTTTAGTTTTAGTTATCAATATAACAATCATCTCTATCAAACACTAAAATAATAATGTTGTTTAAAAATTGTTATACTTAGTTTATTTTAAATTATTTTTATTTTGGCCTTTTTGTGTCGCTGTTTTAGACGTGAACCAACAGGTAGATAAGTTTTAATCAAAACTACCAAGTTCAACTGAAAATGTTAAATTGAAAATTCAGATATGATGCTTTGTTCTTATTTGACTCGTGCTAGGACGAAAATGTTTTGCTACAAAAACAAACATTTTATTTGTTAGATTTGTGTCCTTTTTACACCTTGACATTTTAATTCTATTGGGATAAAAGTTTAAATTAATCTCGATGGAATCCGTTTTAACGTAGCGTTTTCTATAAACGAGATTTTAAATACTATAATTTGGTCGTTTCGTCAAAAATGATTAATGATTTCCAGTCTAAATTTCAATCCAAATGTAACTTCCCTAATTAAACTGGCGATAAATCAATTATTTTTGGTAAATGTTAACATTTCTACACTGAACATGTTAAATGAAATACAATTTAACAACGTCTCTATGACAGAAGGACAAGATCAAAGTTGATTAATAGTTATGTAATGTTAAATTTTCCCAGTTGCTTTAACACTTTAATTTATGATTTTAAAGTATATTCCATTGTTGCTTTTCATTCTTTACGAATATTTTTTTTAAAACTAAGGTTTAATAATTTATATTTTTACGTAGTTTGATGACACAACTTCCTCAATCGATTAACTTTTTTGATTATTTATCTCTTGAAACAAGGTCTATTTTATTTTATCTGTTGTTTTTCCACTTTGATTACAAAGACGCCATTGTTGACTTATTTTCTATAAATATAAAGATTTCACAAATCACAAGTCCGTTTGTTTTTCAATTTCACATAAATATTTTCTTTAAAAATTATACGTATTTAATCTATTGTTTTGCCTAGTCTAATCATCATGCATTTTTGCTTAACATTTTGTTGTAAATATATATCGCATAAGTCACTTCATTTGAATTTTGCGATCTTTGACTATAAAGCCTTCTTGTTGATAATATTTCTTTGTGAAAATTTATCACTTAAATTAAGACTGTTTTATTTATCATTTTGCCTAGACCGGTTTGTAAACCTTCAAAAGTCCAAGGAGTCTCACCTCACCGCTGTGGGTTCGACTACAAGTGAGAAAGGATTTTACTGGTTTGCTCTATACTAGTTTAATTAACTTAATCATATATTATATTTATATGCTACATTGCGGATCAAAGCACTGCTCTTTATAAAGATTACCATAAGTTCCCACCGTTAAAAAGCAGATAAGAAATACTTGATCAAATTTATGTAAACTATGATTAATTCTCTGACACAATTAAGAAAAAGTCTCCTTGCAAAAAGCTCATTTTGCTGATATGACGAAAAACATTTTAAAAAAAACCCTGCTTGCATGGATGTTATAAAATTTTTAAATTTTCTTTTGATTTACCTGTTCATATCTATAGCTCATCGTATATACAAAATTTTTAAACTTAGTTTTATAATTTAAGTTAATTTCATAACCGTATGTTGTATCTTAATTACAATAACAGTAAGAGCATGACAGCTAATAAGAAACCGATACCGATTTTCAGTATTCAATTGATATTTCAAAAAACATATATAGTAATAAAATATAAATATAAATACTTGTGTTAGATGTCCCCATTAATTTTAGATAACAGAATATGAAGGACCTTTTTCTTTCGATTACGCAATTACCACGGTAAGTTTTTAGAATACGACATCAACATTAAATGTCCCTGATGCAATTATGATATAATATAGAAAATGTATACATTATCTTATAGAAACCAATACAACTTAAAGGTTTTTGATAATCTACTTTTTACGTTTTAAGTGTTGATTTAATGTTAATGTATTTAACATCGGATTTCCCCTTGTGTCCCGAACAAAGAAGACCTTTACTGCTTTGATTCATGCTGAAGGCGGAAAACTGAAAATAGCTGATCTTAACTCATTTAGTATAGCCGATGTTTTAATGATTCCTTGTAAAGAGTTCTTAATTATCTTTCAATGTATCCATGAGGAAAACCTCTATTACAAGAAGTGGTGCGGCAGATTTTGTAAAAAGCCAATGAGGAAGCTTCTCAATTTCTGCTTACTCTTTTGGTTCTGATTCAACAGGCTATTGCAGTGTGTGTATTGAGGGACCTTATAGACTTTGTTTCCTTATACATTTTGCCTCTTTGACGATCTGAAACCAAAATCAACTTTCTCGTGTAAACTTTGCACTTGACGATAAAACCTATATCGAATCATATTTTAATAGTCCTTAGTTGCCGGGATAGCATTTTCTGAAAATTGTGAAACGCTAAAGTGATCTGGATCATGCGTAATCCTATTTCGTTTCTAAAAAGTCAGAAGATGGCATTGATCTGAAAAAAAATCAGCAAGAAGATCGGTTTAAAAACCTTCACTTTATAGTGTGTAATGCAGTGGTAGAATAATCTGAAAACTAACGCTTGTATAAATGCAGGGCCATCGGACTTGAACAGTTTAATCATCAAGGTTCCCACTGTAAAAAAATGTTCTCTAAACAAAGAAGTAAGAATCTCTGCATATAAATACATATGCATATATCATTGTTTTGTAAAATAAGACATGTTATTCATTTTAAAACAGTGAGAGCTCTTCAATGCCTTGGTAAATAAATTAATTATTTGTATTCGATCAAGCAGGATTTATCACAAACGTAAATATATACAAAGTATTAATTAGTCGTGTACTTTCTATATTATAGACAATACAAAATTCGCGACCTTACGTCAGACTACAATTCATAGAATTTAATTCATGCAGAAGCAATGTTTAATACACAGTAGAGTATTCATAAAAAACATAGATCTGATCATTCGATTATTCCCACGTATATTCATAGTTACATAACACTTAGTATTTATGGAACTTCCATTATCCTGTCAACTGCCACCACAACAAAGATGATTAATACAAATTTATGAAGGAAGTATTAAAACAAGACAAAAAGCCAAATTTGCATCTGTACCACTGATGACCAAACTATACATATAACAAATGTTTTCGTGTCACCGAAGATATAAAAAAAATCTAGTTATTTTTGATGGACGCAATTCAGCAATATTGTTCTCGCACTTTCTGTCGAAGCTATTGTTTAGTTACATGTAAGACTTCCGTGCCTGCTCCAAGCTGATAATTAATTTATTATCGAATTTCCCCAAAATTTTAGGATTTCCTAAATTATGGGCAAATATGAGTAAACATAAAAAAATGAATCGCACAGATTAAATAAATTTATACTAATAAAACAAATCTTAAGAAGTAATAAATATGATAAATAACCCTTTCATATGTTTAGCTTGTTTCTGTTTGGTTGCCTTAGAGTATCTGTCATCTGTAACATATATGACAATTTTTTTTTCTTGAATTATCGTAAAAAGTTGTAGTAATTGGTTAATACTGTATTAGTAGACCATTTTATAATCCACGTGAGATTAGAAAAGTCAAGATTAATAACAATATTTTACACTGATATGATTGTTTAAGAGTTTTGTAAAGATAGAACTTAACCTACATTTTGATTTATACTGATTTTGCCCTAAATGTTGACACAGAAACCTCGTGGGGTTATGATCTTTCTAATGATAAATATATCTTCTCAAGCAAATAAAAAATTTCTTTCGAAGATACTGCGAGCTAAACACAAGGGATACTTGACAAATCTTACTAAACTAAAATGATTTTTTGTGTTCATAAATCAATATTTGTTTAAATTATAAGCATGCGCCACCTGAATTTTGTACAGGAAGTTAAAATACAAACATTTGTTATTGGAAAATATCAATATTATAATTTATATATTTACATACATTAGATACTTATTCTGTTTAATCATACCAACGTCAATTGGAGCATTTCACATTTAAATGACAATAACATTCTTGCTCTCTGAATAACAAACTGTCCTAGACAGTCAGCAAAATTCTTATTCGCAGCTTTTAAAATACGTAAAGAAACTATATCCAACCCACGCATTTAATTCTGATGTATATAAATATAAAGTAACTTTTAGGTTCCATTCAGGTTCGCCTGATGTATCATCATCGGTTACTATAACAGTGTGCTTTAATATTATTATATGCCTAATATATACAATATCTCTGTAATAATAATAATATAATATATATATATATATATATATATATATATATATATATATATATATATATATATATATATATATATATATATAGTATGTATGTATGTATGTATTCTTAAATATAAGGTACTCATTTCTGCTCATTTTGAATTAGACATTCATCCCTTGTATTCAAATTTAAACACATTGTTTTCAAAACAATTGTCAGTGCCCTGTTCTCGTTAAAAAAATCCCTTTGCAGAAATAATGCAGAAATAACTATCACAAATTTTCGGAAGCATATGAATATGCAAGAATTAGAATGATGTGAAAAGTGTGACACTTTATCAATTTTAACGCAAATGCCAATATTGATAGTATCTATCTTGTTTATAGAAATATGGTAAAAGTAGTTACAACTTTGATCTCACTAATTTTAGCGTAAATAATCATGTTATTATTTTCAACAGTAAGAAAAAAAGCCGAAACGTTGGTTTGTAAAAAGTTTTTAAAATTCGATTGGGATTTTTTTAAATGTCATTTTTTTCCTTATAAATTATATATGAATAGCTCTTTTAATAAAGCATCAATTACAACATGTACTTACATGTGTTGTATAAATTGGCATGAAATGAAGAGATAATCAATAATAATGTATGTTCTGTTCTTTTGGTGCATGTCTAGAGATAACAATTCACCATATATAATTTATATTCAATTTCAATTCACAAATTAATTAGGTAAAATACACATGCAATAGATCAATAGATATTTTAGTTTTACATAAAAACGGAATGATTGTACAGTTGAATTATTGTGGCTTTTTACAAACAGATTATAACAAAATGCGTTCATTCACCAAAATACTGTTAAAAATTAATTAGCTTACAAAAAAACTTGTAAAAAAGTACAAGTGCAATCTTACTTGTTGAAGCGTTTATTTGAATCGCTGATCAGAATAGCTTTTACATAAATATTTTATCGCTTATATTAGTGGTAAACATAAAGCAATTAGCATAAAATGCACTCGATAATTCAGGATCTCATATTGACAGACTAAATAAGCTATATTTTTTCTCATTTGTCAAAATATGTCAGTTTTATTAAGTGAAAGATGTCTGGTAGTTATTTTTTCTGAATTCTATAAATTCCTATTAAATGCATCAGATACGGGAAATAAAATATTTCTTATGACCTAACACATTTTATAGCCGGCGGCTGTGTGTAGGGTCAGGACAATTTAAATCAAATTTGTCAGTTTTCAAAGTGTTTTACTTTGTTTTGGGGATTTCGATTTGGACATTGATTGGTATGTTTTTGTTTTCTTTATATGCAATTTAAAATATTGACTTTTCTTTACAGTTGTGTTAAAGTTATCAAAAACATAAAAAGGAACTCAAAGGTTTAAAAAAAATAATAAACCATATTCATTACTACTAAAACCCTGTTTTTCAAGATTTGTAGTCACATTTTATATACTTTTACAATTTATTCTAGTGACAGTGTTTTACTTAAACGTGACCTAATGTACAATGTCAGTCTCTGCTCAAAATCTTATTTTAAAAAGTCTGAGCACTCCGTAAAATTTTCAGTTTTACCTCAAACTGAAAATTGTCTTTGTCCAATTACTCCACCTTTTAATCCTTATAAGGCATCACCTGTTAATTCATTCATTAATTATGGTGAGAGGTCAGTAAAGTTTGCATAATAACTACCTCAATATTATATAGTTTAAACTAGAATCGATATTTCAATTTTTACAAGCAAAGCAAAATAGCATTTGTAGATAAATATTGCTTTAGTTTCATTTTTTGAATTTTGGAGGGCAGTCAGTGTGTTCTTAAATGCATATCATTCCTGTAATATTTTCTGTCTTCAGAGGGGGTGTCGTAAATTATGACTTGACAAGGAAATGAAATTAAAAATTTAGTTGTTAAAATTTTTTTACCAAGTTTTTACAACTTGAATAAGGATAAAAACTTTTAACACTAACTGAATTTTCAAGCAAGAAATTGAAATAAGAAAGAAAAAACATTTCTAATTTTACATGTATTTTAATAAATATTTACTCTCTAAAATGTTTTGAAAATGTCCCTCAGGTAATGCCAGTAAACATGGCTTGGTATGGTCACATGTTCACAGTTCATAGGTGTTCAGTCTATTTTCTGTTAGTTATATCATTTGTGATACCATCTGCATTTCCAGTTATCAATCAAACCTTATAAGGATAACAAGTTGAAGTTATTGGATAAAGAAAGTTTTCAGTTTAAAGTAAAATTAAAAATTATATTTAGTGTGCAGACTTTTCAAATAAGATTCTGAGCAAAGACTGACGTTGTACATTAGGTCACCTCCAAATTTTCACTAGAATAAATTGTAAAATTATGTTCATTATGGCTACAAAAGCTTCAAAAACGGAGTTTTATTAATAATGAATATGGTTTAACACTGACAAATTGATTTTATACATACATACATACATATATATATATATATATATAGTATAACCTGTAGAGGACACCTAAGGGATCGGGCAAAAGTGTCCTTAATAGACAGGTGGACTTTATAAACAGGGTCACAAATAACGCAAAGGAAATTTGCCACACCAGTGCTTGACAAAGGACTTTTAAACAATTAATTTCACAATCATTCTACATAAGCTATTACTTAAATTAATTTATTAACTTAAGCAAATGAAACTTGTAAGAATGATTTTATAATTTATTTAAATTTACAGTGATTTTTGGATTTAATGTTATCCAAAACAAGTTGAAATTTGTTTAAATCAATAATAGCAGTTTTCATTAAGTTGAATGTGAATATAAAACTCAAATACCAATTGAATTTTGATGTGCCAGATGTGCACATTTCGGAAATTCATTCCTCATCAGTGACATAATTATACATGCAATGGCCTTGATATTCTTTAAAATTCCAATTAAAGCCATTAAGGTTTTGACCATCAGTTCATTTGTACAGTAATCTGTATAAGTGACTTGATCATTTTGATTAAACTGCATCTTGATATTAAGTTAATTAATCTTGACCATGAAAATTAGCACCATAAGTGCGCGTAACATAAATTTATAAACATTTTTTAACCATTGTAGCTGTTGCAGACAACATCTTGTTACAAGCGACATCAACAGATTTAATAAAAATAATATTATATAAATTAAATACAATTTTATAACCACTAAATTGTAACAAAAGTTGACATGATTTCTTTACAGATCACACACATATATACACAGAGAGAGAGAGAGAGAGAGAGAGAGTAACAAAAATATACTGTCCAAGAAAAATTAAGCACTAGTAGCAGCACTAGCATCAAAATGTGTCATACTTTCTAAAAAAATCAAGGTGACTTGAAACTGAAACTAAATTAAATGCACTCATACTTAAAGAAAAATTCATTGTTTTGTGAACAAACCCACATAAATTTCAAAAATCCAAATCTTAAATATTTTTTGAAGAAACACACACACACACACATACACACACACACACACACACGAGGATCATAATGTAATAATATTGATAACATATGTAATCCCAAAATCATATCAGAGGTCTAAGTACACATAAATTGAAATGTTACCATGTTAAGTCTAAGCATATGTAATTGAAAATCCATAATCAAGATAATTTATGTACACAAAATAACAAAATCCAGGAATTATAACTTGAAATAGTCACTGATTTTGGGCTGAACTGTTTTTGAGTTAGCCATCACTTCGCAAACGTTTGCATCTATATCCATGATGCGATTAAGTATGGAAGACAATCCACGTTGGAGAGCAAAGTATCTCATACTAGCAATACGGTCATACATTTCGCTGAAACTTACAGGAGAGTCTTCAGTTTTTTTTTCATCATCATTCTCGTCATCATCATCATCATCACCAGTTTCTTCCATCTCTGTAAGAAGTGTGTTGGCATTAACTGACCAATCCCTTTATGTAGTGTCACATATATATTTACTTTTCGATCAATATCACATAGTTCAGAAACTTCTACACCAAAAATTTCCTGACATAATTTAATTACCTATGATGGAACATCATCATCTTCATCATTACTATCATCTTCACTACCATCATCAATGATGTCATTTTCAGACTCGACATTGCTGATTTCAAATCCAGAGTTTTTAAAACACTTCACAATAGTTTGCTCACTTAAGTTTTTCCATGCACTATTGATCCAATAAATGGATCCAAAATTGCAAGTTCCTTTTAAAAGTTGGCTACTAGTCATTGTTCTCTTTTTTCAATTTCCTTTAACACATATTGTAACTGTTTCTTTCTGAAGTTACTTTTGACAGCTTGTATGATCCCTTGGTTCATTGGTTGAACTTTGGTTGTTGTGTTGGGTGGTGAGAAACACAGTTTAACATTCTTACATATCAGTTTTGGATGAGCTGGAGCATTATCTAAAAAACAATAACACATGTTTGCCTTGCCTGCGCATTTTCTTAACAAATGATTTTAGACAGTCTTCAAATATAGACGAAGTCATCCACGCTTTTTTGTTGTTGTAGTAGTTAACAAGTAGTTATGTAGAAATGTTTTTAAAACAACGAGGTTTAGCACTTTTTCTTATGACAAGAATCTTCTCTTTTCACCCAACATGTTGGAACACAGTTATATTCTAATTCTTTACTTTGAACTTTTACCCCTACTTCATGCATCACCTTTAATATGGAAACTCTTGTTGATGGTATCACAGAAAAACAGTCCTGACTCATCCATATTATAAATATCTCTAGAATTGTAGCCTCTACATATCTCTGGCAGCTTGGCTTTCCAGTCATTTACAACATCTTTATCTACTTCACCAGACTCCCCACTCACAGCACCAAAAACAATATTATGTCTTTTTAAAAATGAATCAAGCCATCCATTTGATGCTTTGAAATCACTGTGTGTGTGTGTGTGTGTGTGTGTGTGTGTGTGTATGTGTGGGTGGGTGGGTGGGTGTGTGTGTGTGTGTGTGTTTGTGCAGGCAGCACTGACATATAAAGAGCAATATTAATAAAGCACGTAGTTACAATTTGTTTTGCAAAACATTTTCTCATCATTTGGTTTACAATGATTATTTCTATTTATTGTATAAGGAAGTCGTTTTTCTTTGTCACTGTAACTTTTTGTAAATGTTGAAGCTTGAAATTGAAGATACTATTTTTTCACTTAAAGTTTGAACGCATCTTTTTAGTATTTGCTTAATGGGTTATAATGCCAAGACAAGTTCTGATAAAAACCATGTAAGTATCATATGAAAACGAATAAAAAACACATAAATCAGTGTAAATTGAAAGGAAATGAATAATTTTTTCATCATTTAAATTTATGAGAGAAACTTTAATTTATGTTCTTGGATGATTTACTCTGTTGTTGTTTTTATACGCCAGTTAACCAGTGATTGAACCTAGCAGACTAATTACTGCATAGTGGTAGAATACATATATCATATCGAATTTTCTTGACATGAATACAATGATAAACGTCATTTTCTGATATATTGACCAGACAAGAACATCGACTACAATGACATATACTGCTAACACGAGACTAAAAACCAATCGCCTTATTTTAATCTTTATCGCACCTTGCTATTCAAGATGTTATCTCTGTAGGTACCAAATCATTTGAAATCAAAATAGACCATTTTATTCCACATAAACAAACATTTCTTTTTGACCTTTATAGACAGCTTATACAAACCGGATAGTAATCTAATGTCTTTTTGACAACACACCCATTTATAAAAATTCTTTTCTTTCAGTATGACTTAGAGAGAAATACGACATAAACCAGTGGTTGTAATAAAAGGGGTTTATAGTAAATCGGTTTATCTGACTGCATTGACCTCTAATTAAAAGTGACATAATAAGTAATTGTGATAGTAAAGGTCGTAATATGACATTTTCCTGTTGGAGAATAAAAAAGATAAATAATACTTTATGTACTTTTAACAACTGTAACATAAAAATGACCATAATGCAACCATTGATTGTATACGTATCTTTTGCAGTTACTTTCACAGGTTTCTTCATTTACACAATACAGACGCAGAAAAAGTGAAGTGGAGTAATGAAGTTTGAAGCCAACGTTAAGATTATTTTACATATATCAGAAATTTTACTGAAAGTGGAAGTTTCCAGAAAATAAGAGCAAATGTCAGCAAAAGAACTTACAATTTCTCTCATTAGGATCTGCGTTGAGTGAGATTCGAACCTGGACGGTGATAAGCGCTGTGAAGAGTAAGCGAGTGCTTAAGACCACTCGGCCAAAAAGACTGTCAAACAGATGCAAAAAGAGCTATCCTTATGGCTCTGAAAACTTATTTATGATAAAAAGATAAATTGAATCATAATCTAATAATCAAATTTCTTACAAATAATCAAAAATGGCAGAACACTAATTAACTGAAATATTAGTTTGTACAAAAGACGGCTATTGTGTCTTTTGCAATTGTATTTGGCAAAAAGTGCGTTTGGTAAATCTCATATGTTGTTACCTTTTATCAAATAATAAATACATCTTTGTTATTGTCAAAAATTGTTACAAAAGTTTAGAGTTGACAAAGTGATGTCCGTTTATTAGCTTTGTTTAAAAGGACATCCATACTTCTTGGTTTGACATGCACCTGTTAAGGCTACATTAGGTTTTCCTAGGAAAAAATTAAAATAGTGCTAATCTAATTAATGTTGTGTCTAATAAACAATGTTACATTTGGTTCAACGACAAAAGCTCGAATAATTACAAAAATAACAGTAATTTCCCTTCGAGATGTAGCATGTGGGATCCAATTTTAGAAATAGTTACGTCATGAAAAAGACCGGGTCATTTGAAAAATCTTTCAAAACGGTGAAATGCGATAAATTAAACACAGAACTTCATTGAATTTGCCATTTTTGATTTAGTAAGGGATACATAACACCATTGCGAATACATTAGGATATTAATGACGGACAATTAATAAAATTTGTCAGGTTTCACCTTCGATTCATTGGAGTACCGGTACATCCGTGCAATTGCTCCAAGCTCATAATAATCATCGTTAAACATTGACCAATCCGATAGAGGATTCCGTTTATTTACAGCTAATAGGAATGAAATTTTAGAAAATGAATCTCACGGATCGTGATTAGAAGTTATTTATTTTTTAAAAAAGGTATATTTTTAGAAAATTTAAAAAATAATAATAATAATAATAATAATTTTATTTTATTAAAGTGTCACAAGTAATCAGTGCAATAAAAACATTCAAGCAAAGATAAACATAACATGATTACTCCCAGCCATATTGACTAATGAGACACTAAAAGTTCATTAAAGCTAAGTTAAAATTAATACATGTAATTACATTTAAAACATTATTGTCCATTAAATTATTTAAAGGAAATATTAAAACATATATATTTATTTAAGTTACTAAAAATTATATCAATTCTTTAAAATGTCATAAAATTTTCTTCTATTAAAACATTTATATAAATATGAGGCTAAAATCGGTTGCATTCTATCACAGGTCATAATTTTAATAAATTGATCCATTAAATTAAAATGTTGAAACTGTTCAATATTTTGTGAAGCGGTATGTAGAAAGTTAAAACGAATGTCTGAATATAGGTCACATTTTAAAAGGAAGTGCAGTTCATTTTCAATATCACCCGAATTACAAAAAACACAATAACGTTCAGTTAATGCCGTTGGCGGTGTTGAGTATCGACCCGTCTCAACTGCAATTGGAAGACTACCACATCTAAAATTTGCTAAAACACGCCGATGTGGTCTTGGTATATTTATTTCACAATAAGGTTCGGTTCTTATATCCGTTTTATAAAGTCTATAAGTTCGTAATTTATTTCCGTTAATGTTATTTCTGTCATTATATAAATCAGTTTTCCATTCATTCACATCGGTTTCACGTAACTTTGTTTGAATAATGTTCATTGCCGTAAATGTAGTAACTGTTTGGTTGTTAACAATATTTTGACAGTTAATAGTGTTTATTATTTTATTAACGGCACTGGTCCAACCTTTTTTGCGTCTAGATGTCCATTTGAATACTTTATATGTCATTCTATTTACATCTGTGCGGACGAGTTTACAGAATAAACGGAGACATGATATACGTTGTTTGGTAAAGCACGATGACCAGCCCATGTCACCACGTGATGCAACGTTACTTGAATTTTTTCTAACACACAAATAAAATTTAATTGCTTTGTTTTGTACATAGTTTATCTTTCGATGCACTTTTGTTTCCCATATACTGCTACCATACATAAGTATAGGTTCAACTAAAGATTCATATAACTTGGTATATACGGAATAGTTAAGTCCGCCCATTTCGCTAAATTTTCCAAAAATAACCCCAAGAGCACGACTAGCAGATTTTGATATTTCGGAAATTGCTTTGTCGAATTTTAAATGTTCGTCAAACCACACACCTAAATATTTATATTATTGTGTAAAATCTATATCTAAATCCATACACTTGAATCTGAACTCTGAAATGGACTTTGACGCCGGTCGAAAATGTATAACTTTAGTTTTAGATCCATTCACAGATAATTTCCAGCGGTTACACCAATCACGCACAATGTTCAGCATAATTTGGAGTTTATTTTTATCTGGTGCTATTAACGCGATGTCATCAACATATAAAAGTATGCTAAGTGAATCTTGGCCTATTTCGACTCCACATTTTGTTGAATTAATTTGATGTACAAGATCGTTTATGTAAAGTGAAAACAATGTCGGCGATAAAACACATCCTTGTTTTACACCAGACAAAACACCGAACCATTCGGTATGAAGATTATTCACTTTCACGGTACATTTTAAGTCACTGTATAATGATTGAATTGCACTTTAAAATTTTCCGTTGAGCCCGATTGTTTTAAGTTTATACCAAAGTAGATCTCTATCTGCACAATCAAATGCCTTTTTCATGTCGATGAAGCAGACAAAGGAGGATTTCTTGGAGATCAACCTATCATTTATAGTTGAATATAGAGAATATATGTGTTCTTCACAACTACGACCACTCCTAAAACCGTTTTGTTCATCGTAAAGTATTTCGTAATCATCAAGTCACTCACTAAGTCTGTTATTTAAAACTGTAGTGTATATTTTACTTGGTATTGACGTAAGTGTGATACCTCTATAATTTAGGGGATTTTTGTCATTATCGGATCCGGGTTTTAAAATCGGATTAATGATTCCAAAAGTCCACTGATTTGGCACTTTTCCAAATTCAAAACAACCGTTACAAATCAGATGTAGCAGATTAACGGACACGTCATTTTTCAAAACTTCGGCAGGGATCATATCAATTCCGGCCGATTTACGTAGCTTTGCACGTGTAACTGCGTTAAAAATTCCATCGATGGTTATTGGTTCATTTAAACGTGAACTATCTGGTGCATCATTTTGTCTGTATTCGGTAATGTCAGTAGGGATTGTGAAATCGTTATCACTTTTTAAATTGTAAAGATGCGAGAAGTCACTTTTCCATTTATTCATTACAATATTAGTATCAGTTTGAATAACTCCGTTATCGTCAACGATAGCATTCGGAATTAGCTTTTTACGTTCGTTGGCAATACCGATGTTTCCAATACACTTCCAGAAATCCCGTTGATTAGAAGCATCTAATTTATTTTCCAAATCGTTTTGTTGTTCATATCTATACTGACGCTTAAACTTGCGATTTAATTTATCGAATTCTTTTCGCTCGCAGCAGAATATAGTTTTTAACCGACGTTTAACAGCACTGCTGCCTTTAAACTTTAGCCATTCTCGCTCGAACTTTGAGACTTTATTCCACTGATTTTCTAGTATTTCATTCCAGTATGGTTTGTATAAAGACTTTTTCGTTTGTTTGATTGGGGATGTTAAAAAGATACTTTGGGTATTTTATTGTCCATTTCGGTATGCATTAACGATAAGAAAGAATCGTAAGCGCTTTGTATGTCTTTATTTATTGTAATAATAATATTAATAATAATAATAATAATAAATGAAAAATTGAAAATTGAAAACTTAATGCAGCTTTAATAGCTAATATATCTTAGACACGAAACAATAAGAGGGTTCACCGCAAAGCTAAATTATCAAATCTACCTGAACACTGGGCTTCTTTCCGGAAAATAAGAAATAAATGTATTTTACTCGTAAGAAAATCTAAACTTGAATATACAAATAAGATGACTGAAAAATTGAAAAATGGTAACTTAGATTCTAAAAACTGGTGGCAGATAACAAAATCGTTCCTTGGAATAACCAAATCTTCATATATTCCCCCATTAAAATACAATGGTGTTATTTATGAATCAGATGTTGAAAAAGCTAATGCCTTAAATGATTACTTCGTTGGCCAATCTTCTCTAACCGATACACATGCCCAATTACCCTCTTTTCCCTGTAATACTAATTTCATTGATGATATTGAAATATCTTCAACCGAAGTAAAAGACATTTTAATGATGCTCAAAACATCAAAATCTACTGGTCCTGACTTGTTAAATCCAATAGTTCTTAAAAATTCTGCAAATGAATTGTCTATTCCGCTTTGTAAATATTTAACAAACTCTTGAATGATTCTTTTTTCCCGATATATGGAAGAAAGCAAACATCACACCTGTCTATAAGAAAGATGAACCTGAAAGTGTTAAAAATTATAGACCTATATCCCTTTTAAGTGTTTTGGGTAAAGTAATGGAGCGTTGTGTTTATAAACACGTATATAATTTTCTTATTGATAACAACTTAATAACATGTCTTCAGTCTGGCTTTAAACCTGGTGACTCAACGGTTAATCAACTTCTCTACATAACTAATGAATTTGGAAAAGCACTAGACGAAGGAAAAGAAATAAGATTAGTTTTCTGTGACGTAAGTAAGGCGTTTGATAGAGTATGGCATACAGGGCTCTTACATAGGCGTAAGAAACATAGATTAATCTTATTTTTTAAAATGTATCATGGTCTTTCACCTGAATATTTATGTAATTTAGTACCAGTTAGTAATCTCCAAACCCATACGTATCCAACTAGAGGTCGAGACAACTTACATACTTTCTTGTGTAAATCTTATTATAATTCTTTTTTGCCGTGTACTGTTCGAGATTGGAATGCCATACCTACTGAAATTCGTAATAATGCTTCAATATATGTATTCACTAAATATCTCGATAAACGTTCTAATGTTCCAAAATATTTTTCATGCGGATCACGTTTAGGTCAAATCTATCATACTAGAATACGTTTAGAATGTAGTACCTTAAATGATCATTTATATAAGAAAAATATCAATGACAACCCATTTTGTAAATGTGGTGAAATCGAAAATACTGAGCACTTCTTTTTTCAATGTCCACTTTATAATGATATACGACAGCAAACTATTTTTAATCTGACGTTCAACCTTAACACTGAGCTCCTACTGTATGGAGACAGTTTAAATCTAAGTGTTGATGATAACTTTCATATTTTTCATGTTGTGCAGAATTATATATTATTGTCTAAACGATTTAGTTAATAAAATTCTCTCTCTCTCTCTCTCTCTCTCTCTCTCTCTCTCTCTCTCTCTCTCTAAGATAGTAAATAACTGTTATTCACACTTTACCTGATCATATGTTACATATTATAAACTAAGTATAAATTATGGAGACGAGTTAATTAATATAAGACATAGTCTTGTTCTCGAATCCATTTCACGATATATTTATATTTATTTATATCTTAATATAATTTATATTATGTATATGATTTTTGTGAATAAAATAATGTTTAAACTAAACAATAAGAGAAAAAAGCATGTAAAACAAAACCAAAAACAACGGTATTGATTAAATGAGAAATGTCTTCAGAACACGGGGCCTCGGTGGCCGAGTGGTCTAAAGCGCGCTTATGGATTACAGTGCCTTTCACCGCCCTGGTTTTAATTCCACTCGGGACAGATACTAAGTGTAAGAAAGTTTGTCAGTTCGCTTGCCGAAGGTCGGTGGTTTTCTCCGGGCACTCTGGTTTCCTCTACCATCCCATAACTGACCGCCTCGAAATAGGTAAAAGAATCTCGTAAAACACCATTACTCCACTCCACTCTTCAGAACACCATAAATATATTTGCTATCACAATCATGTAAGCTTATTCCTAAAAATGTTGTAAATTCAGTCATAAATTATAACTTGAAACTGAAAAATAAGTTTTTAAGTATTTTTATACATTAATCATGAATTCAAAAGCAACATTTGCTATTTAAGTAATTTTGATTAATCAAATCGAATCGGTATCTTGGGTAATTCACAAACATCAAAGAGTGTAATGTACCTTTTGTCATGCCAACAGAAATCAGCAACACCAACAGTGATACCTTCTGTACTCAAAATACATACATAAAGAGTCAACACAAACAAAAAAGAAAAACGATAGACATAGAATAATAATATAAACTACATTATGAGCATTTCTCTAGAGTATTAAGCCTTTTTGATATTCTGCTTTATTAATGGTTATGTGAACGTTTTCTATTATCTATCTTACATTTCCCTTTTTGAAATATTCAGAATAATGTCATATCCCCTTCGGGAATTGTATTAGCCTTTACTTACCGGTATCTTATTTCGTTTGTTGATCATACTTTAATATCATTTCATTTAATCGACCAAAATATGATACTTTTTGCCTCAGAGAGAACTAAAAATTATCATTACTTTTTCATAAAAAAATAAATGTATTCTATTAAATTATTTGAAGACATACAAACTGGTTTGATACTTACTTTTTAATTATTAAATGTGAATATTTATGAATGATTAGTTAAGCAATAGTTTGCATAGTTGGGTTTTAACTGTACTATAACAACACAACTGGACATTTACTGAAGTGTCATCTATAAAAGGTGTTTTATAATCAGAGGACATAAAATGTGCATATTTTTGCTTAATCGCTTTTTCTATCATGAGCTTATATTGTGTTCTTATTGTTGCATTGATTGCTGCCAAGTAAATGTTTAGCAGAAACAAATCTCTTTTTATTTAAGTATGTTTTTCTTTTACAACATACGTTGTTGTCAGACAGTTAGTTTGTACTATTGTTCTGGTCCCAGTTTCACAATCATTCACTCAATTGAGTGAACACTCAACTCAGAATTGGGAATATTTCAGTGTCAATTTGTAAAATATTAAACAGTGAAAATCGAATCTCTATTGTTATATTTAAATTGTTTAGATTAGTTTTGTGGAACAAAACAAGTGTTTCATAAAACTTAAAAATTTTTAAATATTGATGAGAGAAAAATGGGAATATTTGAGTTGCGTGTACACTCAATTGAGTGAATGATTGTGAAACTGTGGCCTGATCAAATATTAATCTGAATCCTCAATTATAAATGTTAATCTAGGTTTTTATTCTTCTCTTGGGTGTGTTCCTTCTGGAAATGACTTTTGATAATATCAAAACACAAGCTAAAACAAAGCTTAAAATGTCGCTCCAAAACATTACTGAGACTCGGTCTGAAAAAAACAGGTGATCAGAATAGGTAACAACAATAACAGTGGTGAGACATCGGACTATGCAGAAGTTAAAAAAGGAATACAGTATAGTCACACACACACACACACACACACACACACACACACACACACACACACGTGTGTGTGTTATATGATACAAGCATATAAAGCGCCATTTAAAATACCTAAACATTTTAATAGGAAACAACTCAAACACAAAATCACAAAATCGCTTAAATGTTTTTTAGAATAACCTGAAAAATAGCATTCTTACTGCTATACTCTATTATAGTCGACATTTGTCATTTAAAAATGAAGACGCCATGTATTTACTATCAGTATTTATATTGAATTAAAAAAATTGATTTCATCTTAATTTAGTTTATATTCTTTAAAACTGATCAGACATCTACAAATATACAAGAATTTTAATAGAATTTTATGGCAAAACAAAGTCCGCAATAGTTTAAGCTTGAATTATATTAATTTGTTATATACATCCATCATATTATATCGTGTTTTGATTGTAAGCCACTTAATTAAGTGTCTAGGTTTTTGATTGAATTTTATAGCAGGAATCGCCTTATCAATAAATAAAGCATGCATGCCAAGTTTAGTTATTTGACGTATGGTTCTGCTCAATCAAAATTATTGTTAACATTACCAATAATTTTACGGTAAAGCCCGTACGTGTAGTTTGTTATTGTTTGAGGTTCAAATTTCCGAAAGGCAAACTGCAAATTTGTTAAAAAAAATAGTTGGTTTTTGTATATTTCTACTGAATGTTAATTATAAAGAAGAAACTTGAATTAAATACACAAAGTTATATGTACTTGGTATGAATTAAGTTTTACTCTTTTAAAAAAAAAACAAAAAAAAAAAACAAAAAAACAAAAAACAAAAAAAAAAAAAACACCCCGAACAGTGCCAAAAACGAAAGTGTGTATGTCAGTAGAATTATTATTTATTGATATATTATATCCCGATCAGAATATAATAAGTTGTATTTAAATGATTGAACATGCAGCAGACGCATTAATTTGAAGCCGCAGACATACATATAAAATACAAAATTGCTCTGACAAATGAACAATGCTAACAATCATAATCTGATATATTGATCAGACAAGTTAATGAGATATACTACAAACAAAACATTAAAGCGTAATCACCTTCTACATAACCTTGACATAACTTACTGTTTCTAAAGTTTTTCTTTTTTAATGTCCGAACTCATCTGAAATACTCTTATAAATTGGTACATTTCTTCTCCATCTCATAGACCTATTCAATATCATGCTTCAATCTGCTACCCTATCAACGTTTTTCATCAGTTAATTAGAATTTAACTATGTTTTCAATCACTTCTAGTTTTCAAAAACGTGGATAAGTTCCGAGCTCAAGTAAAGTACATCCATGATACAATGGGGTTACATTTGATATTATGTTCATTACAAAGTTGATGTTTTTCGGTTACTCTTTTCTTCAAACATGAATGCTGGACGCAATTTGTAGTTAAGAAATCATTTACTAGTTACCGAGCATAACACGAAGCAATAAACATAAGAAACAATCTAATAGATATTATAGACATATCTTGGTACCTTTGATAATTAAGTCTTAAAACTGGGCAGGTGCTGGATTTATTTGTGACTAGCGGTATAGGTAAAGTACAAATAGTACTTCAAATATAACAGCATTTTATTATGTTAATTGTGTTTCTTTCCTTCAACAGCATGTTCAGGAAGAAAAAATGAAACTGTCTATATACTATTGCGACATTTCTAAAATAACAAGACATACAGCATATATAGCTGCAATAAGGACACATTACACAGCATTACAAAAATAAAGGAACCTTAGTGAGCAAGCTCACATCCCCTACACTCCCACATATTGGTTCCTATTAGAAAAACTTTTCGAAAGTCCAAGGCTGTTTTTACTGTAAAAACGTCAAGACTTGAACATTTCTTTAGACTCGTATACCATAATTAAGTTCAATTGCTGCATGTGGTTAGGAAAAAATGTGCGGAAAACTAATATTTCAATGAAATTTTCACTGGTGGTGTTTACATTCACAAAAGGTTCTTAACCTTCCAGAGCACACGCTCTCTTCCTTAATGGAAGTTCACGTTAAGAACTAAATTGGCCAGTTTTCAAATTTTTTTATTTTTTGGGATAAACAAAGGGTCGTTATTTTCGTACAAAATCAGTGAGGTGGAATAAAACACAAACTTTATCTGCAACTCATTGGATTGACTCGTATTCCAAAACTCAGCTCAATATCTGCGAGCGTTTAGGAGTGAAACACAGAAAACTCTTCTTGAAGTATAATTAACAAAAACAAAATACCGTAATGATTGAACAAAACAGCGTAGCGGATTAAAACGTGAACTTGATCTGTAACTTATTGTGGTAGACTCACTTACAAAATATTAGTTCAATAGCTGCAAGCGTTTAGGAAAAAGTGTGGAAAACTGTTCTTGCAGTGTAAATATGAAACACCAAGAGCCGTAATTTACTTAAAAATGAAAAGAGCGGGACGTTTCGTCAACTTTCGTTTCGTAAACTTGTTCTGCAAGCATTAAGAAAAAAAGGTGCAGAAAACTTTTTTTTCAATAAAAGTTTCTAAGACAAATTAAGGTCGTAATCTTTGTAAAAATCAGCGGAGCAAAACAAAACGTTATTATGATCTGCAACTTTTTGTTGTTGACTCAGCTGAATGTCTACAAGCGTTTTAGAAAAAAAGTGCGAAAAAACTTATGACGGACTTACAGACTGACGAGTCAAAAACATTAAACCCTCTGCAACTTAAGTTGCATGGGGTATTACAAAAGAGGACATTTTGAATCCACTGGTTGTAAATCTAACAACTTTTGAAAGATATACACCAGAAGGGCAAAACCGATGACAAAAAGGTATACCGTAAGCACTTGATTCCTAATACACAGAACAGCATAAAAAGTTAACGACTGTCAGTGACGAGGAAAACAGGCTTGCATTGCTAATAAATTAAATTTTATGATAATGTGCCATATAGTAAAAGGCCTTTAAACCATGAAACTCTCATGACTTTAGAAAATATTCCTTTATAAAACCTCTTCTTCAACAAACCTGTTCTTGTTGTCAATGACAACCACATTGTTCCTTGATTCTCAAGACACCAGGCCTAAAGTAAGGATACCAACAATGGATACCACAAAGCATTGTTAAAAGATAAATAAATTCCACAGATACCAGTAAATAAGCAGTTTGATTTGTAAATTATAAAGTCTTTTACGGAAGTTGAGCAACTAATAGAAAACATAAGACTTTTTAATATATTTGCAATTTTATTGAGCATTTATTTATTTCATATCTCCAAAAGCTGAAAAAGGATATAATTTATCATAAATTTAAACAATGACTTCTCAATGACCAAATAAACAGAAGAAATGTAATGTTTATATCAAAAATATTTTCAAAAATCAGTTACCTGTAAATTTGTAGTAAAGCAAAAACTCAACTACCATAATGCCTGCATGCTTCATTAGTTCCATCTACAAAATTTAAATAGTATACTTTATAAAAACTTTATCATCATATTATTATCTAATAATATTATTTAAATGTTTTTGATTTTCTTTAAAATGTTGTTTTTTTTTCATTAAAATATCACCTATCATATGTAAAAAATGTTCTAAAAAATCTTTTTCCCCATTTTTAAATTACTAGCGCACTAAAATTTCAATCTCCAAAAAAAAAAGTATTATTTATATTATAATTTCTCTTGACAGTGCCAAAATGAAAAAGAAATATTATTTTATTAATTCATTGTGACAAGTTTATTTGTTAAACTAATGATTTAAGTCCACTTGAGACAAAGGTATAGGGCAAAAACAGTTAACACAAGATTTACTTAATAAAATCTAAACCTTGCATGTTCTGACTTATTTTTATAATCAATTCATTAATAAAGGTTTTTTTTTAACAAACTTTATTATTTATCTTACATTTTCTTTTCATATATGGTTTGCTTGGGACATGACATATATTGTTCATGCCAATGCATGTATAACCTTATTCATTCTGTTTAATGGATAGTCAGTTAGCACAAAAAACATGAATGTGTTATTAAATACTAGTACAGTAATGATTGAAGATCAAGTTCAAATCTTATTTCAAACATAAATCTACTTATTAGATTTTTCCATATTTAATGACTTATTTTTTTACATAAAGAAATTTTGAAACATATATAAAAGTACAGTCAAAAAATCAAGTTAACCCTCCACAATATGATTGATTATTACATTATATTTTGTATTTCAAAGTTACATTACAATGATAGTCGGACAATTATCTGAGTACATGTAACAGTATATACATTACTAGAATGACTAGAGATTAACAATAAATACACTTAAAATTATTTAACTTGAGCACATGATTTCAGCATGCAACTGAGTATTTATAATACATATATTAATGAATCATGTAAGAAAATTATTTGTGAACAAACACACAGATGTGCATGCACATGCACACACACACACACACACACACACAAAATCTATCCATGATGTATTATACATAAATTAAATCCATACAACAAATGATTTTTTTGAAATTTTTCAATGCATTTTAAAGGTCTTGCTGACTAACTCCAGTTGTTTGAAATTAAAATAATAATAACAATAATTCTTATTCTAATGTATATCATCTTAGCAACTGAACTGAAAATGAATACATGTGTAATTAAAATAAACTCATAAGTAAACAAACTTCTTGCATGTAAATGTAATCTTTCAGTCGAAAGCATCTAAGTAACACCGACACAAAATCAGTGTGCCAATTGTATATGATCTATACAGAGTTTGCATAGTGGCAAACTGGATGTCTGTAAAAGTGTAAATGTATTTGGATTTTTAAAACAATAAACAGTAATCACGATTTCCAGAAGAGTCTTTTAGCGGTGACCTGGTGGTAAAAATAAAATTAGTATCAAAATATAGAAGTCATGGTTTTAGGCCAATAAAATGAATATTTCTTTTCAAATCTAAAACTATAGGACTTAATTGATCATTATAAGATATTTTTTCACATTCTCATACACTTTATCAGGTAACATTTAATCTTTTCTCACGATACTTTAAATTTTGTCTTTCTTTTAAAATTAAAATTAAAATTTTAAGCCACAACTAAAACACTATATTAAATGTTTCTATATCACATCCAGAACAAAAACGTATTAATGTCAGTAAATCTTAACATGCCTATTTATCACAAAGTTGATTAAAATTTAACCATTATAATTTGTTAAAGATACATTGACTACTTGAGTTCTAGAAATAGTAGAATTGATATTTCTTGCAAATTTCTGGATCTTTGTGACCATAATTACACAATAAAAGGCAGAATAAAAGAAATACCCTACAGATTTTTGCAAAATATAACCATTATTGTCTTTACTTGTTTGCTACATAGATAGTTTTTAAGATTTTTTCAATCAACTGAGTAGCCAACAGTGCCTCTCATATACCAAAAATATAACAGGGGAATGCTCTATTTGGTATGCAAGATCAATTGACAAACCTATAGAACAGCAATTAATGGTACGATTCTAAACACGAAGATTATAACTGTGAAACATTTTGGGTATTCTCATGGATAAGAAGTAATTAAAATATATATGACTTAGTTTTACAGAAACATTTTCAAAAAATTGTTACTTTTGCTCTAAACATTTTTTGATATTAAAAAACCAAAATATATTTTTTCTGAAAAAGTATTTTATAATTAAATGCAATTTCATATGAAAAAGTTGTATGTGTTTCTAATAGGCAATATGAATGTATAAAATCTTCAAATATCAAATCTACTATTATTTGAATAACTGTAACACACCTAAACTGTAAACATTTAAATTACTGTATTTAAAATACAAGTTAACAAAACATAATATATATATATCTAAAGTTATAAACACAAAATCAACAGCTAAAATTTCACTATACTGGAATAGCTTTACTAGTTGTTTCACCATATACTTGTTGTAAGTGACAAAATATCCTGACTCAAACCATTACACAAACTCCTATATATATATATATATATATATATATATATATATATATATATATATATATATAATATATATATATATATATAAAGGTATAGTAAAACATTAAGACATGCTATAGGATTTTAAAAATATGGCCTTTATACACAAATCGTCTTTATATAGCAGTTATTTTTTAGGGGTGAAATTTAAGCAAAGGGGCTTTAAATCACCAGTATTAATTTAGAAGTTGTTACTACTGCAGACTGGATTCTATGTGGTTATGTTTAAATTTTAAACTTGTGTGCTCTTACTAATTTTTCTTGTGTTGAACAGAATCTGAATTACAGATTTATAAGGAATATAAAATCAGTGTAATTAAATACATTTGTATTCATATCACAAAAATTCTGAATTTTTCAATTATATTGTAAAACCAAAAAACCATACTGACAAAATTGAATTATCAAATCAATTTCTATGAATGTAATATAACTATATATACATGTACTCACTCAAATCAAGAATTTGATTTTCCTTAAAATATAGACATAAACAACAAGAAAGGTCATGCACATTCAAGCTTAAGTCTGTAATTAATATTCCAAGTTGTCATCCAAAATACTTATTTTAACAGTCAATTCTGGAAATTCATGAATTCTGATCAAAGAAAATTAGTTTTTATCTAAATTAAAATCAGACAGTCCCTTGATATTGAATTAATTAGCTGTATATAAAAAAACACTCATTTTGTGCATACTGGGTTTTTTTTATTATTATTTATTAATTTTTATTTAGTTGTACTACGGTTGGTATAAAGCAAACAGAAGAGTGCAGCAAAGTAGTTATGATGTTTTATGTCCCTGTCAATTTCTATTAATATATGGGGTCAGTCAGTACTCAGATGGTGGAGAAAACTGGAGTACATAAGCAACAAATGATCTTTGGCAAGCAAGTTGTCAAAACTTTCTTACCCTAGAACCTGCCTAGTTGGGATTCAAACATCATTGTAAGATGCACTGTGATTTCTAAGCCAATTACAGACTGCCTACTTACTAAGGCTTCTCCTACAATAAAATTAGCCAATCGAATGTCAGTATGAGATTGAACTATTCCAAAAAATTTTGTAGTGGAATGCCACAGTTAATGGCACTGAATATCAACCACATACAAAATTACCAAATCTTAACTAACCACATACAAAATTACTAAATCTTAACTATAACAATTTCTGTTGTCATAAACAACCTTATTAAATGTCACATGTAAAAACAAGGGTGTAAAATGTCCCCACAACACTTAAATAATGGAATGAAGGAGAAAGGATGGCAATTTAACAATTACTAATACATATATATATACACTATAATTACTAAATGCAAAATTTCTAACTTTGTACTTGTAAATATATTAAGATTCTGGTACTGAGAAAATAATATGTGTGTGTGTGTGTGTGTGTGTGTGTGTGTGTGTGTGTTCATTTTAAAACTGGCCTGCAGTTATGTAAAGTCTTTTGTATAAACCTAAATGTATACTAGTATCTTTTTATAATGGTAAACATGTGTTAAATCTTACAATTTACATATACAGCAAAGCACGTTAAAAGTGACACCTTGCTAATACAAACTCAATCAATAAAGTACCTATATTCTGTCCTACTGTGCTTATTTAAATCTTTAAACAAAAAACACCTGTATAAACGAAAAGCAAAATTGAAGAGTCAAGGCCAAAATCAGCATACCTAAAGAAAAACAAGAATTTCAGTCACTCTAACAGAGAAGAGTTATAGAGTTTTATGCACAAGTCAAGGTTATTCACCAATATCAAGGCGGTCAGTCCCGGGATGGTGGAGGAAAACAATGCCCTAAAAACAACTGGTCTTTGGCAAACAAAGAAGGTACTGAGTTCAAAGGTGTGTGTGTGTGTGTGTGTGTGTGTGTGTGTGTGTGTGTAATAATATGCTCTAAAAATCACTGGCCTTTGGCAAACAAAGGTACTAAGTTCAAAGTAATGTGTATGTGTGTGTAGGTAGACTATGCCCTAAAAACAGTTGGCCTTTGACAAACAAAGATACTGAGTTTATAGTAATGTGTGTGTGTGTTTGTGTGTTACACTACAATAAGTAGGTGTCTTTTCTCTACACATTTCACTGAATATGCAGCATGCAGATGCTTTAAAATATTATGCATAATCTAACTACTACATAATGTTATCCTATATAAAGCTCATATTTTCAATATGAATGGATCATAGTAAATGTATATTGTAAGTATACATGTATATATAATATTCAGAAAAATATGCATACAATTTAAAACAATATGAAAAACAAATATATATGTATATGTAATAGACCAACAAAGAGCCACAATAAATGTGAAAGACAATATATCATAGTATTATACACATATGAAAATATAATCTTAATACCGGTCTTTTAAGAAGTTTTCAGTAAACCAAAAACATATTACATTTTTTCCAATAAATAAATGAACTACAGGCTTAAGACTTAAGATTATGAAAATATTACATTAGATTTAACAAAACAATAACATAAGTGCTACTATGATAAGATAGATTTTAATCATTCCCATATAAAAACAATATCTATGAAAATAAATTTTACAGCCAGTTGGCTCCAACCTTGTAATAATAATCACAAAATCCTTCAATATAAAGAAATAGTTCTCTGCAAAAACTTAAAAATACTGAAATAAACAACAAATGAATCCCTGTATTTCTGAATGCATTGTTTTAAAATGTACAGTTGCAGAATTACACTTTTATTGTTTACCATAAACATGTTTTAATGAAAAAAATCTAATTACTTATACATATAAATAAAACTTTGAAAAAAAAAACAACATAAAATTGAAAAATCCTGAACAAAACAATATTGGAAGTAACTTCAAATACACATTCAACAAATCATTATATATCTATCAATAAAAAATTATTTCAAGCTGTGCAATAATTTAAATAGCTAAATCAATCTATGACAAAATTATTAAACTCTTGTCTTAAACTCACTCCAATTACATACATTGTACATCATCAAAATCATTTCTGTAAAAGTTATATACAGTAAAACATCTATTTATAGCCACCATCTATAAAATCAAATTTTGGCATTTTTAAGAGGTTTGGCAATCAATGTAGGAAGACTTACAAAGGAAAAACATAAATGAAAAAAGACTTAAAAACATTATGGTAAAAAAAATAAAATAGGCTTTGGGACTTAAAAACTGTAGTTATGAGTGAATCATCAAAGTTATTAGGGGTATTTTAACTAGATATACTAGTATACTCACTTTTTGTGTTTGAAAGCAGAAATTACCTATAAAAGACATTAAAATGTGGATATGGCTTTATAAATATACATTTTATACTAGTAGTGTACAAATGTACATGTATATCTAAAAGACAGTAAAAGATTTGAGTACATGCATGGAATATCAGAACACATAAGTATCTGTGATTCAGAAGAATACTGAACAAAAAAGTCATGGTTACAGGATCACTGGCCTAAAAATAGTTATTTGGTATTGACAAGTGTTACTTCTTAAAACTTCAACCTTGCCTAAAAAACTTGTAAGTGTTAACTGTAAATTGTCATTACATGTACATGTACTATGTTCCCTAAAACGGAACAACATAACTTTTGACTTGCAATACATTGTATCCCCCTATCACAGTCATTTTAAAGTTAACCATTTTTGGTCAGAATTTAGGAACTTATCAGTCTTTTCTTCGGTATGATCATTTTTAAAAAAAATTGACTTAATTAACACTTACAACTGTGCAAACTTCCAAATAACAATAAAAAGTCAATAAAATAAATGTTAAAATGTTAAAAATCCATATCTGTACAGACTGAAAATATCTATCAAAAAATACTTCTGTATAAGCTTTTTGAAAAACAGGCAAAAGAAAAGCATAAAAATAATTCTTTTCATATATTTTGGCAAACAAGAAACATTTAATTGTGGATTGCAAATCCTACAGAAAACTGTCTTTTCTTGTATTAAAAGTATGTTTAATTGTTTAGAATTATTATCCTAGCTGTAGTATGATGCGATTTTACTGGCACAAGTGCAACGATACTTAAAATTGAGTAGAGCAGGGAGTGGAACATAACTTTAACCACTGACCATGAAATAAATAAATTAATTAGTAAAACTAAATCTGAAATCCTAAGATAATCACCAACTAAGATAATACATTATTAAAGCCACAAATCGTCGAATCTTGACTAGAATTAAATGTGTTTCATTTTGAAAAAAAAAGTTGCAATATAAAATTTTGTAAAAAGTTTAACAAAAATCAACAAAGGTGACAATCATTAAGAATTGAGCTTGACATGTCACAGCCATCTCAAGTTGAATGTTACAGAATGTTAAAACTTTGTGAATTCATTTATAATCAAAAAAGAAGAATTCCACAGAATTAAATGTCTCGCCTGGTTAGTTTTCGATTGAGTAGAAAATACATTACTTTAACATAAACTTTCACATTTTGACAAGCTGCCATGGCCACCTATGATGACGACACCAGAAAAGTAACATTTAAGTTTCACCTTATGGCAATGCAAGGCTCGACAATAATAGCATTCTATGGACAGTCTAAATACATCATCTATGAAGCAAAACCATAATCCAAAAAATCATTTTTCAAAACTATAAATAATGATTCAAAATAACTCAAAATCAATGGCAGAAATTTAGTACCATTGTAAAATAATACGTTACCAAGAGACCAACTCCATTTACATAAGTCATAAGTTACCATGACAATATAAAATTATCAACTTAGAACAGTATGAATTTATAATAATTGCACAAGAAATCACAGAGTTTATAGATATACATGTAGACCAATAATAACATGTGTTAGATTATATTCAATACATATATAACCATATATATATATAGCTACCAGTATTAATATTACAAACCAGTGTTTTCTATAAGGCTTAATATTACCGTATATAAACTGATAACACTACAAAATATTCCTACCACAATAATAACTACATCTTTTATAATGATGAAATATGACAGGTCTTCTCTACACAGCTTTAAGTGGAAAACACATGGAAGGATATAGGCTAACAAAGAACTACCAACTGCACCTGAAATGATAAATTGTAAAACAATTATGAGATGTATGTCTAAGCAATTAAAACCAGAATTTAGAATCATTTTCAAATAAGGATAGGATTGACTTTTCGTAGTGTAAGAAAGTTAGCAAGTTTGTTTGCAGAAGATTGGTAATTTTCTATTGGTAATTCAACTCTTTCATCATGTCTAAATTTACTGCATTGCCATTAGTGAAAAAACCTTAACTGGGGTTTACAACTATTAAATCATTCACTTCATATCAGTCGTGAATTTCTAACATATATACATAACATGTTCTGCTATTATACTCTTTCAAAGATTTAAAAATGTCATAATTTTAATTTTCATATTTCAGAGATGATTTTCATTGTCATTTCATTTTCAAGAATACAGAACTTTATGGTAATTAAGCTATTACAGTAGTAGTTCTTTTAAGTAAATCTAAAGACAATGCTCTCATGTCCAGATGCATGATCAAGCCATCTTTATAGCTTACAGTAAAGAATGCCAGTAGGATATGTGGAGTCCCAATGCTTTGCAGTTACTGCAGTGCTTCTGTAATTATTAACAGGTGGATCTTGAAGATGCTAGTACAGAATGTGGATAGACCATGAATAATTATGCAAAACACCAATATCTGTTCATGTTTTTCCTAATTATCTATTAAAGAGTACAAATAATCCATACAGGAACTTACAACTAGAGTTTATTATATAAGATCAAATTAAGTTTGAATATTGACAAAAAAATTATCAATACTGAAAACTTCATGTCAATACATTTCTAAATGATCATGATATAGATTGCAACCAACACACACACACATGCTGTGCTATGTCATAAATCATGAGATCTTTTGACCAGGTAAACTAACAAAAATTTAAACACAGAACAAAATACATGTATATATACATTGTACAATGTACATTACATAGTAATACATACCTACAAAAGCTCCAACATAAGCAAAACTATCCCTAAATAAAACAGCCAAACCAGCAGCACAAATTACTATCAACATCCGAAGAATGTTTCTCTTCCAGGTAGCCACCTAAATTAAGACATGTCAATTATTTTACAATAAATTACAAAAGAAGTACTGTAGAAAATTCTAAAATAACATCTTGACATTTATTACAAGTAAACTGACATCCTAAAGCAGTAATAGCAAAGATATATAATGATTACAATGTCAATACAGAAGTCTTATAAGGCAGATCTGTTTGGTACTTGGCCATACAAAAAAGTAAAGCAAATGTTGACAAAGTATTTTTTACTATGTTATGTGATAAGAAGCTTTTCTAAATAAAAAATAAAATTTATTTTTCACATAATCATCTATATTGGACAGCCAAGTTCTTGTATTTGAGCCCTAGGTAAGGTATTAGGAGAATTACAGTAAAAAAAAACTGTTCAAAATTCTTTATTAAACTGTGGGCTTTTCATGTAAAAATGTGTGTGTGTGTGTGTATGTGTGCGTGTGTGCATGTGTGTTGAATAAATTTTAGAGTATTTATTTAAATCAATATTTACCTCAAAGATATACATGTATTTAATATTAGAATCTAAAAGTGATGATTTTTGGAAAGTAAATTTGTCTATTTAGGTCAATGTCCTGTAAAAATGCCCTTGATTTACTTTCAATCACATTTTAATGTTTTTTCTTTATCAAAACTTTCTGAATAAATTACCAACACCTTTTGTAAAGCAAAATTATTTTTTCAGAACAAGCAATATCATTACATGTAAATCAAGGTTTTATGTGAATAAATTCTGCAGATTTATTCATACAGATTGTAACTTACTGACTCAGGTATGTGTACTGCTACAGATATTGGCATTTCTACTGGCTGAGGTGATCTCTTTGGTATCAATGCTTCTTTATCACTTACAACATCATCTGTATTATCTTCTAATACTAATTTACTCTCTTTCTTTGGTCCAAGTATACTACCTGATCAATGCAATTAACAATAAACTAACTAAAAAACATGCAGAAATTCTCTCTCTCTCTCTTATGAAAGTGGGAATTTTTTTTTGTCTTGTCTATAACACCTGTTGTCGCATTTAAAAATCTTCTGACTATATTAAGCCTTTATAATGCTTCTGATTATATTAAGCTTTTATCTTTATGATTATAGATAATGCTACACAATAGTTTTTATATACAATCTTAAAATAATCAGGTTTTTTTTTTTTAATTTAAGAAAGGGGTCCTTCGGAGAAGACCTTAAAAATACCGATGCCCCAAGTCATGGTAGGTGTAGTAGGCTTAAAAACCCTCCCTGTACATTGCCCTGAGTGCACTGCAAAGTTCAATTTTTCTTCTACTTCACCTATATCTGGTGACATCTAAATATAAGTGAAATATTCTTGATTGGGACATAAAACTTCAATTAATCAAACAATCAATCTCTGACAAATTCCAATCAACTTTTCTGTCTCTTTGACATATTTTAATAATTACACCATGGTCATAATATTTTTTGAACAGAAATGTAATCATCTTACCTTCAGAAAATAAAGCAATCTCTAATAATTCTATAACAGGGTAAATCTGTAAAGGAAAGGTGAAAATCACCCCAATTATAACACAAATGTTGACTGAAAATGACACCCAACTCGATGGCGGAATATTTGTGTTCAACATCTGATGAAGATTGTCACCAAACCTCATATAGCCTAGAGTACCAAAGCCACCTAGTACTAAACTAAGTACTAAAATAGCACCATGAAGAAAACATTTAAAGTTGTGTCGGTTTCCTTCCATACTGGACTCAACAGGTATGACCTGTAAATATAAAATATCAAATTTTAGTTACCATAAATCCACAAACAAATCCAAGTAGAAGACACCTTTCCCATTAAAACAGAGTTAAAGAATTCATTCAAGTTCTTATTACTTCCATCAAAATAACGAACACAAACACACAAACACAGACAGACAGACAGACACACACATACACACACACACACACACACACACACACACACACACACACACACACACACACACACTATTTTTAATGTTTTTTTCTTTTTCTTCATGTTTATCTCAATTTACCTCAACCTTAAAACACACACACACACACACACACACACACACACACACACACACACACACACACTTCTCGTAGAATCAGATTCTAGTGTTAGAAAGTTTTCAGTATATTTGAAAAGGTCTTTCATTTTTTACACACTTTGATTTCTTCCAGCATCCTTGCACTTAAATGGCCAATATAAGAATAATACCAGTAGTCTTGACTGGAGCATAAAACTCCATACTCCAATCCACTCTCCACTGATGCCAATTTATTTATGGTTTCATGTTTAACTGGTTCCCTAACCAACACAAATCATCATAATTTCTTTATTATTATGAAGCAGGCTACGATTACCAGGAAGCAGGCTAAGATTACCAGGAAGCAGGCTAAGATTACCAGCTTCTTCCTCATAAAGTTCAAAGTAAAATGCTTCATTAAAATTAGCTTTTTCAGCATGACTTTTCAGACATGTGTATTCCTGTTCATGTTTAGCGACTTACAAGACCAATGCCTTCAAATGCTGCAGTGACCATTCCAAAGAACACTGGTAATCCTGACCAATTAACCCAAACAACGTCTTCACTGAATTTAAAATCTATAATAAAAACAAATGACAAAAATACAGACAAGAGAGCACTTAAGACAATTAGTCATCAAAATGTGATGTGTTGCTATAGCTACCATACATACAATGTATTTCAGTAAAATGCACAAAACCACACTAAATAATGTATGACCCCATTATGATATGCAACTGTTTCAAGAAAACATCAAAAACTAATTGGTATTAATTAATAATAACCAACATTAAATTGGCAAAAAACAAAGCCACCCGACCTTGTTTCTATGACCATTAAAGATATGATGTTTAAACTTTGTAGGTTTCATCCAAAAAAAATCTTTAACAGGAAAAATCATTTTTTTTTTTACAGTTTGACCTTTCACCCTGACTTACTCAAGTGTGTAACCTAATGCAATTTAATTTGCCAGTCAAATTTCATGTTAATTTTCATCAGTTTCCTCTAGATCCTTTCATGAACAACTAAATATGACCTTGACCTTTTACAGGCAAATAAAAAGTCCCATAATTTTGATTTTATTATTTTAGATGTCATTTTATTTCCTCAGCAGACTAGATACAATACATGATCTACAATGATTAGTTATCATCAAGTTTAAATATTAGAAAAAGAACACTCATCATTATATACACAAAATGTGATTTAAACAGAGAAATAAAATTAATAATTGGTAAATTTTTACAGCTGGCGACATGAAATACATAAAAAAAATACATATATCTTAAAAAAAGATAGTCACATAATTTTTTTTAAAAATACCTTAAAAATAATTAAATGAAATTTTTAAAAAATGTTAAAAATGTTAAAACTAATTGAATAATTTTTTTAACAAAAATATGCCAATAGCATTTTTTTTTATTTTAAAGAAATAATCATTTCCATGCACATATGGTATACTACTATACACATTTAACTAGAATTTAAACTGATACCACCTGAATAACAGTCAAAGCTATACACAGTGATATATATGTGTATTTTTTGTATCTATGTTGTACTCAAGTTATTAGAAGTGTATGGATTACTTTGAAATAATTTCTTGAAATGGATTTTTCATGGAAATGAAGAAAAAAAATGAATTAACTATATTTAACAACTATGATTGAATATTTGAAGCAGGTTGGTAAAATTTTCTGAAAATTCTTACATTTTTCATTTCACTTAATACTAAAACTTTTTTCAATTAGGTAAATATTTGGTTTAAAATGTATTAATGTATTATATACTGTACATTAATATATAAATGACAAAATTTATGGATTTGGTCATGGCTTTCATGGAAAGTATATTTCTTGAATACTGTATAGGTATTTTATTTTGGCGGTGTATTAATATTAATTTTGGTGCCCTTGGCGTTTAATTAATTTACGCCAATATTAACACTTTTCTACATTAATTTTAGCTCACCTGTCTAAGAAGAAACAATGAGTGGCAAAAAATTGTTGAGGCGCTCAGAAGCGCCAAATATGATACAAGCTAATATAAATACTTATACAGAAACTAAAAACTGCTTTTTTATGTTTACTTTTATGATTTGAGTCACTGGAGTGTGAAGGAAAAAACAGTCCCATGGACTATCTTGTGAATTAGATCTCGCCCTAACCTTAGAGGGCCTCAGTAGCATAGTGATTTTAACAAAGGACTAACAAACCACATCATCTCTCAGTTTGAATCCCACTCGGGCAGATCCTAGTTTGAGACAGTTGTATCTACTTACTGAGTCAATGTTTTTCTCTGGACACTCTACCATCTCCAAAAACTATAATCACTTTGATAGAAAGAATTTTAACTTATATGTTTTTCAAACATCATTTCTTTTCCAATTAATGCAAAATATCTCTGCTTAAAATTGCAGGAGAATTGATGGGAGGAAGGACCCAGGTTGGTGTTGAGGAAGAGACTAATGTACTCTTATCCTTACACTTTTAACAAAAAATCATGACTAGATTTCATTTAGCCTGAATTCAACTTAGCATTTAAATATATATTTTACAAGTAATCAAATGTACTGATGAAAACAAGTCATTCTGGCAAAGAAATATATTCAATCCTATCTTGCTAGGGAATTCTGCAAATATTCAACTAAAAATGAAGTATGTTTTGGTGATTTTTAGTTAATAATTTCCAAAATGTATGGAAAATAACTTCCTAAAAAAATTATCGAAGCTTTTAGCTGTCATATGTTTCATATTAAATATATTGACATGAAAGTCTGGTAGACTCCCTTTACACCCAATAGAATAAACACTTCGTAGACCCTGTCAAAGGTTCTCTCTGTATTGGAAAAGGTTAAATACAACTTGCATTGTAACTTTGTTATCTATTGTTATAATCATTCCAGTAAACAATTTATTAAATATGTATTTATTCTCCTCATGCAGTCCAACTAAAATTCATGCTTGTTCTGCAGTAAAGAAAGATTAGGTTTTCTATTATTTACATAATTTCTTCACAATTCCAGTTTGAGCCAGATAGTTACAGATAATAAATAAATTTAATAAATTCACAGCACACACTCTGATTATTATGAAATTGAATACATGTATTTAGTAATATTAAAGTAAAATGATAACAAGATCTATATAGTGATTTTATCTTTGTAATCGTGATATAGTCCCTTGTGGTAAATTTGAAATATGACTTAAATGAAAAATAATTCAATAAAGGCTTTATGACAATGCCTACAAATAAAACAAAATGAAACTGTCTCAAAATCATTATAAAGAATGTAAAATTATTCATCCTAAATGCTTTTGTTTTAAGTTATAGTCTACAGAGGCTTGTAACAGCTGTAAATCAAACTCTTATGTATCCAGCAAATAAAATCAGTCTTATGAAATTTAGAACTTTCCTCTTTTGCTTTAAACCTCACTCCATCATTTTATTTTTTAAATTTTGTATTTATTTATTTATTCATTTTATTTTATTTTTTTTACTATTTAACATGTTTGATGGTAAAGGTGAATTAAATAGTTATAATCTGCTACATGTATAAGCTGCCTACCATAATACAGATAGAGAGGCAGGTTCAAGATTGAAGATCAATTATAACAGTCTGTGTGCTGATTAAGGGGATAGATATAGTCAGTGTCTTATTGTTTTCTTTTATAATAGATAAAGTCAAATCACAACAATTCTGATTAAGTTATACTAATACTATAAGTACAGTGCTGTTTAACAGTAAGTGATCCATTACAATTGTAGTGGTGATCCCCAACACTTGATTATAATAGATTATGGAAGTTTGGTTGTACAATAAGTGTGCCTTTTGTAACCACCCTCATTAAACTCTATGTAAATTTTTTTAAACATTTATTTTTTACAACAATGCTCAAAATGTCTTTATTCTGTTATTTAAATGCCTTTTCAGTCAAAATTAAAATTTTAATGGAAAGACAAAAATTTCCCATTTAAATTGGACAAACAGAAAGATGGACAAAGGAAACTTCAAATTCAATGTACCCCCTTTCTTCACAAGAATATGGATAACATGAGGCCCATGGGCCTAAATGCTCACCTGAGGATATATCCAAAATCATTCGCAAAGAACTTAATTAACAAAAACTTTACAAATTCCTCAAGTTTGGAAATGCCACAATAATTACCGGTAATCAGAAAAATCTAGTCACATTTCATTTATAAATAGCTTATATGCATGTTCTATCTGTAGACTGTAGTACAATGAATAATTTCCAAATCATTAACCTTTTCAGTATACTTATGAGGTTGTGACCTTGACCTTTGAACATATGACCTTGAACTATAAATCAAAATGGTCATAATATCAATGAGTACAATATTCTAATAAACATGTGCATGCTTGTACAAAAAATTAATAGTTTTTAAGATAATACACGGTTTCAGTCTTCTTAGGCAGCTATGACCTTGACCTTTGAATTTATGACCTTGAACACAGCTATGACCTTTACCTTTGAATGTATGACCTTGAACCATATATCAAAATTACTGTCATATCAATTATCACAATATTCTTATATACATGTCTATACAAAAAGATTATAGTTTTCAAGCTAATGCACAATTTTAGTATTTTACATGGATTATCATACAGTTACGAAAAATGATACCTTATTAAATTTTATCATGCTGAACATTTTAATAATGTTTTGATTTCATATATCTCTTAATATTTTCAACAAAACTGCCTAAAAATCCACAAATCACAAATTAGGTCATAACCTTGATTTGTGAACTTGACCCCATTTCAAAGGTCATTTCAAGAAAAAGTCATAACTGAAAACCCATGTCATTATCTGTTCAAATAGTCAAGTTAAATCAATTTGAAGCCATTTTACAAAATTTTTATAATTAAATGCAAAAACGTGTACCCCAATTTTCGTCCTAATTCCATGAAATGAACAAACTATGTATAGGTTTAAGACCCTGGAGAAGCCAAATATCACATCAGATTTTTTCTCCCATTGTCGGTTTTGGAGAAGAAAATTTTTAAATATTTTTGCAACCCTAGGTCACAGTGACCTAGTTTTGGTAGCCATGGCAGCACCATGAACAAATCAGAGTTGCACCAGCCCATACATGTTTATGACCAAGTATCATTAAAATCTGTCCAGCAGTTTCGGAGAAGTTGAAAATAGGTGTTAATGACGCACGCACACGCACACATGCACATACACATGCTGCACCATGCCATAAGCTCACATGACCTCTTGGTCAGGTGAGCTAAAACCACTGTTTAATAGGGGAAATCTCAGATGTTCCTTAACAGATTATGAGAACTTTGTCCTGCTAGAATGCAATACAATGTTCAAATTGATTTTTATGTGTCAAGAGAGATTACTGTTCTACTCTTCTTAATAACTTTATATGAATAAGATGTCCACTTGGAAAGAGTTGTGTTGAGTAATGGTGTTAACGTCCCAGTCAAGAATATTTCACTTATAATGAGACGTCTCCAGCTATAGGCAAAAGTGCATAAATTTTGTCTGTGCATTGTGCTGATGGCATTATACAGCTGGGTTCTTTATCATGCCATGCCTGCCATGACATGGGACCTTGTTTATTTCAAGTTCCCATCCGAAAGAATCGTGACTTTGATTTCGTAATGCCGAGTGCTTGGCGAAAGAACAGTCACAACCCACTTTCAAGTCTTGGGTCAGACCCTGGCCAGGGTTCGAACCCACAACCTTTCACTTACAGGAGCAAGCACTCTACCACCTGAGCTACCGCAGTGGTCACTTGGAAAGAACCGTCAAACTGTCATATGGCTTAGTACATTCTATGTTGCTATTCCTGGATACAAAAATTGCCAATGGTTGCTACCAATTATTTCAGAAAAATTCTTTTAATAGGAGAACCTGTTTTAGCATATTTGTGAGAAAATATTTTCATAAAGACTATGTTTCAACAAATTTCCAAAATTTGACTATGTGTAATTTTAAAACTGTGTAATTCTAGACATTAGTAAAATTACAGGTCAAAAACTGTTTTTTGAGCCCTAGATGATACATTTGTACCACTGTACTTATCAATCTAAAGTTTACATGTCAACTTATAAGTTATATCAACTCACCTACAAGAACATAAAAGAATACGGAGACACATCCAATCAAGATGGCTGTGTTGGCTATTACACTTATGAATCCTAGTTTACGAACTGTACGTATAAAGGCAAACAGAATGAACAATGGTAGTGGTGATGCTACAAGGAGTTTCAGGGAAGGTGCATCCTTTGTAAGAATTTTTGTTGAAATATCATCCCAATTTATTTCAGCAGAAGGAGCAGTGGTTGTTGTTTCTCCTGAAGTGTGTGTAGGTTTCATTGTTGATAACATTCCAGTACTTGTGTTGTCATTTGTTGTAACTACTGTTTTTTGTGTGGTGCTATTGTATGGGAAATCTGTAGTAAAATTTGTAGAACTTGTGCTAGTAGTGTTGGAAAATAATGTTGAATTTCCATTATCTGTGATGTTTAAGGGTGCCGTACTTGTTGATGAAAATATATTGTTGTAAAAGTTTTCATTCATATTAGCCACTCTTTTAGTTCGATGAGAAGTTTTATTTCTATTTTGATAGTTTACTTGAAGGCACCAATTCTGTATACATATTTCTGCATAAAGGCACTAATGTGGTTGAATTACTTTCTGTTATATCTCCAGCAGTATTGTTTGCAACTGAATTTACACAAACATGGTATGGAAACATAGAGTATAATGTATTTCCTATGAAAATAAAATATGCAACGCAAAATCCGAATTGAGTTAATATTATACACAAGTTCACTATAAATGTACCAGCTCTTCCGAAGCTTAGTCTTCCGATATCACCATATGACATGTGTTTCATCATATGTTGTTCCATGACTGACATCTCATCAATGTCATATATAACATATTCCTTATCTTCATCATCAGAGCTATCACTATCTTTATCCTCTAAGGAGCACCTGTCACTTTCTTCATCACTTGACAATAAATTGTATTTCTTTGAATGAAATGTTGCAGAATATTTGGAATCTTTGTTTTTCTTTTGATTTTCATTGTCATCACGGTTTACATTTGCCATGTGAAGTTTTGAGACTTTGTGAATGGCATGGTATTTTGTTTTTACAATAAGGTGACAGCAGTGATCAGTTAATGATGCTATAAACAATAATCCACCAATACCAAGCTGAAGAAATGAAAAAATAAAAATTGAGTCAATAAGCCTGTGATGTGATGATCAATTATACATGTATTTAAAACACAAACACTGTCAAATGAAAATATTAATGCTGATACTTTTTTGAGTTAGTCCTAATCAGTCTCCTTTTCTGTCATCTAAATTTTTATGTATGCTAATTTTTTTTGGCACATATCGGTACTTTGTTGAGAGTCAGAGCTAACCCTATTTCTTACCGTATACAAACTTCTCTCAGAAACAATTCAAGCTTATTTAGTAAGAGTCATATAAATAAATGCACAACAAAATTTGTCTAATGTTACTTTCTTCACAATATTAATTACGGTATGACATGCCAGGCAAAAACCATTATATTGATGAATCATTTTGTAGACTTTGGAATTTTGGTACATAGAACTTAAAGATTTTCTGATTATGGTAATTTATGAAATAAACATAATATTAAAACTACAGATATTCATTAGAATATAATGCACTGTGTACCAATGATTGTTCTGATTTTGATTTTACAGTTTAATTTCTGAACAAAGATATACATGTATTGTATTTTGTATTTTGTTTCAAGATTAAATAAATTAATCTACTAAACTATATTTTCAGGAACTTAAACCTTGTATTCATCCAAACTATAACTTTATTTCCCCTGATATGCAATTTCTTAAGTGGGAGTTGGGGTATGAATCGAATGATGTGTACAAATAAAAAGTAATGATAATAATAAAGTAAGAATTATAATATATATATACCCATAACCATTATGACACTGAAGATTTGCAACAAATTCCACGTCTCATTGACATACAAACCAAGATGAGCAAAGTTTACGTATCTTTCCTGTTGTGCCATTTTTAACAGATTTTGGCACATTTTTGAAAGAATTTCTATGTCTGTTTCACTGATATTTTTGTTTTGGGTTTGTCATTTAGTTAGTGACAAATGTTGATTCTACCAAGTTTCTTGCTTAGGGCACTTGTGACCTACACTAACACTTAAACTTTGGATGTGGTTTGTCGGTACAGAATGCAATTTTTTTTTTTTTTTTTTTTTAAACATCAGAAGAAAAACTGTGTGTAGAGGGAAGTGATTATGAAATTATGAAAAATAATGCTTCTGGTGTGCTTCATTGTTGTGAAATCCATTTAGTAAACAGAAATTAGTTATTATGTTGTGAAATGCTCTTTTCTTTGCCACTATATTAATTCATTACTTTTTAAAAAAAATTGTTTACTTCACTGAATCTGATTAAATCCTTTTAATCTTTCTTTAACTATAATATATTGTGCCGAATATCATGCCCCAAAATAAAAATAAAGTCTTGACCCTCTTAGGTCTTATATTGATATTAGTTTCTTGAGATGTTATCTGGCATGAAAAAGAATAAGAAAGGTGATAACATTTACTTTATACAGTAATTATGGAATTTGATGTAAAGCATGAGAAGCAACAAATTCATGATACAATAATTATGCAAGCAGGTTTTGCATTCATAAAGAGGATATCTGCAACCTTCTAAAACAAAATACAAAACGTTTGCTCCACATGACACATTTAAATTTTAAATACTGACCAAGTACTCATGACAACTGTTGTAAGGGTTTCTTTTGTGGTCATTAAAAAAGTTTTATCATATTAGTTTTAAAGTCTTACCCCTAGTCCACTTTTTAAAAAAGCAAATGATACACTAAGGTAATTGGAGCCCATAAATGCCTTTAACATGTTGGCAAAGTCAGCTATGTGGATATACCATCTTGGTCTACAATAGAAAAATACATGTACATAAGTGTGTTGCATGAATCAATCAAACAAAATACAATGTAAATTAATGTAATGATGGATACTTGTCCTCATCATGCCTAAAGGCACATAAGGCTACTTAATGATGAATGCATCATTACAAATAAAATGCCCAAATAAATCAATGAATGTCAACCCCCTGTACTGTCACCCTTAACACCTGGGGTCAATTCAATAGCAGAATATCATGAAAATAATACCCCAAATAAATGTAAATATGTTTAAGGAGTGGGGATCTGGTTCATGTAAAAATTGTCCTATATAGATCTAGAGATAATTTAAGCTAATTTTCATGAAAAATTCTGCATTTTTCAGGGGGAAAAAATCTAATTTCATCTACAATGTTGGTATTTGCTTCTCTTATATGTAAAGAAGCATTTTTAGCATCAAAAGTACAATTTCCAGCCATCTAGAGAACAAAATCAGGTAAATCATTTGTTAAATTTGTAAATCATCATAAAGCACTTGTTTTCAAAAGAATATCATTTCATTTTTCAAGTATCTTTAAGAAAATTTGGCATTTTCCAGCCAGTCCCTAGTATTACAAGATTTTCATCTACCCAGTAATTACCAAATCTGTACTTGATTCTCCTTGTTTAATTTTATTTTGATAAAAATTGTGCTCATAATGATGTAATTATATGCAATAAGACACATAAATATGCTATAAAATAAACTACTGGAGAGTATTTTTCTGACTTCTATCGTTTTCTCTATAATTGACACCAATCTGGTTGCAATGAAGTTGATAAATACATGTATTTATGTTAATGATATCTGTTTCATTATTATTTTGATATTTTGACTTGGTTAAATATTTTTGGATAAGCTCATCATTTTTTTTTATATAACACATTTTAAACTTTGGTTCTGCAATCTTTTATAATTAAAGCTCTTCAGATGATCAGTGTGGTCAGAACTAGCATCGCACTTGTAAACAGATAATTACTGAATCAGCACTAGAGGTCAAAAGATATAATAAGATAATAATCGTCTGCTAGCATGGGCAGATAATCATGATATACTGACGGATGCACAGTTTGGTTTCCGTCCAGGTTTGGGTACACGTGATGCAATTTTTGCACTTCACTCCATCATTACTAATTCATTGTTAAACAAAAATAGGTTGTACTGTTGCTTTATAGATTTTTGTCGTGCTTTTGATTCTATTAATAGACCATATTTATTTTATAAAATTTCGAAACTTGGTATCAAAGGCAAACTATTATCACTTATAAAATCAATGTATAACAATGTTAAATCTTGTGTTACTGTAGACGGTTTTTATTCACAACATTTTAGAAACAATATTGGTTTAATGCAAGGGGAGGTAATCTCTCCTATATTATTTTCATTGTATGTTAACGACTTTGAAGTTAATTTTTTAAAAAACACCGAATGTTGTTATGAACTACAGGATTTGTCCTTATTTTTGTAAATGTATGCAGACGATTTAGTTTTATTTTCCGAATCACAAGAGGGTCTACAAAACATGTTAAATGCTTTATATGAATATTCTGAAGAATGGGATTTGAAGGTTAATTTAAGTAAAACTAAAATTGTTATATTTCGTAATGGTGGTTATGTTAAAGAGTATGAAAAATGGTTTTATTGTAATAATGAAATAGAAATTGTTAATCAGTTTAATTATTTGGGTTTTCTTTTGAATTACAATGGTAAATTTCATGTAACACAACAACAGTTTGCATCACAAGGTAGAAAAGCAATGTATTCTCTTAAGAGTAAAACTAAAGATTTATTTTTAAATACTGAAACCATGTTATCATTATTTGACACTTATGTGTCCAGTGTATTACTATATTCTTGTGAAGTTAATGCAATGCATGAAGGGAAATTTTTAGAACAGGTTCATTTAGATTTTTGTAAAAATGTTTTAGGTGTGAAAAGTTCGACAACTAATGCTATGATTTATATTGAATTAGGCAGATTACCACTACAAGTTACTAGGAAAATTCGTATGTTTAAATATTGGTTTAATCTTCTAAATTCTAAAAATTGTATATTATTAAATTGTTATAATGTTTTACTAAGTTGGGTAATAAGCACATTTCAAATAAATTTATATGGACAAATTTTATAAAGAAGGAGCTTGAGTCTCTTGGTCTTGGCCACATTTGGTATAATCAAAATATAATTAACGTAGATGTTGCTTTGTGTGAGATTAGACAAAGGCTTGAAGATACTTGTAAGCAACATTTATACTCCATGTTAGAAACCTCTACAAAGTCTTCAATATATAGATTTTTAATTGACAATTTTACTTTACAATATTATTTATGTAAGCCTATTCCAAGTCATTACAAAAAAATCTTGTCTAAATTCAGGTTATCTTCTCATTGTTTATCCATTGAAACAGGTCGTTATAATAACAAAAAACGAAATGAAAGATGTTGTATATTTTGTAACGGTGTTATTGAAGATGAATATCATTTTATTTTGGAGTGTAAAACATATACCAATATTAGAAAACAATTTATTAAACCATACTACTGGGTCAAACCAAGCATGTACAAACTTATACAGTTGCTCAGCATCAACAATGTCAAACAATTATGCAATCTAGCGAAATTTTTATACAATGCTTTAAATATTAGAAATAATGTTTAACTTTATATCATTATATTTATACTTTATATTTATTATCTCTCCTGGTAATGCTGTTTATTTATGTATTCTGCTCACTGAACATTGTTTATATTATGTAATTATATATATTGTAAATCCAATAAGTTGTAATTAACTTACGGAATAAAGAAATTGAATGTCTTTTCAAAATATAATTATTGTTTTATACACAGTATCAATTCTTATTGTACACAAATATAATCAAATGACTTAGAACAGTTTGGTAATTACAAGTATCTGGTAATTTTAGGACCTTTTTCTAGCCACTTGGATAGCTGTTATCAGTTTTATGTCAGGGTGTATGAAATGGGATCAGGGCAATTCGTACCCAAGACATTTCGTACCCAGGACGTTTTGTACCCATTACGAAATTGGCAAGTCTTTTCGTACCCATACCGTTGGTCATTTCGTAATCATATTGAGGCACGTCATATATATGTAGAGCGATGACTTTCCATTATTGGATATTTTCATGTGTATATTTTTAATTTTCTGATTATATTGTGTAATTGTGTAAATAGTTGGTTTCCTTGTGAGGCGCATCATATACGTGCAGAGATGTGACTTTCCGTTATTGGATATTTTTTTATGTGAATATTTTTTTATTTTAATGTAACTAATTTTCTTTCTCACAAATTATCTATTTGCAAACTTTTATATGTGTGTTTTTTTAATGGATGTGTATCGTATATTTTTTGTCATTTTCGGAAAATTAATTGAATAAATTAGTCAAATTAAATCAAATTTCTTGTGTTTGTTGTTTTTGTTTCAGCATTATCTCTCCAATGCAATATAGAGTCCAATTATTGAACTAGATATAGTAAACAATAATTTAAGACAGCCTGCAAAAATTTTTTGGCGGTTTGTTTAAAAACACGTGCCTATGGGTACGAAACATCTTGGCAATTTGGTTACAAACTATCTATATGGTTACGAAAAGTCTCGACCTTCGGTACGAAAAGTCCTGACTGTGGGTACGAATTGTCCTGAAATGTTGGGTACGAATTGTCCAGATGGGTACGAAATGTATTGGGTACGAATTGTCCTGTATCCGTCTGAAATACTGGGTTATGGTTGGGTTCAGAAGGAAGTAAATAAATTACATAATTTTCATAGGTAAACCTTTTTAACTTTAATACCACTTGATATTTTAATTAATGATAGAAAAATATTTATTTTTGAGAAACTTTGGAAAACAATGGGAGTTATGTATGGATTCCCCTACTTTAATCCCTTCGGCTAGAGGGGTGGAAGAGCTTTGACACCAAACCTTTAATATCAACATATTTTACCTTCGAGTTGGAATTGATGAATCAATATTAGAACTCATTTTTGTTTAAGTGTGTTTTGCCATTGTATGTTTCATTTGTTTTCTTATTGTGAACCTTTCATGGCAAACTTTATATTTTCACAAACACTCATTGCTGTTTACGTTTCAGTATAGCTCTTCAAAATTGAAAGTTAAAAATACCCTTCAATATTTATCTCTTTGTAAAAGAAGTTTTAATTGGCTTGTCAAAAATATCTACCAATCGGAAAGGCTGTTTCATTATAGTTAATGCGCGCTAATTACAAATGGTTGAATGGTGACATTAGAAAAGAAACAGCTAAAAAAAGTACTCAGATACACACAAACATCTAGTGAAACTGTGTGCCTTATAAACGTATTGTTACCTTCTTTGAGCTTGAGGGACAAAACTTTTTTTTTAACTTGAGCATGTTTTTGTATGGTGTGTGAATCAAGTTCTCTATGTGCAAGCTAGTCCTGAAAATCATGACTCTTAACGGCTTTGCTATATGTGCCGTAACGGCACATATCCATACAGAAAAAACGTTAAGAGTCATGATTTTCAGGGCTATGTGCAACCAATATACATGATACAATACAAGTTGATGACAGAAACTGCAAAACATCTACAACACAGAGGTCCCCATGTTTTCTTAATCACCCTGTATTTGCCTTTAGTAAAACTTGAAAAAATCGATGTGTGAATGATAGAAATTGCTTATCTGTAGTACCATAAACGGCTGTCATCATTTGCTAAAATTTTCAAATAATTGTGATACTGCCCTGGTTTTACTATCATGTATACAAATTATTTGGCTTGTATTTAATTACCACATTTTATCATGTAATTTAAAAGAATTATTTTACATTTTAGACATTTAAAGATAATATGGAAGGTGTATTAAGTAATGGTGATGAATTACTAACTGTTTTAAACAATGATGATACAGAGAATGTTCTACACAACAGATTAAAAGAGACTTTGGAAGAAATCTACACTTTAAGAGAACAACAGGTTAAATTAATAAAGGACAGTTTAACAGGTATATATTATAGAATCATTAATACTATGTGGTTTAAAGTTCCATAATTTTGCAAATAAAAAAAACATAGGAAGAAAATAGTCATCATTGCATTGCATATTAATTTCCACACTCTTACCTAAACTGGTGATAAGGTGAAGAAAAAGTATTTTATGTCTGAGTTAATATTGTGTCACTTATATAGAGACAGTCAATTCTTGGTTGATGAAGGAACTCAAATACCCAGAGAAAACTTATATGGCAAGCAAATCAACAATTTTTAGCACTAGGATCTTTTTCAGGGAGATTCAAACCTAGAGGATTAGAGATACTGTGATTTGTAAAAGTCAGATAGTGTAATAAGACCATATCTGAGAGATTTTATTAATAGAAAAGACATTGTTACACTGTAGACATCTTTCATATAAATTTTGTCTGATTAGTATGATGTTGATTGCTATGATTATGATAATTTCAATGATTACTTTCAGCACTGATTGAAGAGGAAGAAGGTATTGCAGATGAGATGACCAAAGCAAAAGAATTTGAGGAAAATATCAGAAAAGAGGAGAAATCAACAGAAACTGAACTTCAAAAAATAAAAGAAGAAAAAGAAAGAAAAAGTTTGTCACAGAAAGCAAGGTTTGAAACAAAACAAATACAAAACAATGTTTAATTTCTGTTGAAAGATTGTAATTTCAAATTGTAATTTCAAATAGAACAACAACTGGAACCATGTTGTACATGATTGTACATGTATATAACGCAAAATTGGAAATTACCCATTATTGAAATTCTTCAGTATACTACATAACCCATATTCTGTAATGTTTTGAAAAAATAAATATATTGTTAATTCTAAGAATAACATACTTGCAAAAAATACTAAGGGTTATTTTACACTAAAGGTTTTTTAAGTGTCAACATCAAGTGATGAGTTTATGGGGCAACCTTTATTAAATGATACTTGCATACAAATGAGTGATCCAGTGGAAATTGCCACCCTTGGCCATTAAAAAACAAAACCTTATGTATTTACTTATTAAATGAGAATAATAGTTCAAAATAAACCTTATGTAAGCATTACTGTATGTACAGACTAAAATTTGTAGTCCCTCTAACATATATATATGTATATATAAACATCTGTGTATGGTTGCTGTGACAGGTGCTAAGTGCATTTATGTAATACTGTGCTTTTTTCTTTCATAAATATTTATTTATTTATAGCATTGTTAAGGTTAGAATTAAAAATTGTTGTGAAAAAAAAAAATATTTTGAGCTTTAAATTTGTTTACATACATGTAGTTGTAGAATTGCATAATTTGTATCATACATTACAATGATTACTTATTCTTTTGACTTGTGATTATTATATGCCAGTACTTTGAATCCATTTTCAGATTTGACGTCAACCTGTTTCGTAACATCACCAAAATAAGATGGCAACATCAAAGTGAACCAGATATTAAAGGATGTATCCTTTTACAGGCTGCAGATAAAATTTGTCAGGCAACTTCTCCATGGTACTTTATATTTTAAAAAAACAAACACACAACACTAAGGAATACTTGCTACACATCCCAAGTGAAATCATTTTGATATTTAAATATTGACCTAATATTCACCGAAAATAGCAGAATGTAAAATTACTTTAACTCTGGTCTTTGGGTACAGTAAAAACTAATTTGACACTGTAAAGAGTGATTGAAACAAATTGTTTTGATCGGATTTTAATGGAAAAGTAAATAACATAAGCCCTGTTTTAAAATTTTGTCTCACCAAGACAAAGGGGCTAGGTGTGGGTGTTTCTTACCAGTGTTATTTTCATGTCTCACCGTGCAAAAGGACTAGGTTTGGGTGTTTCTAATGTTATTGTCGTGTAACCATGACAAAGGGGCAAGGTGTGGGTGTTACTTGCCAGTGTCATTGTCATGTCTTACCATGACAAAAGGACTAGGTGTGGTTGTTACTTACCAGTGTCATTGTGATGTCTTACTATGATAAAGGGGTAAGATGTGGGTGTTGCTTACCAGTGTCATTGTCATGAGTCACCATGACAAAGAGACAGTGTGGGTGTTGCTTACCAGTGTCATTGTCATGTCTTACCATGATAAAGGGGTAAGATGTGGGTGTTGCTTTCCAGTGTCATTGTCATGTGTCACCATGACAAAGGGACAAGGTGTGGATGTTGCTTACCAGTGTTATTGTAATGTCTTACAGTGATAAAGAGGTATGATGTGTGTGTTGCTTACCAGTGTCATTGTCATGTGTCACCATGACAAAGAGACAGTGTGGGTGTTGCTTACCAGTGTCATTGTCATGTCTTACCATGATAAAGAGGTAAGATGTGGGTGTTGCTTTCCAGTGTGTGTCACCATGACAAAGGGACAAGGTGTGGATGTTGCTTACCAGTGTTATTGTAATGTCTTACAGTGATAAAGGGGTATGATATGTGTGTTGCTTACCAGTGTTATTGTAATGTCTTACAGTGATTAAGGGGTATGATGTGCGTGTTGCTTACCAGTGTTATTGTCATGTGTCACCATGACCAAGAGCAAGGTGTGGGTGTTGCTTACCAATGTCATTGTCATGGAGTCAAAAAATTGTAACATATTATATTTTACCAATATCTTGGTATACTGAATTTTTGTCACTTTCTATAATCCCAGTATTCACCACTTGACAGTCGTTTAGTAACTTGGAACTTTGTCGAGCCTGGCATTGCCATAGGGCGAGACTTAGGTGTTACTTTTCTGGTGCCGTAGGTGATGGCAACAGTGGCGTGTCAAAATGTGAAAGTTTATGTTAAATTAGTGTATTTTCTACTCGAACAAAAACTTACCAGACGAGACATTTAAATCAGTGGAATTCTTGTTATGAAGAATTACCACTTTCAAATTCTCAGCAATTCTCCCCATATATCTTGCTTTCCATCTGGAATTTATTATCTACCATTCTTGTCTTATCAAACTACATGTATTAGGAAATGCCCCATTAAGATGTCATATCACATGCTTTTTAAAAACGTTTATTTTGGTGAACATGCCCAGAAATTCTGTGACTCTGTCCCACATCCTAAATTGTCTGTTTCTGTTGTCTAGCTGTAAGCATAATATACCATGTTTTTTTTTTTTTTTTGGTTTTTTGGTTTTTTTTGTTGTTGTTTTTTTGTTGTTTTTTTTTTGGGGGGGAGGGGGGGGTGTTAGACTTATAATTTTGGCAAATTCTTTTTTCCCTAGGTTAAGAGACATAAAGCAGCATGTTGTATAATGCAGACGTATTATATGCATTATTTCCTGCATTATTTTTTTTTTTAAAGATTTTTTCTCTTGTCATTTCCTGATGACAAAAAAGTTTTACAAATGGAAGTTTGTTTATTTGCAAATATGTAGTAAATACAGTTAAACATGTATGTATAAATGCTAATTCCTTAACTCATTATCAGATGTTGTGAACAAAAAGGATGTCAAACCATTTTCATTTAAAGGTGAACAAATGTCAAAATTCTTTACAGCAAATTATTTATGGGATATGATAGAGGAAGATTGGTAACACCTGGAGCAGTATCTAAAGATTGTAAAATATTTGTTTGTAAAATACATGCAATGTACAATGATGAATTGATGCAAAGAAATTCATGTTCATCTGAAAAGAAAGAAATAGTTAAATTGTTAATGTTCTGCAAAACCACTACAGATACAGAATTCTCTTTATCCCATCTATTTTTTTTTTTTTTTTTTTAGATCTGATTTTAACAAAAGGAATATGTTTAAAATGCCAGGAAATTTTAATATCGGATATTTGTAAAGCTGAACATGCTGGTATCGTATAAATGAGTTGCAGTAGCTATTGTGTAGTTTCTGTTATGTAGTATTTGTAAATAATTGTTTCTCTTAAATATAGTAACATATGTACATGAAATATTTTATGGCTATGAGTCATCTTGATTTTTAGCTCACCTGACCTAAAGGTCATGTGAGCTTATGGCATGGCGTGATGATGGGAGAAAAATCTGATGTGATATTTAGCTTCTCTAGGGTCTTAAACCTATAGTTTGTTCATTTCGTGAAATTTGGTCGAAAAATGGGTTACGCGTTTTTGTGTTTAATTAAAAAAATTTTGTAAAATGGCTTCAAATTGTTTTAACTTGAGTATTTGAACTAACTTTACTATTTGAACAGATAATGACATGGGTTTTCAGTTTTAAATTTTTCTTGAAATGACCTATATATTAGGGTCCAGGTCACAAATCAAGGTCAATGACCTAATTTGTGATTTATGCAGTTTTAGGCAATTTTCTTGCAAATATTAAGAGATATAAGAATTCAAAACACTGTTTAAATATTCTCCATGACAAAATTTAAAAGGTACCAAGTTTCGTAACTATATGATAATCCATGTAGGAGTTGTGGCCCCTGAAAGGTTATTTTTGGCCTATAAATATTAAAATTGTGCATTAGCTTGAAAACTATGATATTTTTGTATAGGCATGTATATTAAAATGTTGTAGGTATTAACATGACAATCATTTTGATATATGGTTCAAGGTCATATGTTGAAAGGTCAAGGTCATAGCTGCATACATGTACTGAAATTGTGAGTTATCTTGAAAACTGTTAACTTTTTGTATAGGCATGTATATTAGAATATTGCAAGTATTGATATGACGATCATTTTGATATATGGTTCAAGGTCATATGTTCAAAGGTCAAGGTCATAGCAGCATAAGTGTACTGAAATTGCAGGGTTAGCTCTGGCTCTTCAAAGATTTGAGCCAAGTCTTTAGCCGATGTTCAAATTTAGGAGCCAATTTATATGTTAAGGAGCCAGGAAAACTAAGAAAACTGATAAAAATGTAGTTCTAATCTGCTGTATAAATTGTTATTGATTATCAGCAATTACTTTTTCTTACTTAAAAAATAAAAATAAAAAGTCAGTGTTTTTCATCCGCCTCATATGGAAATTTAATAAAAACTTTAGAGCAAGAATATTAGCCAAAAGCTATTATTTGGAGCCAGAATTCATTAAAATTAGCAATTGGCTAAATTGGCGAATAGCAGAGCTTACCCTGAAATTGTTAATTATCTTGAAAACTATTATCTTTTTGTACAGTCATGTATTAGAATATTGTAGGTATTGATATGACAATCATTTTGATATGTGGGTCAAGGTCATATGTTGAAAGTCCAGGGTCATATCTGTAGAAGAAGACTGAAATTGTTAATTATCTTGAAAACTATTAACTTTTTGTATAGGCATATATATTAGAATATTCTAAGTATTGATATGACAATCATTTTGATAGATGGTTGAAGGTCATATGTTCAAAGGTCAAGGTCATAGCTGTAGAAGACTGAAATTGTAAATTATCTTGTAAAACCATAAACTTTTTGTACAAGCATGTATATTAGAATGGTGTAGGTATTGATAGTACAACCATTTTGATATAAGGTTCAAATTCGTATGTTCAAAGGTCAAAATCATTATTTGGAAATTATTCATTGTACTATTTAAATCATGCATATAAGCTATTTATAAATGAAATGTGAGTAGATATTTCTGATTGATTATTGCTGTATTTCCAAACTTTTTTGGAAAAGTTTTTGTAATTGAGTTCTTTGCAAGTTTTTAGACATTGCCTCAGGTGAGCATTAAGGCCATGGGCCTCTTGTATTATTTAATTTCCAGTCAAAAATTTTTAAGTTTAAGTCCAGAATTTTTATATTGATATAATATGATCATTTTATCAGTCAATACAAGCTTCTGTAAAAGCATAAATCTATATACCCGGTACCACTTTTGTAGGCTTACAAATGTCATCAACAGCTGTTGGCATTTGTGGATGATTAGTTTTGTACAATTTAATTGAAAGTTGCCCGATTGATCTGAGAGGACTAAAATACAAATGTTCATGGATTACAGTGCCATTAATGTTCTAGGTTTGAATCAAACAGATTCTTAGTGTAGGAAAATTTTGAAGTTCTCATGCCAAAAGTCAATGGTTTTCTTTAGGCAATATAAGTAAAACTCTTGAGCATGAAAAACCATTCTACGCTCCAACCTTGAAAATGTGTATATACTGGTACATGTATATGCTTTATTTTCTGCAATTTTTTTTTTTTTTTTTTTTTTTTTAAATTCCTGTGTCATTTCCTCCTTGGCAGTATGAAAAAATATTGAATAATTTGGACAAGAAATTAAGTCTTGATGCTGTGTTGCCATTCTATTCTCCCTTAATTTTGAGCATAGGTAAATTTGCACTGATTTTAGCTCAACTTCATCTATAGGAAGTATAAAATGTTAGCAGTCTTTTGATGGAGTATATGCAGATGTTTTTCCAATTTACACTGTTCTCACTAAAGTTTTTGTTTGGAGGCAAAATTGAATCTCTCCAAAATGATTTTATATTACATGTTACATTAAAACCAGTACATAAGGATGACCCAAGGGACCTTATAATAATGACTTTATTGACAAGTGTTTTTATATAAAAGTTAAAATATGAATCAGTGATAATACACTGGTCTAATTTGACTGGTGGCCTTAATAAAGTGATGGTCACTATTGCATGTTTAACTGTACATGTATAACCATTAAACTCCAATAATAACATAGTTTTCATAGGAAAGCATAAATTTCTATAAATCTACATTAATTCAATGGAAATAATAAATCTGTACAAGTGTGAACCTCATTGTGAAATATAAAACAAAAAACTTTTTAGAAAACAACTTTATTAAAATTGACAACAATCTCAATAAAAGCATAAAAATCCTCAAAAACTAAATATTAATATATAAATATAAATAAGTATGGAGGGAATGATTCTTATATCACAGTAATGAAGAATAAAACATAAGAAATGCATGCAGTTTAAACTTGCTGTAATACAAATATGCATGCATATGAAATAATGTGTATGAACTGAAAAAAGACCATGTCAAATTTGTTTTACTGCCAGTATCTGTAATCACATAAGTAAAAAAAAAAAATAAAAAGTAACAACTGTAAGGTAGATGATGATGTCGATGGAAGGTGGATACCAAATTGTATTCAGTATAGAGTTCAAATAAGTTGATAAGCAAACTATTATTAGGAAATACATTAGATCTCAAAAGTATGTTAGAAATAAGTTGTTAAAATATTTATAGAGTAATATTTCATTTCTATGGAAGACTTAAATAAGTGTTAAAAGTTTCAACTAAACTAACAACAAATCCAGTATTGCCGCAGCAATACAGTCTAATACATTGTCCTTCAAACATTGTCACAGATCACTCAGTCACCAAGGTTAATACACTTAAGTATGATGTATAACCACACAAGATAAAAGAAAAACCAGATTATTTTTACATGTGGGTTATAAAGAAATATCAGAAAAACAGCAATTTACAAATAAAACAGAAATACAATGTACCTTTGGACAATATGATGAAATAAAAAGAATTGTATGTTTAAAGAGAATTATTTCTTTGGTGTTTAACTGTTTATAACAACATACCGACACACCTCAATTTTATCTTGAATAAAGAATTGGTCGTGGTAAGGTACATGTAAATGTAAATGAGAAAAACTTCTTAAAATTAGAAAGCATATAATCATCAATATGACATTCTCTCTTCTATAGGAAAGGTTCTCAATACACATCGTTTAGGTTTGGCTACATATAAATCAAGAACCCAACTAGATATTTCAAAAGTAAAAATGTTTAAGTACTAGAATTTGTGTAATGTCATTAAGAGGGAGCAAGGGGTTACAGAAGGTTTCTTATTCACTTCATCCCAAAAACAGCAATATATGTTGTCAACTTACTGGTATAAATTACAGTTACTTTTCCTTCCAAAGCAATTATAGACATTATATCCATGTTTATGAGTTGGTCTACATATGACTTCATATAAACAAAGAAAAGTTAAGTTTTGACAAGACTTCAGAGGCACTTTACAAAACCTACTTCTTTCATATACATTGTACAACATTTATTTTTGTATTTTCTTTTTTAGTTCATCTTTAGCTCTTTCTTCTCTCCATTTCTGCATTAATTTAAGCATTTTTTCACTAGATTTTTGCTGCACTGCTGGATCCATATCCTCAAATTCTCCTGGTTGTAACATATGGCCAAATACTTCTTTCTGTAATAAGTAAAGAAAATTATCTGTAGGTGCTTAATCAACATGCATATAATTTATAAAGAAACAGTGACACAAAATTAAATTTCTTCCAGTAGGCTTTCATTTAAATTTCCTCAAAATGGCTAAATGAACATGTTTTTGACAATATTTTTCAGTTTCAACAAGTTTTTTTTGACAGGTTTATTCAATAATTCAAAGTATGCCCTAAAAATTAGTTTAGACAGGTTCTTGATTAACTTGAGGTTCAGTTTTCACAGGTTTCACTGTAGTAGTAAGTTTGATAAGCATGTTTAAAATCCAACAACTTTTGATGAAAACCTTTTTTGGAATATGTCCTCATTGTGCTTATATAAACAAGCAGAGTCCTATATTCCTTTTGTAAGCTTAACACATTTGATTTTCCTCAGCTATAAAAACCTCTTGTAAAAGTGACAGCCATATTTGGCTTTGATTTCCTTTTTCATACTATAATAAGTGTATGATAAATATGATCACACATAGGACTGATTAATGCACATTTAATTATTTGATACCAAAGGTCATTAACATCAAATGGCAATATAAACAGTCAATTTTGATATAAGGATTGTTACAAAAATTAAAACATGTGGAGGTGTGATTGTAAACAAACTATGACATACTACTATTTTCTGTATACACTGTTTAGACTTGCCTGTGTTATTAACACTCTGCAATCAGCTAATGGACTATAGCAGTAAGTTTATAATCAATTCAATAACAAAATTTATTTTATAAAATAATGAGATTAAAGAGTTGATTAGATGTCCAAGTTGTCAGCAAGGAACAGAGTCACCATTCTTATACAAACCTGAGCTCGTTTGATATCAGCTATATTTTGTTGTAAGTATACATCAGTGTCCCTATCTAATTCTTCCTTCTCAAGACCTTCTCCTTGTGAAACTACAAGTAACAAATCAATTCTAATAATAAATGGCCATTTTAAAGAAAAACACATAAATTTATGTTAAAAGTGGTGAATACTTGGATGGATATATTCAACAAATTTATAACGGACACAACATAATCTGAACATTTTAAATGAAATAATTGCTTAAAAAAATTAATTAAGCCACTACGAAACAAATACTTTCTACTTTGATATCACACTGTTTTGACTCAATATTTGACTTTTTAAAAAAATAATCTTATTTCTTGATTCAATTTCATCTGTAAAAAATAAAAAAAGAAGAAAAATTAATTCCAAATTAATTATTTTCACATTTTTTTTTACACATTTCTATAAACTACATGATTAATGATTTCAGAAATGAATTTAAAACCTATTGATGATCCTTAGGCTTACTATACAATATAATATGTATACATAACAGATATGTTACAAGTAAACCATATTTTGACATACTCATTTCTAATCCATGTGCTACACGTCTGAGGAAGTCCACTAACACTTTATTTCTGACTGCTGTTGGAGATTCTCTGGGTGTGGGTGTTCTCAGATCTTGAATGGGTGGCATTACTGGTGATGGTCTCATAGATGCAGCACTAGGTGGAGGTGCAATTAATAATCGGCTAAACAAAAATAAAAAATTCATATACAGTTTCAAATAGTCTTACTTATAAAAATAAAAGGAAACCACATAGACTGATGAATTTGCTTTGACTTAAAATATAGAAAATATCTTTAGATAAGTGATTAGCGATGAACTAAAGAGGAGCAAGCTGATAAAATTTTTGTGATCAGTAAGGCCCAAGGAAAAGAAACAAGGTCAATGAATAAGTATCCCTAACTCAGATATTTTCTGGGAATTGCATAAATAAATAGATAAATAGTTTTGGACAATTAATCTAGACAAAAAATTCCTGCTGAAAAACACACAACTTCAAGAAAATTTGGAAAAACAAATTGTTTATAATGTGCACATCTTCTATCAATGCTTAGATGCTCAACTAGGTTCTGTAAGCTTCTAATGAAATTTCTTTTAACAGTTTTTATTTTCCTCGATAGGTTGGGAAAACATCCCTGCGAAAATAGAAAATAAGGACATACTATCTGGTTAAAGGAGAGGGAAATAAGAGCTAGAATATAGATCATACATATATCTAGTCCATGAAAAAAACTGACTAAAAAACTTAAGAAATTAAATGAATTAAATAACTAGATCCTTATGCAATTAACTCTAGTTCAAATCTTCTGTGATCAAAATAATTGCCGTAAAAATCGAATAAGACTTGTAGAATCCTGTAGTAGATCCATTCATTTTCATACAAGTAATACCTCTTTTCCAAAAATAACTTCTTTTTAAAACTCTGAACTGTATAAAGAATCTCTTTCACTCTTTTTCCATCATGGAAAAACTTACCTGTACAGTACCTTTCACATTTTACTGAAAGAACTTACTTGTTAAGAATCTTTTTCACTCTTTATTGGTGGTGGTGGATTTCTATTTAAGAAATTATCTGATCACAGAATCTCTTTAACGTTTTACTAAATGAGATTTTTTTATAATCTCAGATGAACTTATCTGTACAAAAACTCTTATCCTCTCTTTATTGACAGTGATTTTATATAGTAACAGAACTTACCTGTGCAATCTTACACATTTTACTGAAGGTGATTTTCTATCTCAGAAGAACTTACCTATACACTGATTCTCTTCCACTTTTTATTGATGGTGATTTTCTATCTCTGGCCTGAATTACAAAATTAACAAACATGGAAGTATCATAAACTATCTGTATTATTGTTACATAAAATTAATATTTAATACTAGTCTATTCCATAATAAAGCATCTGAATTTGTAGACGTGTCCACGTTCTGATAACCTTTAATATCTCAAAAACTAAAGACAGATTTCCATGTGTGACATTATCCAAGGAAGGCACAAATAAGTGCCAAACAAATAACCAAAACACATATCTGGTGTTACTGCTCAAGTTTGGTTAAGTTGTGTTAAAGTTAGCCAATATTGTTACATTACTGGTAGTTAAAGAGTAATTGTATTTCAGACAATATTTTGTATTCTACCAGTATCTTTGTATTGACACTGCACTGGTTCACTCTATGTACTTCATACTTGTTTCAATAAAAACAAGTAGTTAATAAATGTAGACCAGTCTTTTTCTCAACAACAACAACAACAGCAACAACAACAACAAAAAAAAAAAAAAAAGAAAAAAGATAAGAATTTCATCTTGTAGTAAAGCATAAATCTTGGACCTGATTCATGAGAGTTATTAAAATGATTACCTTTCTATCTGCCTCTATTTCTGCCTTCTGTAACACAACCATCTGTCTTTTTAGTCGTTCTATCTCATCATGAGTTCGTTTTTCTATCTCTAGTCTCTTTCTTCTTTCCTAAAAATGTGAAACAATAAACACAGTTTTCACAGCTGCATCCCATGAGTAACATATAACAATGCAACACATGTTGAAATTAAAGCAACCATTTTTTTTTAAAATTAATGCACTTCTACACTTCCAAGTTTCTCTTAATAAATACATGTAGGCTACATCCAAAAAAAAAAAAAAAAAAAAAAAATTCTCCTGCACCTTAATTACCGGTACTATTTTAAACTAGTCATTTGACTTGGTTAATTTATTTTTATATTATTATTAATTTTTATTATTTTTTTTTTAAAGAACTGTTTTAAGAGTAACATAGATGAATATAACATGTATGAGGGTAAAAAAAAAACTTACCAAACTTTAATCAAACCCTGAATGCCAATTCTATGAAAATTGTATAAGTAACCATGTTGTTTCAATAATTATTCAGACAGTTTTATGCCACAATAAGCCCATTTATTGTTATTTTTATCATATATATACTTGCCTCTTCAATTTGTTCTTCTAATTTTGACTTTTCTTCCTCCACTCTATCTCTTTCTTCAGCTGCTGCTTTCAGGAACTCATCCTCTTCTTCTCTGTAATAAAATCACTCTGGTTATTGTTTAACATACTTATGGCAAGAACGAATATAGGAAACAACTGAAGCATACAACATAAATAAAACCTCTGAAAAATAAAGGACAACCTAGCTCTTACTACTTCAAAAAATGAAAACCAGGAAGACATTTTTTAAAATTTACTTTTTAAATATATCATTTAAACAAGTCACATAATAAATTTGTTTTTAAGCATAATTTTATTATTATTAATAAAAATGTTTCTGACTGTGATGGAAAAGAGAAGATTACATGTTATGAATATGTGCTTTAAATTCTTCGAGTCCTATTTTTCTTATAATAAACATGTTTATATGAATTTCCAAAAGACATATACATGTATTTTTGAAATGAAAAGCACAAATAGACCAATATATTCTGTTTTACTCGTTATAGAAAATCAACCCTAAATGCTATACAACCATATAAGTATGAAAAATAAAAATAATTACTTATTTCTAAAAGAGATTATTACATGTGCAAAAACCATACTTATCATTTAGAACCTACTTCAACTATATAATTTTCAGTCTAGAAGGCAGAATCATGAGTTCATGAATCATGTACTGTACATAGATTATTGTAATGCACATTGTGCTCTTTGCATCATTCCTACAAAAATTGGGTGATATATTTTTTGTCATTACAATTTGAAAGTGTATTAGAGATGTGATTTTTTGACATAAACTATGTGTAGCAACAATTTGAAGATAGAGCATAGTTATGACATTTTCATCCATAAAAAGAAGATTTAGAATTTACTGAACAAAAAAAAGTATGGTTTTTGCTTTATGTGTCACTATTTATAGTGTTTATCACATAAGATGAATATATCCTACTATTCCTTCATTGCCATTCAAATAAAAGACCCTTTTATTTGTAATCCAAGAAAAATTCAAGGTCAATCAGCTTTACAAAGAAATTGTACACTTGTTTAGGCCTTATTTACAGTCAATATCAATTTAACTCAGTGAATACATATTAGGATTTTAGGTAATGACAATATATGACATTTCAAGCTTTTGGACCTTTTTCTCAATGGCAAGAAGATGCAAAAAGATATATCAGTTGAGCAACTTGGTAAGTCTTCATGCATTGATGCTGTATGTGGATATTTAAATTTCCTGGCCTTTAAGTTTAAAGAGGAAGATGTTGAAAGATTTCGCAATCTAAAGTCAACATAACCATAAATGGAGGTCAACCAAATTCTTAACACATTCACAAATTTGACATACAATGATGCTATATATGAAGTTTCAAGTTGCTGTGCCTTTTGTTAATGAATGAAATGTGTTTAGATGTTACTGTGGCCTTACATAAAGGTCAATGTCACAACCTACATAAACATCATTACGCAATGATACCAAATTATAAGTTTCAAGTTGTTTGTAACAAAAACTGTTTAATGCTTTAAAGTTCAAAGTTATTGTGACCTTGACCTAACTTTGTAAATTCTGTAGCTTTTCATGCCTGGATGCCGAATTAAAGTTTCAAGATGTTACAGCTTTTGGTTAATGACAAGAATCTAAGACTTGAAAAAGATCAGAACATCCTAGTCATCTCTCAATATCGCTTGTTCATAAATTCTGAACAAGAGGTTTAAAATGTGTGAAAGTACAATATGACAGATGTTGGACAATGCACCATGCATCATTGAAAATCAAAACATCATTGTAATGGGTTACTACATAAACAGAGCCTCTGACTATAATAACGATAACATAAAAGTAGTACATGTATAAGCTGGTAATCTCTCTCTCTCTCACACACACACACACCCACACCCACACCCACACACACACACACACACACACACACAAGCAAAGGCTAAATGGAAGGTTAAATATAAATTGCCATGCCAACAACATAATCATTCAGATATTGAATATCTGCATCAAGCTTTACACAATATTAAAACAACCTGACTGTTAATTTGGTAAGCAAATATATTTTTGTACTATCTTCATGCTCAACAAAAATCAACAAATTTAAAACTACATGCAACAACATATAAAACTTTAAATAATTTATAGATCTAAAATGTATAAATAGTATAAAAATATAAAACTTATAAATATAAGGACAATAGGGGAAAAAATACATGAAAAATATTTGAAACGGGATCATGTCAGCTAAATTAAAAAAAAAAAAAACAACTAAACCTAATAATAGTAAATAATGCCTAAAAATAAAATGCAGATAATGAATTCTTGCATTTGCATTTCCAATATACTCACATATCTTTTGGGTGGTACTGATTTTTCAGAAATAACTGATATTTTTCACTATTGTGAAAAAATATAAATAATTGTGAAAAGTATATGAATAAATGTGAAAAGTAATAATAAAGTAAGTAAAACAAAATGCATGCACTTCAAGTGTAAAATTGTGCACAAGTATTTAAGTTTTAAATAATACAGGTAAATATCCTTTATATTAAATGCAGCCCATTCCCTTAAAAAAATCCATTATAGAGTAATATACTATCTCAAAAGAGAAACCTTGTCGATACTGCTATTACCTCTATCCATATTCCACCTCTTCTAATCCCTAGATAGATTTCATCTTAATTTGGTGTTTGGGTTCCTAATACCAATGACATTTAAAACATTTTAAATGTCACCACTGATACTGAAACCCATGTGGTGTAAGAGCACAAAAAAAGTTTTCATCCAGACACTACAGGTTAAGGGGGTGGGTTTCTGGTTTACTTGGTAAGATTCGTAAGAAGTAATATAAGTTCTAAAATAATGAGGCCACTTATCACATGGGTCAAATTTCACATATACTGTAGGTATCAATCATCATGTGAACACACCTGTTATTTATAAAATATTTGTTATTCTTCAGAATTCAACATCAAAAATCAAATATAGCTGATTAGAAGACAAAATTTAACTTGCAATATTAAAAACTTTTAAATACTATAGATAACAACTGAACAAATATCACAATAAGTACATCAAAACAACACAAAAAGTTTATATGTAAATTAATCATTTCCCTTTTTTTTATAATTAATATATCCATTACCATACATGTTACAAGAATTAGATTTAAACATCACAAATCATTATAGGTGATTTATCGCACTAAATTTAAACAACTTGACATATTAAAATTATCACTCCTAGTTTTAACATTATCACAATTATCACTTCTTATTTGTTAAATTATCTTACTCTTCAGGTGTTGGTGGTTCTTGGCTAAACAAATTTTAACATAAAATACAAAAAATTTAACAAAAGTGGTTACACAGACAAATGAGTAAATATGTGGTGTGGCTAAGTTGTCTAATTTTTTTTACTTCAGTACATCTTTACACAACCCTCATATTTAATAGGGAGAAAATAAACATTTTCATAATGTAATAATTTGTTTTGTCTTAAATTTTCATAAAAGAGTACAGTCAATCCTGTCAATAAAGGCATCCATGGGAATTAATAAAAGTGGCCTTTATGAACAGGTGGCCTTTATATACAAGTTCAAATAATATGAATAAAGAGCAATCCTTACTGGCCTTTATAAGCAGGTGACCCTTAAAAGAGGTGGCCTATAAGGCAGTTTTGACTGTACTGGGAAATCAACAGAAATTGATCCCAAAAATGATTGGGTTTTATAACAGCTAAGTTTTCTTTTCATATACAGTATAACCTGCCATAGAGTCCACCTCTATATAAAGTCCCCCTGTCTATAGCAACCGGTCTGAAGTATCCCCAATGGATTTTACTATATAATGAACCTCTATATAAAGTCCACCTGTCTAATGTGAATAAAGTCCACCCTTTTCAGTCCCAAATGACTCCAGAACCTGTCTATAAAGTCCACTTCTTTAATATAATTTTTTATTAAATTTTATAATTTCCCAAATTTTTTGCAGTAAATATCAGCCACATTTCTTTGATACTGTGATGTATGACTATTGGCAATAAATAATTTTAATATAAATTATTGATCACACTAAATACAATGTAGTAACTTACATAGTTTTAAAATCTACTGTAGTAAAACTACAGTATTGACTGATATCACGTAAAATTTTGAAGAAAAATATATGAAGTCATACTTATCATGTCAACAACTGAAGCCATCAGATATAAAGGTAGATATACCCATTGTTATCTATTATGTTTTATATATAATTGTTTAATTTGTGACACCTTTGCTGCGACTTATAACAACAAAGCACAGTCAAGTGTATATAATATGTAGAGTTTAACCAAAAATCTTTTCTGCTGTACAGTTTATCAAATTTAAATAGTTTGGTTTTTTAAAGATTATTTCTTAATAATCTGTTTTTAAAAAATAAATGAAAATAACTTTATTAATGTATATATTAATAAGTTTTTAATAGGTACTGCATATTTTCACTTTTTTAACTATTTTAAACACTGTATGTTTACTCGTATATAGGGGACCCTCTATATAAAGACCACCTGTCTATTGAGTCCACTTTTGCTCAGTCCCCTAGGTGGACTTTATACACAGGTTATACTGTATATTTTACTGAATATAATTGTCAGTTTAAAAGGAGTTTGTATCACTCATAAACACAAAGAATAACAATTATCAAAGTTGTGTAAAATTGTGAGATATTCTATATGTGCTATCATAACAGAAACAGTTTGTTTGCAGTGTTGGTTTAAATGTGAAAGCATGTGAGGATTAAAAATATGATAAAAAAGATAAAAACCTTTTTTCATGTGCTTCTCTACTTTTCTTCAACAAATCTGCATCTCGTTTTAGTTGAAGAATTCTAAAATTTAAATGAAAATGAAAATAATACAAGAGGCCCATGGGCCTTAACGCTCACCTGAGGATATGTCCAAAATTGTTTGCAAAGCGCAAAAGACAATATATTAGGTACAAAAACTTAACAAGTTTTCTCAAATTAAGAACTGCCACAAAACTTAATCAGAAATATATCCACTCACATTTCATTTATAAGTAGATTATATAAAATGCATGAAGAAACTGTAATGCAATGAATAATTTCCAAATCAATTACAAATTTCAGTATACTTATGCAACTATGTCCTTGACTTTTGAACATATATGCCCTTGAACCATTTATGATCGTCATGTCAATACCTAAAATATTCTAATATATATGCCTATACAAAAAGTTAATAGTTTTCAAGATAATTAGCAATTTTTGTCTTCTTTTGCAGCTGTGACCTTGACCTTTGTACACATGACCTTGAACCATATATCAAAATGATCATTCTCAAAACACCTACCATATTCTAATATACATGCCTATACAAAAAGTTAATAGTTTTCAAGATAATTAGCAATTTTTGTCTTCTTTTGCAGCTGTGACCTTGACCTGTAATCATATGGCCTCGAACCATATATCAAAATGATCATCATATCAATACCTACAATATTCTAATATTCATGCCTATACAAAAAGTAAATAGTTTTCGAGATAATTACCGTAAATCCCCGCATATAAGACAGGGTTTTTTACCTTAAAATTTATTTTTTGAGAAGGGGGGTCGTCTTATAAGACAGAAACCAACTGAGGGGTTGAAATTCTTGAGAAAATGTCCACACACGATCGTAATGTCCGCCATCTTTGTTTTTGTATATTGCAGTTTCATAATGGTTGATATATTTTACATATTCATAACATACAAGAAACGCGAATCACATGCTTTGAAATTTTTGTAGTTGTGTATATTTAAATATCTTTTAATAAAATAAAGTTATAATAAATGATTAAAATAAGAAATAAAAAGAAATCATCAAGGTTTTGGTAAGTACAGTAATCAAGGAGGTGGGAAATATTCTGTACAATATTTTATTCTTTTTGTTTACTTTTAGTAACAATCTAGAAATTACATAAACCACACTTTGTCTGCTTCAAACGTAAAGGGCAATATGTTTTGAGTATCAGGGTTTCTGTCTTCAACAGCTGATTGATAATCTAATAAACCATAACGAAATTTTTAAAAATTTATTTAAAAACGGAACAGTTATACGTCTTCATGATTACTGATGATGAGATGTTCTGGCATCTAATTTTATTTTTTACGTTTTCTGATTTTTTCAAAATTAAACTAGAATCAAACGGCAAAGAAATTAATTTCAAAAGTACGGTATTAAAAATAAAAAATAAACAATAGGCGAAAATTGGTGGAAAGTTTTATGTCCGATCGGTAGCGTCAAATACCGTTACCAGTATGACCTTGTCTGAAAATCACGGTCGTCTTATAGGTGCAGTATCGCCTGAAATCATAAAAAATGACGGGAAAATCCTACCCCGTCTTATAGGCGAAGTAGTCTTATATCCGGGGATTTACGGTAGCAATTCTTGTCTTCTTTTGCAGCTGTGACCTTGACCTTTCAACAAATGACCTTGAACCATATATTAGAATGATTGTCATATCAATACCTACAATATTCTAATATACATGCCTATACAAAAAGTTAACAGTTTTCAAGATAATAAGCAACTTCAGTCTTCTTTTGCAGCTGTGACCTTGACCTTTCAACATATGACCTTGATCCATATATCAAAATGATCGTTGCTGCAATGCCTACAATATTCTAATATATATGCCTATACAAAAAGTTAAGTTTTCAAGATAATTAGCAATTTAAGTCTTCTTTTGCAGCTGTGACCTTGCTCTTTCAACATATGACCTTGATCCATATATCAAAATGATCTATGTCACAATACCTACAATATTCTAATATGCCTGCCTATACAAAAAGGTAATAGTTTTCAAGATAATTAGCAATTTATGTCTTCTTTTACAGCAGTGACCTTGACCTTTGAACACATGACTTTGAACCATATTAAAATGATCGTTGTTGCAATACCTACAATCTTCTAATATATATGCCCATATAAAAAGTTAACAGTTTTCAAGATAATTAGCAATTTAAGTCTTCTTTTGCAGCTGTGACCTTGACCTTTGATCATATGACCTTGAACCATTTATCAAAATAATTGTTGTCATAATACCTACAATATTCTAATATACATGCCTATACAAAAAGATTATAGTTTTCAAGCTAATGCACAATTTTAATATTTATAAGCCAAAAATAACATTTTTTGGGGAAACTCCTACATGGATTATCATATAGTTACAAAACTTGGTACCTTTTTAAATTTTGTCATGCTGAACATTTTAACAATGTTTTGATTTCATATAACTCTTAATATCTGCAAGAAAATTGCCTAAAACTGCATAAATCACAAATTAGGTCATGACCTTGATTTGTGATCTTGACCCTATTTTAAAGGTCATTTTAAGAAAAAGTCAAAACTGAAAACCTCATGTCATTATCTGTTCAAATAGTCAAGTTAAAACAATTTGAAGCCATTTTACAAAAATTTTTTAATTAAACGCAAAAACGTGTAACCCATTTTTCGACCAAACTTCACGAAATGAACAAACTATATGCTTAAGACCCTAGAAAAGCCAAATATCACATCAGATTTTTTCTCCCATCATCAGTTTTGGAGAAGAAGATTTTTTAAGATTTTTGGACCCCTAGGTCACCTTGACCTAGTTTTGGTAGCCATGGCAATGCCATGAACAAATCTGAATTGCACCGGCCCATATATGCTTCTGACCAAGTATCATTGAAATCTGTCCAGCAGTTTTTGAGGAGAAGTCGAAAATAGGTGTTAACGACGCACGCAGGCACACACGCATGCACACACATACACACACCGCGCCATGCCATAAGCTCATATGACCTTTCGGTCAGGTGAGCTTAAAAATGATGAAACATCAGAGATGATAATATACAAGATCTAATTGAGTGAAGGACATGATTTTACATCCAATTAAGATTTTCTTTTTTTACTGCGACATGTAAAGATATTTGTGAATTGTGCTTATGGCCATTAGCAGCTGAGTTTTTTATATAAAGTTTACCAAGATATAGGGCACTGTTAAGATACAATTACATCACAATAAGTGACACAATAATTAAATAAAAGTTACATACAAGATGGCATGTTATATATAAGCAAGCCTTAACAATTATATTACCACACCAAGATGTTAAAATTGGCTTCTTGCACTTTTTTTTATGAAAATGAGTTTCCAAATACACAGATACTTAGACATCTATTTTCATAAAAATCCACTGAACAAGCCATTGATATACCACTGGAATTTTGTGCCAAAATAGGATTTATATACTCATGTGTTGACACATTAATGTAGATATATTACTTTGAATTACCTTTCTTTCTCTGCTTCCCTCTCTTCTCTTGCTAATTTCCTATCTTTGGGTTTGGTTTCTGGGGGTACAACATCATTAACCCAATGTCTCCAAGGAGGATTTAAAGCTAGAGATTAAACAAATTACATATGATGGAGTGTTTAAAATAATCATGAGATTTGTTCATGGTGTTACCATATATATCTACATGTATATATTAAAAAAATCAATTTGTTTAAGCAATATGCACTGTGGTAATTTAGCAATGTCAGAGAGACTATTTTATATAAGAGTCTTACTCTTGTTCTAGAATGCCTTATTTGTGTTATGTAAATTTGTTTGTATAATGACTTAACAAAATAAATACTGTTTAAACTAATTTAGTAATGTTGTCCAGTGCCTGACTAAAGTCAATAAAATGTATATTATTAGCTTGTATTGTGTTATAATCCTTGGCAGCATAAGCAGTTCCCAAGTACTCATTTCCTTTTTTTCTTTTTATGTTTTCAAATTAAAAATTTCACATGTGTAACACATGTATATGTACTTAGTATCAAAAACAAGTAAAAAATTTTTTCTGTGTTGTTAACATGTTTACTACATTACACATTTGTAATTCACTATGTACCAGTTTCTACAGACATTTGTGTGTAAATTACCTTGTGTAGGATCAAGAACTGGCATAGCAGCTTTTTCATCATGTTGAAGTAAGGAATATAAATCTTTGTAGTAATGTTGTTTAACCTAAAAAATTAAAACAGTCAACTTTAAAGTATTGTAACACAGCTCATCTTTTAATTAATCGAAAAACTTTTGGTAGAGTGCTCATTTCATATGTGGGAGGTTGGGTTAGAACCCTGGCCAGGTCTGATCAAGACTTGGAAATTGGTAGTGAATGTTCATTCACACAGCACTCAGCATTTAGAAATGAAAGTTACAGGGTCCTTTGAAGAAGACCTTAAAAACCGATATCCTGTGTGTCATGACATCACCCTCTCTGCACATTGCCCAAAGTCTGCTGCAAATGTCAATTTCTGCCACTTCACCTTTAGCTGGTAATGCCTTGATATAATTTGAAATGTTCTCGACTGAGACATAAACCCACATTAAATCAATCAATCATCAAGCAACTTTACAGTCTTAACACTGCATGTTGTTGTTTACAGAAGAGATATGACAAAATTTGTTTTTATACACATGTATTTAAAATCTTTAAAGATATCAGTTACTTACAGTTTTTCAAATAATAAAAAATAATTTGAATTACACTTGTAGAAATTATAAAATATGTCAAAAAGATGTCTAAAATAGTGATAGGTTCAGGAAGCGTTGTTAGCCAAAAGGATTGGTGGCTTGCTCAGTTAGACAGTAGCCCATAATTAGAGGATAAAAAAGAATAAAATACCTCAAGAGATATTAAATGTGGCCTTTATAGACAGATGGTGCTTGTTAGAGATGGCTGTAACACAGGTTCAACTGTACATATATTTCTCAGGAATATGGACAACTTTGATTTCCAATTGCATGAAAACATTATAATTTTGTACAAAATGAAGTTTTAACTATATCTTCAGCACCTTCAGCACTTACTTCAAACTGATATTGTCCAGGTGAAAGTTTTTTAGTTTCATTCTTTACCACCTCTACAGCTTTCTCTGGCTATAAAAATAAAATAAAAAACATATTCTAAGTTACAACAAGTGTATATTAAAATTTCATGCCAATAATTGAGACATATAACACCTTCAATGACATGTATGCTAATAACACCTGAGAAAAGTAATTCCTAATACAAAAAGTAGATACAAGGGTTAAATCAGAGCCATTTTACTTTTATTTTTAACAATAATTATAAAAATTTATTCTTATTTCATTAGGGTAGTTTTTGTCACTCAATTTACTGTCCAAAAAGCAAGTTTAATCTTTCTTGTGGCATCTGGTATTGCTGAATTCAAATTAAGGTAATGCATTAAAAAAAAACAAACAGTATTGCTAAACCAAATAATCTGTCAAAGACATACTTGCCAGTTGGCTTCATTTAAGACAAAATTAAATATAATACATTCACAGCTACAAGTTTCTGTAGGAAGGGAACACAGCCAACTTGTCAAGATAATATTATAGTACAGTGGATTGGAAATGACTTGCAGCAGTTGTTTTATGAATGTGTGTAAGTGATTAAAACAAATATCAGCTTTTATTAACATGGTTAAAATGGAGAGAACTACTACAACTTGTTTAATAATATATAAAATCACCATTGTGTTTAGGTCCTGTGTAACCATAGATAAATATGGATAATCAAACTAGTACTATCATGAGGACCCAAGCTCTTAATACAAGCTTATACTTCTGAAAACAAAACCTTTCTGTTCTAGATATGTAGAGAACTGTCTTACACTTCCTGATTCTCTGATCTTCTCTTTCAGTAATCCTATTGTAGTTACACACACAATGGACATCCATTCTGTAGAGAAACCTGGAGTGTCTATACCAATCATGTATTGATCCCATACATATAACAATGTATCTGTTCTAAGGAATGCTATAAATATGTATACAATATGTTACTATAAAATACTCGTACATTCATATACATGTACATACATTTTCTAAACTGTAAACAAAGTAAAAAGATTTTATGTTTACAATTAGTTAAAAATTATTTTGACAGATGTATATTCATAGAAAAGTTAGAAAATAAAATGAATCAAAAACATAAAGAAAAAATTTGACAGGTAGTTAAAACTGACATTAAAAAGGGAGCAAAATGACTAATGCTATGTTTCCATTCTTGATAGTCAAAATCGCCATTGGCTACTAATTTCTGAGAAATTCTTTCAAAAAGTAACATATTTTAGCAAATATGTGAGAAAATAATTTAAAAAAGACTATATTTTCACAATTTTTTTAAAATTTGGCTACTAGTATTTTTAAATTTATGGAAACATAGCTAATGATGATAATACCATGTCTTATAAAATGTTCATATAAAATATTGAAATTCTCAAAATAAAACTTACTGACAAACATGCTTCTGATGGCTGGTCTCAACATGGCTGTCATTCCATCCATTAAAGTGTTAAAGTCACCAGTTTCTGTAGTGCCAGTTTTATCTGTAATAAAGGTGAAATGTTAACAACATTACACATGTACAAATCAACTTTGATAAACTAATTTTATTACACGTATATTCTATTCATTTCTGGGATATTTTAATGCAAAATTTAACAAATTTTTTATCAACAATATCAGAATACAATGGTACCATTGGTACCCATGGGCAATTATAAATACTATCCATGGTTACCTAGGGATTGAATACTGATATTTTAATGCAAAATTTAACAAATTTTTTATCAACAATATCAGAATACAATGGTACCATTGGTACCCATGGGCAATTATAAATACTCTCCATGGTTACCTAGGGATTGAATACTGAACTTAAGCAACAATTCATGTATTTGTAAATAGCAACTGTCAGCATCTTACAAAAAATATTGAACATATTGAACATGCTGAAAATTAAATAAGTTTTGAGGGTCTGTATTGCTAAGTCCTTAAAAGGATAAAATGATCTATATCAGGTTAGTATGAGCAATTTTTTATCTTCTCTACCTCATGACCTTCCACAATAACTATGGCTCAAATAAGCCCACCACTTTTGCAGAAGTGAAAAAAAAAAGGTTTGTTTTTGCATATAGGCCAATAACAAGCCATTTTGAAAAAAAAACTGTTATATATAAAAATGGCTAATTTCTATATGCCATATTTGAACTAAAATCAATTGATAAATAAAACAGTATAGAACATTTTTCTGTTTTAACTATTTAAATTAAATGCAGCCATCTTGGATACTTAATGGGGTATGAACCAAATCTGATCTTATCCACCAGGGAACCTTCCACACAGAATGTATAACAACTGTACCAGTACTTTTGAAAAGAAGTTTATGAAAGTTTACAGATGCATGAGACACAATGAGAAACATATGGACATACACACACGACTTGCCATGGCATAAACTCAAATTGGATTTGAAAGTTAAAGTTTATGCCAAAATTGTCTATTTTAAATTGTTTTACTCCTTGTACAAGTACATGTTAATACAACATTAACACCTGCATCCTTTAACAGAGAAGAATTTAACACCTGTAAACTAGGCAATACATTTGTACTTCACAAACTTGTTCTATGACAACAGGGGCATCATTGGCTGATCTAAGGATACACTTACGGTGCCTCTCCTGTCTAGATTCTAATCCCACTGAAGCTGATCCTGGTGTGAGAAGGTTGTTGGTTTGCATGCCATAGATCAGCGAATAGCGATTTTCTAATGTCTCAGTACTGGATGCTTTGATTTAAGTGAAAGAATCTTGACTGGGGTGTAATTTCTCAACTCCACTTCACTCTAGGAAAACATGGCAAGCATGGATACTGGGAAATACTCATTGTTATCTGTGGTAAATGTCTGTATGACAACACAGCCAGCGTCTGTATACTTGAAAACACTTACCTTTATCTGTAGAAAATGTTCCTATGACAACACGGCTAGCATCTGGATTTTTCACCTGTAGTTGTTTGGAAACTTTGTCTATGAATCCAGAAAATTCTTCATTATGGATCTGTGGATACATGTGTATTTATTTTATTTGAATTAGAAGTATAAATAAATAAATTAACATGAGACCCATGGGCCTTAACGCTCACCTGAAGATGTGTCCAATATTGTTTGCAAAGTGCAATAGACAATATATTGAGTACAGAAACTTGAAAAGTTTTCTCAAGTTAAGAACTCCAACAAAACTTAATCAGAAATATATACACTCACATTTCATTTATAAATAGCTTATATAAATACATGAAGTAACTGTAGTGCAATGAATAATTTCCAAATCATTAATAAATTTCAGTATACTTATGCAGCTATGTCCTTGACCTTTGAACATATATGACCTCGAACCAGAAATGATTGTCATGTCAATACCTACAATATTCTAATGTAAATGCCTATGCATGAAATTAATAGCTTTCAAGATAATTAATAATTTTAGTATTCCTATGTTGATATGACCTTGACCTTTGAACATATAACCTTGAACCATATATCAAAATGATTGCCATGTTAATACCTACAATATTCTAATATACATGCCTACACAAAAAGTTGATAGTTTCCAAGATAATTAGCAATTTAAGTCATCTTCTGCAGCAATGACCTTGACCTTTCAACATATGACCTTGACCAATGTATCAAAATGATTGTCATGTCAATACCTACTATTCTAATATACATGCCTATACAAAAAGTTAATAGTTTTCAAGATAATTAGCCACTTAAGTCTTCTTCTGCAGCTGTGACATTGACCTTTCAACATATGACCTTGACCAATGTATCAAAATGATTGTCATGTCAATACCTACTATTCTAATATACATGGCTATACAAAAAGTTAATAGTTTTCAAGATAATTAGCAATTTAAGTCTTCTTTTGCAGCTGTGACCTTGACCTTTCAACATATGACCTTGAACCATATATCAAAATGACTGTCATGTCAATACCTACAATAATCTAATATACACGCCTATACAAAAAGTTTAATATACATGCCTATACAAAAAGTTAACAGTTTTCAAGATAATTAGCAATTTTAGTCTTCTTCTGCAGCTGTGACCTTGACCTTTCAACATATGACCTTGAACCATATATCAAAATGATCGTCATGTCAATACCTACAATATTCTAATATACATGCCTATACAAAAAGTTAATGGTTTTCAAGATATAGTGACAAATATACAATTTTTAGCAATTTCCCTAATCAGTACCCTACAATTTTTCCATTTTGAGCCCCATGGCTACCGTTTGTGCAAATCTAAAAATAGATGACCTAAGGATGTTATAAATGAAATAACAAAGGTATATCTCTTGTAGATTCAGAGGAGAAGATTTTTAAGGTTTTTCACTATTTCCCCTTTTATGGGGCCCCAAGGGTACATAACTCCTTCATTTGTGCAAATCTGAAAGGGCTTCACCAAGGCATGATGGTTACCAAGTTTCATTAAATTTGGCCCAGTGGTTTTGGAGGAGAAGATTTAAATGTAAAGTTAACGCACGATGGACGACGCATGGATAGCAATAGCTCATCTGAGCTATCTGCTCAGGTGAGCTAAAAAATTTGTTTCCATTATTATTATTATTATTATTGATATTATTCAATATCAATGTTCACTGTATATGAAAAAGTGTAAAAACAAGATTTAAAAAAAGAACAATGTAGTTTATCTGTACATTTAGCACATCAAAAAAACCTAAACCAAAAATTAACACTGAATGTCAAATTATTCACACATTTTGCATTATAGGCAAACTAAAATCTATAAAAAAGAGTTGGAATGATTGACCTCCATGGTCATTGTTTCCAGAGAATGTCAGTTTTTTTCTTAAAATTATGGGTCATTGTCAACTTCATTGTTTAAGTTTTATTAAAACAGAAAAGTGATTGGTGACATGCTTGTTTATCAATATATACTATATTTCTTATTTTTTTATTCTTAAAACATAAAACATACAGCTGATCCAGAGTCCATTATAAATCCTGGTCGACTTTCCATAAAGGTGATAAATTCTTCTACAACATCAGCAACAAGTCTCCCAGGTGGAGGATCACGTCTGTAAATAGATTTTAAACACATTTACTTGAGGAATAAGTTTGTGTTTTTAACAAGCTTATTGAGTCATAACGTGAAAAAGGTGTGCACACTTCATAATGTACTATGTGCAGTATGATATCGTAACCTAATTCAGAAATTAAATTACTATGTTATAACAAAAATATGAAAATTAATCCTGAACTAAATGAACAAGTTGAACTTGAAATGAAACTAGATTGCTGTTTTTGAGGCCTTAACAAAACACAAAAAGATTAGTACTGTGAGAAAATATTCAAAACAGTGATTTTCTATTATACAAGGTTTTGAGAAAAATCTTCAGATTTAATAAATGAATCTGAAATCTCTATTTTAAAATGGACATCTATATGATAAACTACATTAATTTGTATTTGAAACTGTATGATAAATTGTTTACATATGTTGAGATTCACAGCACAAAGCAACAAACAAACAAAAAGTGGTCACTTTGCAAACAGTATCTGATAGCTGATCAATAAGAACAGGTTTGTAAAACATTGACAAACTATTTCCAAATACAACATTTTTCTACATAAAAAACAAAAGCACCTAAAGTCCTGAAACTTTGGATATAAATATAACTCATTATTTAAAGTTACTGTACCAGTAATACACATTTTACCATTGTGAAAATAATAACTAAGTAATGATTTTTAGGCCCCAGTCAAGAATTTTTCACTTATACCAAGAAATTCAGTTCCTAGATGGTGGAGAAAATGTAAATATCTTGAGAAAATCACAAAACTGCCAATTTTTTGCACTTTCACAATATCTTGATTGAAACATAGCTAGTTAGAGGCAAAGTGATCCATAAGCCACCACATTAGGCCATTCAGCTACAGAGGTACCTCTAAGTGAGAAAAGGATTAACATTAAAATTGTGACTTACCTTGAAAGATTGTTTATCTTTACCATGAAAAATGGCACACCAAGTTGATGATCACTTAAACGAAGTCTTTCTCTTGTTTTTAATCTGGCATGGTAGTAAGACAGTACAGCCTTTAGACCATAGAAACAACCTGAACAATTACATACATGTTCATAAGTTAACACTTATATCTACCAGTATAACATACTATTAAGTAGTAGTAATAATAATAATAATAATAATAATAATAATAATAATAATACATGTAATAATAATAATAAATCAAACTTTACAAAAAAATTATTTAAATCATTAACACTGTCTGGACAATACAGTTCACAATTACTGGCATATCTTTTAAAAAACAGACAGAATACGAAGATCAATACAGTCAAACCTGTCTAATGTTCTTCTGTTTTAAATTTCAATACAACCTTAATAGCAAAACATTAAGTTCACCTGCTAATATTGGTTATTTTCTTTCTTTGTAGACAGGTAACACTGTTCTACTGCCTACATCAGTATAATTCAATCATTATGGTAACTTACCTGCATGGCCTTTCAGCTCATACAATGTTTCTTCTGTATTAAACATATTTTCTATCACCTGTGATATGTCAAAATCATACATTGATATAGCTCCACGAGGGTTGGCATTCAACTGCTCAACATATTGCTTTCTTACTAGAAATTAAATAAATTTATTATTAACAATAATTTGTAACAAAGAGTATGGAAAATTTTACTCAAATAATTTTTCTATCATATGCATACTTAATTCATCCATTTGCAGCTAGGGAATATGGCTGGAGCACAATCAAATCAAATGTTTTGTTCAATGACTTGAAAAATAGCTCAGCTTTGAATGAAACCCATGACCATGTAAGCCCTAACCAACTGACAATACATCACAAGAATAAAATTTCCAAAACTTACCTTATCCCAAGTTAAATCACCAACTTAATTATTATGTGTTATTATGTGTAAATTCTAGGTAAGGCAATTAAAAATTAAAGGCCAGGCTTTGACTAATTAATTTTTTACTATCTAAAAGAGGAGTTCCAATAAACAATAAAAACATAGCAATGTGACATTTTACTTCCACTGATGTCATTGTCATATCAATTAGTACAAGACAAAGTTCTGTGTTTAAATTTTCATTCATAAAGTATTCAATTAAGTATTTCTTTACTCAATTTGAATTAAAAATTGATTGAGAAATAACACACAACCCTTTACCATATCTCTGAATAAAGTTTCCCCATTAATGATACACATAAATTATATTAGCCACAATAAAATAGAAATGATCATCCAATGGTATGAAGTATATCAGATGACAAAGTCTCTGTGAAAAAGCAGAATAAGATTGAGGACTATAGGATCCCCTATTTAATGATGTTCAGAATGAATGAGACAATCTCAGCAGAGCAGCAACAATATGCTCTTTAATTTGTTCACTATGAAATAATAGGCACAAATAATTTTAGCTAAAAACTTTAAATCTAATGTTTTAACAACATAAAAATCAGTTTTATGTATAATTATGATGTTAATAATTTATTACATGACTTTTTTTAGAGTATATTACTACTGAGTCTGGTATGCCTTTTACAGACAGGGTATTTTAATTTTACTGTATGTTTTCCATAAAATGTATTTTTTTTTTTACCTTTTTAACGCATGTGAAATATTTGTATGTTAGTATGTGACACTTCAATAAAATATTATACTGTAGTGGTCCGGGTAGCCAAGTTGGTAGATCACTCGCCTATAGAGGTCCCAGGTTCGATCCCTGGTCTGACCCTGCATTTTTTTCTCTCCTGTTACGGTTTGGTGGCCAGTGTGGCCCTCGGATGTGGTGGACTGACAATATCCGGCCATATAAAGTCCATCCAAGGGAATTTAAGGTGAGATTTTCAATAGAACCATAGGAAACTCAAGAATAACAGGGGAGGAATGTAGCGATCCAGGTAGCTCAGTTGGTAGAGTACTCTCCTATTGTGTGGGAGGTCCCAGGTTCGATCCCCAGTCTGACCCTGCATTTTTCCCCCTCCTATACAATACTATTCTACTACTATATCCCTCAAATACTGTGCCAGCTCGTGTAACATTGACTCATTCACATGTGATTGCCAGTTTACATTATAATAAACCAGAAATATTGACTATCTTTAAATGTGACTTACTTTTACTATGCAGAAGGAACAATTTCCATGAATACTGTCTTAAAGCTGCTGGCAATCCTTGGTTCAGACAAATAGTTAATTTATTTTTCATATCATTGTATTTCTTAAGTAATGCTAATGCCCCTGTTTCTGCATGTTCTACAATCATATCAGCTTTGTTCTCTAATGGTGAATCATCCATCAATTTTTTGGCAACATCATCATTCATGCCCTTATCAATAATCTGTGTCACTCGTTGATATAGGTTGTTATAAATATTACCTGCTCAAACAAAAACTACAATTTACAAACTATGGTAATCAACGATTCTAAAAATAGTGTACAAAAATAATAACCCATCAAAAGTAAACAAAGTATAAAACCAGACAAAAAATTTTAACTTGATGTTGTAAAAAGAAAAAGACTTGCAGAATAGAGTAATAAGGTAGATCTAGTGTTAAAATAGCTAAAGACTGTAAATTTAAAAAAAAAGAATTACTTCAATATCTATGCCAAATATGCAAATATAATGTAGTAACTACACAACTGAGCCACTAACACTTTCAGCTTGAAATCGAGTTTGAATATGACACTTCTAAAGCTATTAATTTATCAGCATTGAGGATAATAGTTTATTAAGTTATTCTCATAACTATTATCTGCCTTTAATGGGGAAAAACACACTGGCAGCCTTACAAGTTTTTTTTTAAAGAAATTACATAATTATATTTAATCAGTAAATACAAACTAAAAACATTTTAAAATATAACTTACCCCCTTCAATGGCAGTGGAAGCTCTTTCCATGAAGAGTTCTTTTTCAGGATCTGACAAATCACTGAAATATTGTACATGGACTCTCTGTCAATTGTTGTTGTACAGCATCATTTAATTCTCTCAAGAATATAGCCCATTCCTGAAATATTTCAATTAACATCTCCATTTATACAAGGACTTTTCTTGAGACTATTCATAAACCAATATCAAAAAGTTGGAAAAAAACTTAAGAGTAAGATCTAAGATAAGAAATTTCTTAGGTCTAACACTTACATTTTTTTTTTAAACATTTCCATTCTTTACCCTTTTACGTGGATTCAAGGGGCACAAACCATTTATGTAAAAGTCCTTCATCAAGATTACTAATAGCCGAAAAAAATTTTGCTTAGTTCTTTAAGAGGAGAAGATTCTTGATAGTTCAACCACAACAACAGTTTTGAAATTAGTATCAAGTTTGTAACAGTTTGTTTACACTGGATATCATTTTTAGGAAGCACATCACTGCACACACTCAAATAGGCACCCAAAGGTTAAACTTTCCATAATTATCATAGTTAGAAAATTTGTCTTAAAATGGTGAGAAAATATAAAAAAATACCAAAATTCAAATTTTTGACAAATTTCACTATTCCCAAATTATTCTCAAAGATAAATATTTTTTTTTATAATCATATGTAAAATAAATAACACTGTAATCTATGTTATCTGCAAAGGGAGTGTCTTACCTATTTATCCAATCATTATCTAAAACTATTTGTGCCAAGTAAAACTAGTTTTGAGTGTAATCAAAACTGTGTGTCTCTTACTGTTTTATTTAATTTCATGCATTTTTATTTAAATATTATGATGTAAAAAAAGGAGGAGAATTCTGCATGTCTTACCGGAAATGCATTATAATGTTTAATTACCGGTATTTATATTATTCCAAAAGGTTGCATTGTTAACCTTAACTAATGGAAATATAATTTTTTAAAATGAAAAGTTATGTAGGCTCTAACCTGGAAAAATCTTGTAATAAGGGATACTTTTCACATACCTTGGTCATGTTTTTCAAAATGGCATCTGCCACAAAGGGTTTTGTTTATAAAATTTTCTGGTATAAAAAAATGAAAATAACCAAATTTTTCTTGTTTTAAAGCAAAGTACAGGAAACATAAACTGAGATTGATTACTTCAATTACGACTGACCATTAAATCTAGCAAACAATCTGTTAGTACCACAAACTTTGGCTGAAAGAAGGCGAAAGAAGGATATGTATTTATTCTGGTTCTTGTGAAGAACATAGGTATGGTGGCTTATTTCTGACATCAACATAATTTTAGTTGACATAAAATTATCTCAACATGTCGACTTAATATCGTGACAAGTCGAGAAAATATCACGAAAAGTTGTGATACCAAAATAAAAAGTTGAGATAAATAACACAACATGCTGTGATACTCATGTTGACCAGTTGTGATTATTATCCCCATATTACGACTTATTTTTTTTGTAACTTAGGGAACATAAGTATCGCGACATGTAGTGTTATTTATCTCCAACTTTTTATTTAGGTATCACAACTTTTCGTGATATTATCTTGACTTGTCAAGATATTAAGTAGACAAGTCATTTTAAGTTACAAGTGTTTATATGATTTACGTAAGTTTAACATTAATGGGGTCCCTGCGGATAAAACAGGGGCTATAAGCAGATGCGATATCAAACACTCTCTGTCGAGGTGTTCAAAATAAAATTGTTTCAAGTGTTGTTTACGTTTCGGTTAATAGATCACGTGTCCTTTTTTCCGAACTAAAAATAAAATTTTGGTCACAACTCTGTATATTTTGTGTTCGCCAATTGGCCAGTACATAATAAATTTACTAGCCAAATCTGATTTTTACTCGCTACTTGGAGCCCTGTATATAATGTGTCTACGAATACCAGTTTTTATTAGCAAAACATGTTTAAGAAAGAAAAACAAATGCTTAAAAAAATTGGTACCAGTTCAATTTCTTCCCTTTTTTCTTTGCAAGGGGTTTTCAACTCTAACAGGTAGGATATCCTCCTGTCGCCAAAATTTGTGGTACTAACAGTTTGTTGCTAAATTTAATGGTTAATTAAATAGCAAAAAAGTAGATCCTGTTTGAAATTTCTTGCCCTTTGCTTTAAAATGAAGAAAAATTAAGTTGTTTTCATTTAAATTTACCGGAAAACATAGTTTGTAAACAGAAACTCTCGGCAGACGCCATTTTGAAAAAATGTGACCAAATTCGTGGGAAGTCTCTTGGATCATGAGATTTCTCCTGGTTAGGGCTTACAACACTGATTGTTTCAAAAAAATATTTTCAATTTTCTAGTTGAGATTAACAACACAAATTTTTGGATTATTATTGATTACAAAATTATAACAAAGATTAAAAACGATAAGGCACATGCGGAATTCATATCATTTTAAATCATATTATATAGTGAAAAATGCATGAATTTTACTAAATATAGCGTAAGAGACACACGATTTTGATGACAATCAAAAACAGTATTACTTGGCACGTAAGTTTCAGATGTTGATCGGGTAAATAGGACAGACTCTCTTCTTGCAGATGACATAGTTTACATTGTTATTTATTTTACTTGTGATTAAAAATAAAGATATTTCTTCGTGAATAATTTGGCAATAGTGAAACCTGTCAAAAATTAAAACTTTTGATATTTTTATATTTTCTTCCCAGTTTACGTCATAATTAAAATTTTTCTAAGTATGAAAAGTTTTACCCTTTAGGCGCCTATTTGACTTTGAGTGTGTGCAGTGATGTACATACTTTAAATGATATCCGATGTAAACAATTTGCCCACGAATTTGTCCCTACCACGAAATTAGGCGTCTTGAGGATATTATTTTTTGAGGCCTATTGATTACAAACCCTTGCGGTAAACGGACTTTGTCGATAAATCTTTACTAGATTAGGATCGTTTGTATATATCACAATATTTGATTTCTAGCATTTCTAGGTTTAAATATACTTCGTTTCACCTTTGATTCACCAATTGATTTCTTTACTTCCACTAACCAGTCGGGATAATCAAACGATGCTGCCATGATGTAAACATTCTCTGGTTTTCAGGATCAAGTTGTAACAAATGTTTCTATTGGCCCCTATCGCCAAAATAACCCAATGAATTTACTCCTCACAAAATATTTCAGTAGTTATTTTGTCGAAATCACTCAGGTTAGTATTCCACGAACGTACCATGCATTAAGCGCCCAACCAGTTTTGGACCGAAGTCTATAGGCGAATAAGTACCCCTTCCATTGCTATTGGAAGATCCGGGTTCTAATCCCGGTTTGACTCTTGCATCAGTAAATAAAAGCAATGCATTATAATTGGTGTATTATATTCTTTTCTGAACGATTTTACTGATATCTGTCGTTAAATCTAATTGAAATCATTATTATACGGACTGACATTGGTTATTTATATGATAGGCAAATTTTACTGACGATGAATGAAAACTATTTTTAAAATTTTTTCTGTGAAACAATGAAATTTCTTCTGTTTTAAAATTCCTTTAATTACCGGATGTTATACAGACTATCATAATATCGGACCGTACCTGTCATTCAATTTTGTAAATTGACTCTGAATGGTTTTGTACGATGTAAGGTAACATTTCTAACTTAAAGGAATGCGCCTAATAAAAGAAGGATGGGGTGAAAAAAGAATGAAATCATTTACATAATCGTTTTTTAATTGACCAGACATACTCGCTCAGAGAAAATTAAAAGGTATGATGAAAGTAATTAAATAATGAAATAAATTCCATTCTCAAAGATCTATTACAATATAGATGTAATGTTACAGATCACGTGGAACTTTATCATTAGCTCACTCGAATTTTTTGGTCACATAAGCTAATAGCTAATGCAGAGTATGTATATGTACGGATGCCACATGCATTGTATTATTTTTTATTTGACTTCTTCCCCAAACTGAACCGGTACAATTTATGTTTGATCACTAGTTACCATGACGGACAATAACTAGGTCACAATAAATTTTGGGTTGAAAAAATCTTAAATTAAAAAATAATAAATAAATCACTGGTAAATATAAGAATCCTGAATTTTATATACATGTACATTGAAATGTATTATACTTGATTATTGATGAATAAAAGTATTGTTTATACTTAAAAAACTTCTCTGCAGTCGATAGTACTGGATCTGGCAATTTTTATATATTTAGCTACATCAGAGACATATATGTCTCTGGCTACACTTTGGGTCTTAAGCCTGTAGTTGTACATTTTTGAAGTTCGATCGAAAAGTAGGTTTTGCGTACCGTAGCGTTAACATTTAATTTTGTTTTATATAAATTATTATTTCATTGATACTAGTATATTTTGATTATATTCAAAGATAATGACTTATGATCCACTGATTTGGTGTCGAATTGAAATTTCCTTTGAAATGAGGTCAAAAACTTTCTGAACTTTCAGTTTTTGCTAACAAAGAAAAATCCTGTTATTAGGATGGTAAATGAGAAATGATTGGGATGCTAAGTGAGAAATGATTAGCATGGATGGTTCTAATGATACATGTATATCAGATATTTAATGTCAGACAACCTCTTTGGAAACATTGACCCTCAAATATCACATTTTTGTAAATTCTACTTCTTTGGTTTTTTATTTGATTGAAAACTATAAGTGATAGATAAAATCCTCTATAGATTAAATCCACTAATTACCCGAAACAATAAACATAACATGCAAGTGAGTCGATCGGGCAGGTTTCGTAACTATATGATTGTCCAATGTAGGAAGTTGCCCCTGAAATGTCAACTGTTCATTATTATTATTATTATTATTATTATTATTATTATTATTATTATTATTATTATTATTATTATTATACTTTTATCTTGAAATTTATTATGGATAGACAAAGCAATAAGTTCCAAAAACGATAAACTTGACATGTTATAATTGACTGGAATTTTTGTAACTACCCGATAATTGATAATCCAAATGGGAATTGTTGTCTCCGAAATTTCATTTTTAAAAATACTGCAATATTTGTTATATTTCTTGCAAAAGAGCAGTGGCATTTAAAACGGAGGGATAAGAAAAGTTTCATTAGTCGAAGATTTTTATCACTGATGCAAATACATGTAACTTAGGCCTACCGATCCGAGCAATAGGTGTATAAAGCCAATGCGCACGCGTATACTCTAACAAGCAGCCTGACAGTTTTGACAGCATTCGGACAGTGACACAGGGCATTAAGAAGTCTGACAAACATCATCTCCACTGCTTGTGAAAAAAAGTGAAATTGGTTTGCCAATTTGACAAGTTCAAGAGTTCATATTTGTTTATTTATTTATAGACAATTTTGTTTGTTTTCTTTTCTTTCTGAGATACCGGATTTCATCCAGTTGCAAAAAAAAAAAAAAAACCAAAAAAAAAAACGAGGCCTCCCTTGATATTTGTCCACCAACAAAGTTCGTGGAAACAGAATAAATCATTTAATAAAGAGCTTCAAGTAGTAAATTTAGCTATCCGAAAAATTAAGAAAGTCTAAGTGATAAATGACGCTTCAAATCAAATTCTCACACTTTCATATCTACATCATTTTGAAGGGAAATGCGTCCAGAACTAACTAACTAACTAACTAACTAACTAACTAACTAACTAACTAACTAACTAACTAACTAACTAACTAACTGAATGAATGAATGAATGAATGAATGAATGAAAGAACGAACGAACGAACGAACGAACGAACGAACGAACGAACGAACGAACGAACGAACGAACGAACAAACAAACAAACAAACAAACAAACAAACAAACAAACAAACAAACAAATAAATAAATAAATAAATAAATAAATAAATAAATAAATAAATAAATAAATAAATAAATACAGGAAAGCATCAAAAAGTATTTTCAAGATCCTTATATGTTACTTTAACCTTGTTTTGAACATTACAAATACAATAGTTAATCATTGACAGAGAAGGCAAAAAAAAAAATCACTTAAATTTTTTGATCGTCGAATAAAGAAAACGATAAAAATAATATTTCAAACAACACGTTTTCATTATTTCTTTCTACAAAGTCACCGTGATACTAAACTACGATAAAATAGGCACAAATAAGGTTTTTTTTAAATATTGTTGCCATGATTAGAAATAGTTGAAACATTAAATTTTAAACCTGACTGATTGATTATCCATGTACCCCCCCCCCCCCCATTTTTGGTAAAAATGATTATTTTTGATTTTTTTTCCAAGGTATAAAAGTCTAGGTTATCAATCCAGGTCATTTGGACTTCTTTTTTTCCTTCTTCTTCTTCCATAGTAAACAATATCAACCATTTTCCCATCCGAGCATGTTTTATCCGCTTGTATTCTCAAGCCATGATAAATGCTTACATCCGACTTAACCAGCAACATTTAAAACAGAAATGTCAAAGGCCAAAATATTATTTTTTTATTTACTATCTTTGGATTTTTTGGTAGTGTTTTTATTCTCATCTGAAGGTATAATGTCACTGCTTTGATAAAGCTAGATGATTTGGACGTTAAGTAAAAATTTGGCCGATAGTGGTACGTTTAGATGAGGTCATATTTCAATAAGGTACGTTGAGACTAAAGAAGGGCACCTGCTTCAAATAACCGTACAGTAGATCTATCTGTAAAGTTTCTCAACAATGTCTAAACCAATGTCTGGTCGTGTAATACTAAAGCCACCAGACAAAGGCAGTTTTCCTTTAGACCACGATGGTAAGACTAATCATTGCAACGGGACAACATAAAATGCATTTCATAAATACTCGTGTGTCTGATCTTTAAATAAAATGCATGCACAATTACAAGAACAGTTTTATGGTTTCAAATTGCAACTTCGCAGGTGCAATTCATTCTTTGTTAAACTAGGCACGATTTATGACAAAAAGGGACATCGTGACGCCATTGAAACACAAAATGTTATGAATTTTGAAAAAAAAGTTATGTAACTTCCAATTTTCAAAATAACTTTTGTTTTTCCCACAATATATATTGAATTGATGGACTTGTTTACGCTCCTTTGATAAGGATTTTTTTTGTATTCTTTAAATTTAGACTGATTAATCTTGAAACTGCATATGATCATTTTGTTATTTCATGAAGATACCTCTTTATTGTTTTCATTTGTTACTGGTCTCATGGACATTTGAGTCTTTCAAATGACCTTTTTACATGTGACCTTATTTTCTTGTTGAGTGATTTTGGAAATGGTGTGTGACATCTGTTGTGCTTGCCACAATCACAACCATAGTCATTATTATTTTTCTTATTATAGGTGAATGTAAAGAATTTATGTTTAAGTACATGCGTTGCCTCAAAGAGAAAAGTTATGAAAATACAGACTGTAGAGAAGAGTCAAAGGCTTATTTAAACTGCAGAATGGAGAAGTAAGTATAGTGCCAGTTACAGTGAACCTTATGTACTGATACACTACTGGTATATAAAAACATACATGTTATGAGATCTATTTAATAATGTGGGCATTGGAAAAGGAAAATAAAAACCACTAGAGAAAATAAAATAAGTAAAATTTTACAGCAAAATTCACATGTATCTAAGTAGTAGTCTTAGCTAATTTAGTGAAGAAAGTGGTGGTAGACTGGCAATTAAAACTGCATTAAGTCCATCAGGGGAAATTCTATGAGAAAATTCACTTGTTAAGAATTTAATATAAAAATTAATTAATCAAGAAGAAATATTCTGTTTTGGCTACCATCATATGAACTCAGTGTTTTTCATCCATCTTTTTGTCCATTAAATTTTCAATTAAAAAACTTTTCTGAACAAACATTTTCTAACATGCACAATACAAACTGCACCTCAGATTTTCTAGGACTTTTTTTTTTTACTGCAAATGAAAGTCTTAATGCAAGTTCTGTTCATTCTTTAATAACAACTCACAAAAATAGTGATTATGCCCACATGTCATGTTGATAGTATTGAGATAATCATTGTCTTTCAAGTGTTTGAAACAAATGTCTAGAGTTAGGTATGTGCGGCACATTTACTGCATCACCATATTTTAAAAAATTTAATTTTCAACAAAATACAGTAATTTTGTATAAACATTTTTATTTATTTTGTTACTTCAGAAATTTAATGGCAAAAGAAGAATGGTCCAAACTTGGATATAAAGATTCCGATAAACCCAAAAGGATACAGGAGGAAACCTGATTTAGTTTAACTAAGTTTGTTATTGACTGTGATATGTTTTAGTGAAGTATTTGTATTTGAAAAAAAAAAAAAAACAACTTTTCAGATGTTAAGAACAATAAATATTGTCTTAATCTCATATACTAGTATTTAAACATCGTTGACACCAGAAGGGATATTAACAAATACATAAAAGCAATTCTTTAATCATTCTATATGAAATTTTGATATTATGGGAAAACTCAGTTTGTTTTGCATTTCATAAATGTTAAATAATATATGTTTGCATCATATAATATGAATCATAATGGTTTTTAAAGATAATAAATAGATAAGTTATATTTGAGGTTTTACGTAGTTGTTTGTAAATTTATTATTGTTTAAAGTGATTACATTTGTATCTTCAAATATCTGTGTTTATTTTCAAATATACAGAGAGAAGCCTATAGTGGCCAAGTGGTTTATGTATTTGTCTTTATACCCAAAATATCTCCACACTGGGTTTGAATCCTGTAGACCTTAAACCAGTAATGGTTTTCCTTGTGGAACACCTTTACTGGTTGGCTTGATACAAGTAATGAATTAGTTGTCTGTGATGTTTACCTGCAACATTGCAGGTGAGTGTACCAGCACTCTTAAAACCACCATAAGTGACCACTAGAACCAGACAGATCAGGAACATTTGCACAAACTGATACAATCCATGAACAGTTGACTAGATAAATCGTTGAGATTAAAAATGTGATCTTTTATCAGTGGAATAATGTCTAATGTTACATAAAACAGCATTCAACAAATTTAAGCAGTTAACTTTTCAAATCTCTTTTTGCTTTTAACAACTTTTCTCCAGAACCAGAAAACTATGACCATTATACTTGACAGGGATGCTGTCAATCTGGTTGACCTTGACCCATGTTCAAGGTCACAGTGACCTAAAGAAACAGAACCATTCAAGATTTTGTGATAGACAGAAAAGCCCAGATCTTGTTATGAACTGAAAGGCTTAAAACTTCATCTCCATCAGTAAAAATACATGCATATACAGCATATAAACCCCATACCAAGTTTGTGAAGCTGGTAATATTTAAGAAATTTCCAAAGTCAACAATTTAGTGTCATTGTCATGTTTGTAGATTCCTCTAGTTATCTCTCTTTAATTGTACTCACAGTCACCATTGTGTATTATAGTTATCTCTTGCTCATATAATGTTCATATTGTTACACAATTTCTGTTAAAATACATGTAACAGTATATTTACTATTGTTCATTTCTGAAGATGCGCCGTTAAGTGCCTTCGCATTGGGTCCATACATATGCTAAATGAATACCGAGAAAAATTCTTGTGATTTACCTTATTATAAACTAGCATCCCATTCATAAGGATCATGTTATTTGTCATTTTATGAAACTGAAACTTAAACAATTTTATGATGATTTGTTTATCTACGAATTGTTTTTAACTTCAGCCAATGGCTTTTTCAAAACTTAAGTCCAACTGGAAAATTCATCACCTTTATATTTTTTGCAGTGACAAAAGACCAGTTATCAAATATCTACTGAACCTGTTTTTTTTTTAATGATGTGTCAGTATTACAGTGAAACTCTTGTACCATAACTGGAGAACAAATGAAGGAAATTGTCACTGGGTTTCTTAGTGAAAGTTGTGGGTTAAAACCAAACTTTGGAGTTTCATAGGTGATTATTCATCTCATGACTGCACTAAATTGCTGAAGAGAGACAGCTGGTGTGTATTGCCACTGGGTGTCTACGTTCTGGGGTCAAACATGACTTGGGAATGTTTATCTGCTTATATTTGTTTATATTTAGTGAAGCTGTGAAAAGCTCATTGCATGTATTAAGAGCAATACAACTAAAATCTTGATCCCAAGTCTTATCAGAAACTTCAAGGGACTTAGCAGACTGACTGAACATAGAGAAGGAATTGTTTGTTCTTTACAAGACACTGGGATATTAGAGAAGTCTAGCATTTGTAGCTAAAATGAACACAAACACAGAAATGAACATCAAGCTGTCTTTATTTGGGTCTAACGATTTATGACATGGTTGAAGCATACAGAAAAAAGATGGTTTTATATACATAGTACAATGATATCAACTATAAAGCTGCAGCGAATTACACAAGTGTACCATTAAAACACACTGTATAATAAACGTCGAGCAATTATAATAAAGTGACAGAAAATTGTAACATACTGTTATAACATACAATCTCAAAACACAACAACTTGTTTAATTAACATATCATCATCAAGTCATTGGTCAATACTGATAATTAACATACTGAATGAACTTTTTATAGTCACTTTTATGTTGAAATTATACGAATTCACTCAGCATATTTTTCATATAAAAAATTCTTCATGCTGAATTATTTAAATTCAATTAAATTGTCTTCAATTTAATAGCTTATTCATTAACTTATTTTTGAATTAATTTAATAATTGATAACAATTCAATAAAAATCTGTACAATTAAGTTTGTTAACAATTTTAACCATTACAACAGTTGAGTAATAAAAACTTCATAATTTTTGGCACACAGTTACATCAATATAAGGAATTGCAGAAATTTTGATTCTAATTTATTTAGTTTTTAATTAATTACTAATTAATTACTTCAAAATTTAATGCCCTCTGAAGCTACTTGCAACCAATTTTCATTATGCTCAAATCATTTTTAGATTAAATGAATTTCATACAAGGAAACCGGGACCGATAATGTCAATATGTCTCCTGTCTATATGTCTCCTATGGACAACAGAGGGATTAGATCCTATTACTGTTCCATGATGATTTTATTTAGACTTTTCAAGTCTCCCTATTGAAATGAACTGAATGCTTACAGCATCGTGATAAAAAGAAAGTTGAAGATATAAACTGCAAAGAGAATGAATCTAACTAAATTTTTCAATGTCATAATCCTATTAGATTTTTGGACAATGCCACATTTCTGTCATGATGAATTATTAAAATGAGTGACATGTGCATGGCTGATAATATAACAAACTGAAAAAAAATTAAAAAATGATAAAAAAAATTATATCCCAAAATTAGGGATATATATATGTGTTTTTTTTTTTTAATGAAAAAAATCAATAATTATTTTCAACAGAAGTTATCTGTATCTGCTGTTATTCTAATAAAACTTACAATATCATACCTCAAAATACAATGTTAATTCTGTAGAACAACTAAGATAAACAATACTTCTTTATATTTGTAAGTTTTGTTAATAATATATTTTTATATACACACCCACCCAGATATCATTATCACTATACACTTTATTTTGTATGGATTGGATTGGATAAGTATAGTTGACTTGTATCAAAGCAGTCAGTTCAGGAATGATGGAGAAAGCCAGAGTGCCCATATAAACCACCAATCTTATAAACTTTGTTACAAAAAATCTATCCTGAGTGAAATTCAATAATCGATGAAAAATTTGATGAAAACAGAGTAGAACAGAAGTTTTTCACTGATATCATGGTGGTCTGTTCCAGGATGATGAAGGAAATCAAAGAGCCTGGAGAAAACCAAAGACTTTTGGCAAGCAATCTGTCAAGACTTTCTTGCATTACTTATAGGACCTGTGGGATTTGGATCTAGAAAGAGAGAAATGCTTTAATCCATATGCGTTTGCTGTAAACTACTTGGGTTATGAGATCCAGACAAAAATAAAGATATAAAATTCTGATTGTAAAAAAAAACAAACCTAAATTTTTATATCGATTCCTCTTGAAACAAAATTTTATATTAAATGTTAATATTTTTAAGCATATACTTATTTTTGGATGGTCGTGTATTTTTCCAGTGTATATAACAAATTGAGTCTTAACAAAAGTGTATTTCACAATAAATAAATAAACAACCAAAATATATACATGTATAAACCAGAGTGAATTCAGCACAACACAAATTTAATGAAAAAGTGCGATTTGAAGAGAACAAAAAATAAAATGTGGTAAAAACACTAAGCCATTGCTAACCATCCATATGAAAGGCAGTTTGTGAAAATAATGGAGCAAAGTTGCAAAAGATGAAAATGTTGAATTAAAAAAATATTTCAAAAATAGAAGCACAACATCAAAAATGGTAAAAAGGCAAATGCTTAACTGACTGTGAATTCTCTAAACATATTATGTGAAATCTTTCTTAGGAATTGTTATAGCTCAAAATAAATGATTGGAATACTATGTTAAACAGTATTACAAATAAATCAGAAACACACAGAACATGCCATTATTAAAATAAGGTATTCAAGAAGCAAGAAACCAATTTCTGGAGATGTGCAGTTCATCTACATACTCCTGCATCTGCTAATTAATTTCACAGCTAGGTTGTAAATTCTAAGTTGGCCATGTCACTGCAGTAAGTTCTGAATACTATTCATATACAGAAATGCTAGTGTTTATTATAGATAGTACCGTAACTTGTTCACTATTGGTAACTGGTGTTTTTTTTTTTCAATTATCTATTCTTGTCAATCTCACAGATGTGAGCATGTATTTTATGACTACTTTATATGCTGAAAAAAGATGAATTGGTCAGTATGGAATGGGTGCAAATATTTTGGTCATTAAAGCCATTTCTTCAGGTACAAAAATAAAACAGTAATGTATTATTTTAAATATTCTTAATACAATCTGAAGGGAATTTGAATCACTAAACTAGTTCATTTTCATACAATGTCTAGATTTCAATCATTAAAGTGAAAACTTTCTTTATACTAATCATGACCAAAATCATTACTGTACAGATTGTACTGTTCTGGCCAAAGTAAACTGCTGCAAAGAATATAGCATAAAAAAGGCAATTTCAGATATTTTTGTTGAAACAAAAGCCATTTTAAAAAGGAAATGTAGCGCAAGTTATTTTATTTATTGGAATGTCAAACAACACAAACACTAAATAAATTAATGAGAAAATTAAACAGCTATAATTAACACAAAAAAAAAAAAAAAAAAAAAAAAAAAAAAAAAAAAAAAAAAAAAAAAAAAACACATGTAAACAAAAACACTTGGTGTATGATAGTCAAGTTAGAAAACACTTAGGTAATAAAATATATAGAATACTGAGGTGATTACATGCCACCCATCCTCTTACATAAGTAAAATGTTCAAGATCTTCAAAATCAATTTTTAACTTTAATTTTTAAGTGTTTCTGAGGCAAATATTATCATGAAATACTTATAAAATCAAAATGTCAATTTAGCAAGTAAAGTTTTGACTTTTAATAATGTTGCACCTATAAATCTTGGTTGGTATTGTGGTATATACCTCATCAAGAATATTTCAGTAATATCTTGGAACAGACAAGTTCAGAATTTTCTTAAAATTTTATAATCTGGTGACATGAAGCTTTATTAGTATACACAATGTTGTTTGGTTAATTTCATCAGAGACTTCTATGTTCAGTGATTACAATATTGTACTGGGAAGACCCATTTTTAAATATTATATGGTAGTAAGTTTTTTAAATATTCTATGAAAAATATTCTACGTAAATATAGTTTTGTTTAGACTTTAACACTACACTAGCAATAGCAAAAGAGAAATGATATTGAACCTCAAATAAAGCTAGTGCCACCATAAGCCCAAGTAAATAAGAGTGCTTGATTGAAAACAGTAATATTTGTGAAGCATAACTAAATTAAACATAAAAAAGCTGCAAACCATATCTGATAATCCAGTCCACTTAAGCAAATATATTAATTTTGACTAGTTAGATTATATTTTAAATATTTCTTTGTTATATGTTCATGTATTTTTAATTTTTTGTGTCGTTTGTTAGATATGTAACAATTTTTTTAACTATAACAACTAGTATGGTAGAAGAAGAAAAAAACAACCACAACAATATTGACATTTGTAAACTTGAGAATAAAAATCCAGTTTGATCATTTACTAATCATAAACTCTGTTAGCCAATCACTATCTTACATTGTATATCATTACAAAAGACTGACCAATCAAAAACTCTGTAAAAGATCAAATCAGAACTCTTGTTAGATCAACAATTTAAAAGGACAGACCAATCAAAAGTATTATTATAATAAGGTTCAAACAGGATCTTCCATTAAATGTGTTATAGGATATTAAAAGAAGTACAAGCATTGATCATTCATACATAATTATACCAAAAAACAAACAATGTACAAAAACAAATCTAAAAACTCTACAATTCAGATCAATCATAATTTTTATTAATTTAATAATATATTACTTTGTAAGAAAATATATTCAACTGATCAGCTTAACATATACATCACGAACATGACACATGCATTTTTTGGATAACAAACTTGTAAATGTTAGGATGTTTCAGATAATAGACAAGTAAAAGCAAATATTTTATAATCATAATGGTATAGTTGTTTGAAGTGATGAGAAATCATATTGTATATTTACACAAACCTCTGTGAAGGCCTTATGTGCACCTATGCACCATGATGATTAAGATATTTACACAAAAAAGATTAAGCATACATCTTCAGTCATTTGAATAAATATTTTAGAGATTAATTTCATAATGTTTGGAATACAATCTACCGGATATTTTAGATTCAGAAAAATAATTTGTGTAAATCATTAAGTAGTATGTACTAGATAAATGTATATAGATACGTATTTTCAAAATTCATTACAAAAAATTGCTATTCTTGTTAGTAAAGTCTGATTCAGATTGCTAAATGAGTGACAGGCAAATTTTATAGAATAAATGTCACAATTTGATTTAGCTCTCTGCATTTGTGACTTACATCAATAATTCTTAATTAGTTTTATTTGTCTTTAACTGTATAGACCAAACAATCACAAGTTTGTGGGTTGGTTGGGGTGGGGGTTGGAAATAGTATGACAATGATAATGATATGAACACCATATTTTAAAATCACTCTAACAAATGAATTATTTATAACTAAAACCATAACTAATGATAATAAATATATATATAGCACAGATACAGACAGTCTGATGGGTATTTCCAGAGACTTATTAACTATGTTAATTGTTATTTACCCATTATATGTTCCCTCTCCTTCAAAATTTACATTATAAAATTCATGTTTAGTTCTTACATCTTTGTATAATGACATATATTAAATTTGTACCTTGTATTTGGTCTAATCATAGACAAAATGACATACAGAAAGTTTATGTTGTCAATAATAGCTGTAGACAATACTGTCTTCAAAAGAACTAACAATATTTCTTCAGACCTTAAAATAGTCATGATAACTACTATTTCAGTAACACTGAGAAATTTCTTGTTCAAGTTTCAAGTACCCTTTTCTTCATGGGGTAAAACTTTAGTCTGTAACAATACCCCCTCCAAGTACCTGTTACTGTTTTCTTTTATAACTTCTTTCAAAACTGAGTATTTACTGTTATTATTTTTTTTGCTTCCTTTAGAATTTCTGTTTCAACAAGTTTCTTGACATTTTGTTTACTATCACCCTTCAGCAGATATGTATAACCAAACATGATAAGGCACAATATTATATGTATGTATAACAATTGTGAGCACAAACTTATATATCTGTATATAACAAAAACATCGTAACAATTACCATCATTAAAACATTAAGTAGGACTAGAAAGAAGAAAGACCAATCTTATCAATTAAATATCAACATAGCGTATCATTAATTTCTCAATGGAATAATTGTACTATAGTTTGAAAACCTTTATTCATTGATATTTTGTTTACAGAGAAAAGGCACCATATCCATATACACTGTATTTTACAAAGGGGGTTAACCCATGTCTCATGCATTACTCATTAAAATTATTTGGGACTCTTTTTTTTTATTTCAGGGTAAAGTAAAATGTTAAATTGAACACATCACTTTTGAACATACAAAATGTAAATATGTTTAACTTCTGAAGAAATTCATGGGAATATGTTAAATGTGTATATAGGTCATTAAAAAAATTCATAATTTTGTGAAACTTTATTCTGCATGTAAGGCATAGATTTAATGCTTTTTTTAATGATATGATAAAATGTAATAAAAAAGGAGACAGTAGATTATGATTCTAATGGGCTGTGAAAGTTGTATAATATTAGCAAACCCATGCAATGAATGAAACTGAACATTATGGAAGAGATGATAGGTTGTGTTAATTAATAGGAAGCAATCATGATTTTCACCCTTTTCTAAAAACTGTTGACATGATGAGTGTTTAACATTATTAAGTAGTCCAAAGTGGATATACCAGGGAAGGGGGAATGTGGTGAATCATCTGTATTTATTGAGCCTGCCACAATGTTATAACAACACTTACATACAATCCTGGTACTAACTACAGCCTATATCTACACATTCCTTCATGTACTAGTCACTTTAATCTTAAAAAATATATAATGGTCGCAAATTGTGTGTGCCCTCCAAGCTATGCCTAAATAATCTCTTACTTTTAGATGTCATAAATCATGATTTCATTACATTTTTTCATGTAATTCAGTCAATTCACCTCTTACCATTCCTACATGTATTTAAGATGGCTCCAAAAAAGTATTTGATGGACAAATCCATATCTTCACTTCTTTGGACCAAGATGTAGCTCTATTAAAAAGGAATGTGTTTATTTATCTTTTTATTAAAAATTGTATAATCCATTAATTTGAGTTATCAACTGTAAATGTATAACATTTCAAAGTAGAATTTTTCCTTTTTAACAAACATTTCAAAGTGGATTTTCCCCCTTTTTAATCAATAACATTTTACAGTTTGTAACATGAAATAGTTTAATTTTAAATGGTAGTAAAGTATTTAGTCACAAATATCTAAAATTATCGTTAACCAGAAACCAAGTAATTCATAACATCTAAAAGTAAGAAATATTGGCATTAAATCTGGTCAATATCTCCAGAAAATTTATAATCTGATTTGTGTTAGCAATAAAAATGGTCCCCAATACACAAAACATACCTGGTATGGCCACTTTGTTGGGCAGCAAACATATAGAAATAAATAAATAATATTAAATAAATAATTTATTCACCTTTGTTTATTATAGTTTAGAAAAGATGAAGAATTTCTGCAATGATAAGGATGGAATGCATTCGAACATGGCAATGAAAAAAAAAATAGGAGGCAAAAAAAATTAATGAAGTATTGAACTGCTAAAGAGGCAATGTATCACTTGAAAACATATTTTCTGTTACAAAAAAGAAAAAAATCAATGCAAAATAAAACAATCCGTGATGAATGGACCCAAGACATGTAACAAAAAATTTGTTTCCATGACAACACATTATGACTTTTAAAAAAATTCCCAAGGAAAATCTGACAATATCATGTGAAAATAGCACTGATATAAAACATACAAATATAACATCAACAGCATCTGTTGAACAACATATCACACACTTATCATGCTTCCCATGTTCCATTACTCAATTAATCGTCTTTATTATGCTTAGTATTATCAGGCCAGAAACATATAACACAAATATCAAATTATAAAAGCAAATATTAACTGACTTCAAAGTCTGTACTTATAAATAAAGCACAAGCTTTTCATATGATAAAACAAAGATAATTTTTTCACTTTATACTTTTTATAATCAATTTTTTAAATTCCTTTTTAAATAGATGACAATTATTTTTAAGTTTTGCATTAGGAAAAATTTTGTTGTGTGAAATGCTGATCTACACAATTCTGTGATTTTAGCAAACATTAATAAAACAGAGCATAAATTATTGAATCATTGTTTACATTAACAACAAACCAACATTAGCACTGCAAAATATAACATCAGTGTATTTCATTACAATCAAAATAATCTCGTAATTATAATTTGCTGACATGTCTGATCACATGACTGACATGTGACTTCCAGATCATGATAAAATTCAGTATTTTCCTTTCTTATTAATTTACAACATTAAATATTGGTCCAAAGCTTTAAAAAAGCATAATTGATCACATTGCTCCAATTCCAACACACCATTAAAGTTATAATAATATTAAATCACTAATTAAAAACAATTGTCTTATTTCTAAGTTGAGCTCGTTGTTTCAGTTAATTTGTCCCAATTTATGCCTACTTGTAAGTCTGTAGGGGTGTTAAAATCAGGGTCTTCAAAATTAAAGAGATCAAGCACTTCTTGTTGTGTTTTTGGAGTAAGAATTGGGTCAGAGGGAAATGACACTGGAGCAGTTGCACTTAAGGGAGTGAGTCCTGTACTAGGCATTATAACATCCAACCAATCAGAAACATCCATCTGCATGTTTGAATTTTCTGGATCATTGAGTCCTAGAGATGCTAAATCTGGCTCTGACCCATGAACTTCAGTATCTGTTATTTCTGTTGTTGGGATATTTAAAAACTCTTTTGATGAACCTGGTTTTATATCTTGGTCAGTTTGCATGGAGGTTGTATCAGTTAGGTCTAGTGAAGTAAATGTTGGGTCAGATGTCCAGTCCATGGCACTTAAGTCTTGATTCAACATTTCATTAATGTCTAACAAATCTGTGTGATCTGTATCTGTCCCTGAATCCATTAAGGGTGGTGGTTGTGGTGATGTCACTATAACAGGTGGAGGAGGTGTTACACATTCCTCCTTTACACTGCAGTTATTTGTAATCAATGTGACAGGACCGTTTAATAAAGCGGACACATCAGTTGATGATGAACACGAGGATGAAATTAAACTGGTTGCCATAGAGGTAGTGGATACACAAGTAGAAGTCACAGCCAAAGGTGACACTGAACACACAGACTTTGACACAGAAACAGATGGTAATGTGCTCTGTCCTGTTGTTCTGGGGGTTGGTGGTGGTTCTTGGGCAGCACTTGGAGGCAGCTCTGTAATAATAAAAAATGAAATTAATTTATACATAATCACATCAAACATGTAATCTTTTTAAAAAATACTGATCAAAAGAATAAACAAAAATCAATACCTATTGATTTATGATATATGCATACTGTCATTTTAAAAATGCTCATTTTTTCTTTCTTTTTGAAAATACTTCTTTTATACACAATATGTTAGTATTTTTTTAAAAATTCTGGATAGAGTCACAAAGGAAGAAACAAGAGGTCTTCCAACAAGGATATGTCATTTGTGCCTATCTAGGTGACCATGGTGACAGAGTGGGTAAGGCATTAACCTCCAAAACCAAAGATGTCTCAATGCTGTAATTCCTGGTCAACTGCAAGTCAGAAAAAATTTTTCCTTTTTCATAGGTCTATTACAATGGTCTGTGAAGTTTATCTATGACTCCTGTATGCTATGTGCAATTCTGACATAGAAGAGGAAGTCATTTTACATAAAAAATGTATCAGAAGATGAAAAAACATCCTTGTTCCAAAACTTCTTGTCTATAAAAAACTTTGTCACTAGATGCCAATGTTCAAGCTTACATTTGGTTTAAGACATGTGGTCATCTGTACTTTGTATAAACAAGCTAAATATAAAAATTTGTAGTTTTACTGCATAAGGAATTTATGGACCATTACCTCCACTTCTTATGAGTATTTCCAGTACATCATCCATGGCTTGACTTTTAACTGGAGGATTTGTTTTAGTAACAGTGGTAGCTGTTGTCATGGTATTTCCTTCAGATTTTATCTTTGCTGGACTCTGAAAATAATTTTTATTTCAAAAATGAAAATAACAATAATTTCTCATAAAAATAATATTACTTGCATTCATTACTCAATCAAATTTTGTAAATCAAAAACTTGTCAAAATGCCTTATTATCTTCACTGTTTTCATATTTGCAACAACTTTGGTCATAAAGTCTTCAAATTGCTCACTGAGAAAAAGAATGATAAAAATCATACTGAAAATGACATGCAATTATTATTTGACTTTATGAATACGCTACTTACCAGCACTGAGGAAAAGTATGATAAATATCGTACTGAAAATGACATGCAGTTATTATTTGACTTGATGAATACACTACTTACCAGTTGTAAATGTTTTGATCTGACAGCCTCGTCATATTTTGGTGGTTCTTTTAATGGAATAAAGTAAGGATTTGAAGCTGTTCTTGTTATTATACTTTTACCTTCCACAGGAGATGATGGTAATGATGTTGTTCTGTAAATAAATACATACAAATAGCATTAAACAAATACAAAATGCTTAAAAATTCAAATATACATATCAGAAAGTGGACAAGTAACAATGGGATAGAAATGCAGTGGAGGAAAACACAACAACACTTTCACTTCTTATTTGGTAAGATAAAACTGGTCTTTAAAGCTGAAAGATAACCAGACATAATAAGAAATTGAGTAACAAATAGGCAAAAACAATGTGTACTCTATCTATAAAATTTCAAGACTTATTTGTTTGAACCCTTTCAACCATAAATTTTCATTTTTAATTTTTGATTTACATACTTAGTTTCAATGCGCATTCATCGATTCTAGAACAAGATAGTTACCTAGACCTTTCAGTTGTCCAAAAATGTTGGATTTTTTTATGGCTGCAATTGCAATATCAATTATAGGGAACACAATGTGTGCCATAAAGTAAATATTACAAACATGAAATTACATTGTGAACATGCAATGTATAATTAAGATTTCAAAATAACACGATGGAGAGAAAATTAATGTTTACCTCGTTTGAGAAATTCCATTAATGGGTGCTGTTAAAGTAACAGTTTTTGTTCCTGATACATCCACAATAAATGGCTGCTGAAAACCAACTTGTGTTGTAGCAGGCTTCACTATATTTATACTCTGATGAAGTGCTTGATTCTTAAAAAATTCACTTAAATTTGGTTTTGTTGTAACTTTCTTGTTATTGTCTGTATTTGCTGTAACAAAAACAGCTGGAACACCTGAAGAAGTTAAAGGTGTCCCTGTAGTAACCAACTGTGCACCACTACCTAAAACAGTTTTGACAGACTGTGCTGGTAAATGTACTATTTTTGCACCACCTGTATTCGATACATTTTGTGGTATAACAGTTGGCACTTTGTCATCACTAGATACATTCATGTTAACAGGTGAGGTTGGTTGTTGTAACAGCTGAGTTTGTTGTTTCAGATGTTGAAGTTGTTGTTGTTGCTGCTGTAACTGATGGTGCTGCATTTGTTGCAGTTTCAGTCTTAGTTGTGATTCCTCCAGTTGTTTCTGGAGTTCTTGAATCTTGTGTTGCTGTTGTTGTAGTAGTTGCTCGTGTGTTAACTGATCCTCCGTTGTCTGAGACATTGGTGGTGAATGTACAAACTGTATCTGAGTGGGTGTGTCATTATTGTTCAGAAGTGTTGGAGGTGATTGCACAAATTGAATCTGTTGTGGCTCCTGTATAGTCTGTGGTTCTGGTGTTTGTGTTTTTGCTGGTGGTGATTGTACAAAATGTATTTGTTGTGGTGGTGACTGTGTAGATGCCATAAAGGTAATAGTTGTTGGTGATGGCTGTGAAACAGAAGGTGGTGAAAAAGCACTACATAAATCAAAAGTGTCAACATCCATAGCACTGTCCAGCGGAGCTAAAGAAGCCACAGAGGGTGGCTGTGAGTCTATAGTCATTGAAGCCATTGATTTGGCTGTAAGTGCTGTCTGATTTTTTATTTGATTAGGTATGTTGACATTTACTGTTGGTGAGGTTATTTCCATAGTCTCTGGTGACAACGGATTAGATAATAAGTGTTCTAAATTGGCTGGTGACACTGGTGGTGGAGACTGTGCCTTAACCACTTCTTCCCCTGATAGAACTGACTGTTGTTTAACATTTACAACAGCTTGCACCGGTAATCTTGTCAGAGTATTTAATGCTTCACTACTATTTTTATTACTTGTCATTCCAGTTGATGCACTGATTATTATATCCGAATATGGTTTTAATCTTTCTATAAGCTGTGGTTTAGATCCTGACACAGGAAGGTTTCTTTTCTTAAGTTCAGCTTTTAAATCTGCCACCTTCATTTCTTCCAAATTTGAAAGTGGTTTTTGCACTGTCCCAACCACAGAATTTTTAACAGTATTTGATATAGTTTTATTTTGAACTTGTGCAGGATGATTAATTATCCTATTCTGTGCTGTAACTGTTGGCTTATTTTGTGCAGTTGGTAATGACTGTTGAGTTAAAATTTGTGGCTGCACATGTACCTGTGGTTGTCCTTGCTGAGTGTGTGGCAACTGATGAATTATGGTAGTAGGCTGTACAACAGATGCTGATGGTTGCTGTGGGGTATTGACCATTGGTTGAGGTTGTGGTATGTGAGTTTGAACCTGTGGGGTAACAGTATTCTGTATTTGAGGAATCACTTGTGTTTGTATTTGAGGTGACATCTGTGTGTTTGACATATCTGTCTGAACTGTTACCGTTGTTGGTGAAGTTGTAACAGGTGATGTCATAACCACATTGCCTGATGATATACTCTGAGCTGATACTGCCCCAGCCACAGCAGGTCCCAGTCTGTCCTTCCAGTTTTTGAGCAGGTAACAACAATGGAAGATTGTTCAAATTTTTCTGTTGAAATTCAAGTTGCCACTGTAAAAACAACTGTTGTTGTTGTAATAACACATGATATGGTGTTTCATTTGTTGAAGCACTAACAGTCACACTATTACTATTCCCATTATTAGAAGCACGGGATGAATTTGGAGGACCTTTGTACTCATGAAATTTGATAACTTTTGATTTTGGTTGTGTCTTTGGCTTTGGCTTTTTCTGCCTTGTTTTATTGATTCCATTTCCACTATAATTTCCATTTTTTGATGATAAGGAACTACCTAATGATGTTATTGGTCCAACATTTGTCACAGAAAATGATTGTGTTGTGATTGGTGACAACTTTGTCAAAGCTGGTGATACCAGAGTATTGAGAGGCACTGTTCGTTTTGTTTGCACTGTTGCAGTTATTAAGTCTGGCAAAGGTGGTGCTGGAGGTGCCACTGGTGGACTACCAATGTCAGACATGTTTGAGTCTTCACCTTGAGAAGGTGAAGGCACTCCTTCACTTGTACTGTCCTCATCAATATTACCCAATGGTCCATCTGGTTCAGTCCTGCTAAAACTAATACTCCCATCTGAAAATAAACAATTCAACAATAAATTCAAAATTTGCTTTTAGAAATTTAAAGCTGAAAGTTGGCAATAAAAACTATAAATTTCCATATCAATATCTGTCAAGTTCTGGAAAATTTTGCTGAAGGAATTCATATTTTTTTACAATAGTAAAAAAATTGAAATTTCTGTGCAATGAGCAACTGGTAAATAAACTTGAAAATAATTAGAAACTTTCAGTAATTTGGTATAAAATGGGTAATATTTCTTGAATATTGCCTTAATCACCATTATTTTCACTTCATATAGTAACGACAGGTTTAAAAACTTTGTTTTCTTGATAAATAAAGATCTAAGAAAAGCACTTGTGATATAATTTTAAGGAGAATAAAGTAATACTTTGCTTGTTCATAAATTTATGTTTCCTAAACCCAACAATTTTTTTTTAAAGTTTAACCAAGAGTTAAATGCAGAAGAATTCTTCCTAATGGTGTTCAAAATATGCAGATACTTGATAACAGATGAAGCATAAAAAATAATGGACATTTCAAGTATATCAGTCTTTGAGTTTCCTTAAATGTGCTTTTCCATTCTGGTCTATTTTCACTTTCAAATGCTTAATGACACCATAATGATAAATATGTTCTGCATAAAACTAAAGGTTAATGCATGCAAGGTTCAAACCAAACTTCTTTAAATCCAAAAAAACTATCTTTACCATTTTGGAATGACCAGAGCTCAAGGTATACACAAATATATTGACCTACTGTATATGAATTTAATAAGCTTTTCAAGTAATCCTTAATTATATGTATTGTAAGTAAGAGCAAAGTATATAATATATAGAACCCAAAATATATCTGACATGAAAACAGAAATCATAAGTGATGGTAAAAATAGCCAATAAAACAGAAATAACAATCCTCTATATAAAGCTAAGTTTTCATGCAGGGAATTTTTTGGAAATAGAATGAAATTTTGATTAAATGTAGTATAGATTATAAGCCTGATTACACTTATTATCAAGTTTAATTCAATTAAGATATGCAAAATTTTTTAGGTTTTTTCTTCAAAAGGGTGGTACTTTTTCCTTTACCTATAGGAGCTGCTGTAGGACTATTCAAGATCACTGTGACTGTGAAGAAAATTCAATATCTATCAGTTAATGAAATGAAAATTTTGATTTTTTTTTTTAAAATTAGAAATGTGACCTTGTCAATCTGATATTACCTAGCAATACTAAAAAGCATTTGTTTTCTAAATTTAAAATGATTCAAAAAATTATTTTAACAGAGGCTTAGAAAAAAATTCTGTTAACATTACACATGTATTTATATATATTGAATAAATTTTAGTTTCTCAAAAAACTAATTTTTTTTCACAAAACTTTTTCCCTTCCAAGTTACCAATATATGGTTGTTAAATGAAATTCTGAAGAGACTAAAAACAAGTGTATGCTTCAAATGCCTCACGGCAATTTTCTTTATTTTTTTTAGCTTATGGCTTTTCACTTGGATGATGGGATAAACCAGAAATGGGTTATGTAACCTTATTTACTGAATGATTAAATAAAAGAAAGCTACCTTGTAGCGCTTCTCTGAGTTTGTCATCAGATTTAAGGATATTTCCCTGCACAAGTTCCAGAGGACCTGGCCTATGAGATAGTTTATCATTTAAATCATCTGCAAGCCGTGCACGCTTCAATAGTCTTTGTCTTTCATGCAGAGAAGGATCAATTTTTGTATCTGAAAGGCACACAAATACAAAATCACATGCAATTTTTGTCTCTCAAATTACACCATCATTCAAAATGTATAACTATCTGAAATAAACTTCAAATTTTATAAAACTGTAGTTTACTACAGTAACTTTATATTGTTCAAGATGAATTAAAGAAAAAATATATTTCGATGCATATCATACAAAGTTGTAGAGTATCATACTATTTATAGTTAGGTGAACCTTAGCAACTTATTTAAAATATCCTTTGATGATACATATATTGGAGACTTTTTTCACAGATATGTTAAACAAAATTAACATTTTTTGTTCAACCATTCTAAAAAAATTAAACTTTTAAAATATGACAACAGAACCATTGATTAATTATGGATGAACCAAACAAACAGATGTAACAAGACTGAACTTGTAACACCTGTTAAAATATATAAATATCAAGGTATGTTAAATGTTAGTAAAAATAACTAATTGTAATCTGTATTAAAATTTATAATGTAAAAATATAACTGTTACAAAGATTTGAAATTCTAACTACTCTGTACATTAATGTGGTTTACCAATGTTACATATGATACCCCATAATATTTGTGTGGAGTAAATATTTCCAATAAATATAAAATTACATAAATGACATTTTTCCTCGCACAACATTATTCATAACTTATTTTAAAACGATATCCTACAAATGTCAAGAGATACAGATTATGTGGTATGTCTGCCCAAAAAATCACATGCATTTATAATTTTTATTTAGTTTCATAATCAAAATTTTCATTGTTTTTATCCCCACATTCTTAAATTAAACTTTATATTTCTTGTATTTTTACGATCAACATGAATAACTCATAGTTCTGCCATTTCCATCTTTGTGTACTTTACTTTTTACACTTTTAATCCCCCCTTCACCTTGAGTTAGTACTCAAAACAACAATGGGTCAATGGCATTGTTTTAAAACATTTTTAAAATTCTATAAAAACAAATAAAAGAATTAATATCTTTAAAAAATTCTAAAACCTGATTCGAAATTGAGAAAACTAGCCCAAAAACTGTTAAAAGTTATAACAAGAGGCCCAATAGGGCCTGTGATGCTCAACTGGCTGCATATGTAAGACAATGTTTGTTTTTGATTGAAATGCTGTTTAACGTTCAACTCAAGAATATTTCACTTATATGGAGACTGTCAATTTTGGAAATGGTGGAGGACACTGGATTATAGGAGAAAACCACAACCAAGCAGCAAGTTTACTGACAAACTTTCAAAGATGAAGTGCTAGCCCACTTGGCATTAATGCACAATGTCAGGGGTGAAAGGTGCTGTGATTCGTAACATCGAATGTTTAAGACCACACAGCCACTGTGGTGCCTTTAAGACAATGTGATGTGGTTACCATAATTGGTTCATCAGCTTAAGATGGGAAATAAATTGAGCTTATGACCATTTTTGCTTCAATAAAGCCTACTTTGCAACACACACATGCAGGCATGCTTCACTATGCCATAAACTCAGCTTGGTTTAGCCAGTTGAGCTTAGAATAGATCCACAATGGCTTTTTTATATATATATATATATATATATCTAGTAACAACAGGCATCTTAGACTGGTTCAAACTTTTTTTAGGCCGATGTAGGAACCTTCCACAGGAAGTTTGGTTCCAATTCGCCCAGTGATTTTAGAGGAAAAGATTTTACTAAATATTACACCTAATTTGCATATTTCTTGAAAATTGGGTCAATAAAAATTTTTTCAGAAAAGAATATCATATATTTTGAATCCCATACAGTATACTTTCTATATTTAAAATTTGAGCTCAATTGGTGGAAAAAAAGATCAACAATGGTCTTTTTTTTCTATTTTTAGTTATGACGGCCATCTTGGATGTCAGGACAGGTTGCCTGGTACCACCTTTAGTCAGGCTGACATTTGGACCTTCCACACAAAATTTCATTCCACTTGGCCCAGTTGTTTCAGAGGAGAAGATTTTCAAAGATTTCACTAAATATTACACCTTAAGCATAATTCTTGAAAATTGGGTCAACGAAAAAGTTCTCATAAAAACCCTTTAAATATGTTGAATGCCCTGCTATCTACTCTCTACATTTCAAATTTGAACAAAAACGGTTAAAAAATGACTCAGCAATGGCTGTTTATGGGTTTTTGCTATTTATAATAACAGCGGCCATCTTGGATGTCGGGCGGGGTCGCCTGGTACAAACTTTGGTCTAACCCACCAAGGGACCTTCCACACCAAATTTGGTTCCAATTGGCCCAGTGGTTTCAGAGGAGAAGATTTTCAAAGAATTGATTAAATATTACACCTCATTTGCATAATTCGTAAAAATCGGGTCAACGAAAAATTTCTCATAAAAACCCGTTACATATGTTGAATGCCCCGCTATCTACTCTCTACATTTCAAATTTGAACAAAAACGGTTAAAAAATGACTCAGCAATGGCTATTTATGTGTTTTTGCTATTTATAGTAACAGCGGCCATCTTGGATGTCGGGCGGGGTCGCCTGGTACAAACTTTGGTCTACCCCACCTTGGGACCTTCCACACCAAATTTGGTTCCAATTGGCCCAGTGGTTTCAGAGGAGAAGATTTTCAAAGAATTGATTAAATATTACACCTCATTTGCATAATTCGTAAAAATCAGGTCAACGAAAAATTTCTCATAAAAACCGGTTACATATGTTGAATGCCCCGCTATCTACTCTCTACATTTCAAATTTGAACAAAATCGGTTAAAAAATGACTCAGCAATGGCTATTTATGTGTTTTTGCTATTTATAGTAACAGCGGCCATCTTGGATGTCGGGCGGGGTCGCCTGGTACAAACTTTGGTCTACCCCACCTAGGGACCTTCCACACCAAATTTGGTTCCAATTGGCCCAGTGGTTTCAGAGGAGAAGATTTTCAAAGAATTGATTAAATATTACACCTCATTTGCATAATTCGTAAAAATCAGGTCAATGAAAAATTTCTCATAAAAACCCGTTACATATGTTGAATGCCCCGCTATCTACTCTCTACATATCAAATTTGAACAAAATCGGTTAAAAAATGACTCAGCAATGGCTATTTATGTGTTTTTGCTATTTATAGTAACAGCGGCCATCTTGGATGTCGGGCGGGGTCGCCTGGTACAAACTTTGGTCTACCCCACCTAGGGACCTTCCACACCAAATTTGGTTCCAATTGGCCCAGTGGTTTCAGAGGAGAAGATTTTCAAAGAACTGATTAAATATTACACCTCATTTGCATAATTCGTAAAAATCGGGTCAACGAAAAATTTCTCATAAAAACCCGTTACATATGTTGAATGCCCCGCTATCTACTCTCTACATTTCAAATTTGAACAAAATCGGTTAAAAAATGACTCAGCAATGGCTATTTATGTGTTTTTGCTATTTATAGTAACAGCGGCCATCTTGGATGTCGGGCGGGGTCGCCTGGTACAAACTTTGGTCTACTCCACCTGGGGACCTTCCACACCAAATTTGGTTCCAATTGGCCCAGTGGTTTCAGAGGAGAAGATTTTCAAAGAATTGATTAAATATTACACCTCATTTGCATAATTCGTAAAAATCGGGTCAACGAAAAATTTCTCATAAAAACCCGTTACATATGTTGAATGCCCCGCTATCTACTCTCTACATTTCAAATTTGAACAAAATCGGTTAAAAAATGACTCAGCAATGGCTATTTATGTGTTTTTGCTATTTATAGTAACAGCGGCCATCTTGGATGTCGGGCGGGGTCGCCTGGTACAAACTTTGGTCTACCCCACCTAGGGACCTTCCACACCAAATTTGGTTCCAATTGGCCCAGTGGTTTCAGAGGAGAAGATTTTCAAAGAATTGATTAAATATTACACCTCATTTGCATAATTCGTAAAAATCAGGTCAACGAAAAATTTCTCATAAAAACCCGTTACATATGTTGAATGCCCCGCTATCTACTCTCTACATTTCAAATTTGAACAAAATCGGTTAAAAAATGACTCAGCAATGGCTATTTATGTGTTTTTGCTATTTATAGTAACAGCGGCCATCTTGGATGTCGGGCGGGGTCGCCTGGTACAAACTTTGGTCTACCCCACCTAGGGACCTTCCACACCAAATTTGGTTCCAATTGGCCCAGTGGTTTCAGAGGAGAAGATTAAAGTTTACGCACGCACGCACGGACGCACGCAAAACCATGCCATAAGCTCAGCTGGCTTAAGCCAGTTGAGCTAATTAACACTGGTTAAAATGAACAAAAACTGCCATCTACAACATAAACTGCTATGACAACTAACAAACAGGATTATTATTAGTAAGTGCATGGTTATTTGTTCCAATGAACTAGGAAAAATGATGCATTGGTGTTTCTGGAGCTTAGACCTGGGGAAAATACTAAAAGGTTATATATAATTTTTGTCATCCAGTGGTCAGAGACTCCAGGAAAGAATGGCAAGTTTTTATACAAATGTAGATGAAATGTATGAATGTATATATATCAGGAATGATTACTATGTATGAAGAGGAAAAAGAAATACTGTGGTAGATGTATAATTTACTACGGTATTTCCCAAATAGTGCATTAGACTTTAACAAGTAAGAAAAAGACAAAGTTTTGGAGTACATGTGCCTTATTTACCTTCAAGAATGTGTTGCTGCACCAGTAATTGTCTATCAGGACGATGCTGGATTTTATGTCGTAACAAATCACCTGTCTATAAGTAAATAAAAACAATAACTTATTATATTTTCATTACATAATAATATCAAATAATAAAATAAATGTATTATTTTCATCCACTATAAAATAAAAGAGGATATGTAACAGCCTTTTTGGCCTCAAATTGCCGAAAAATATTAATAATAATAATAATAATAATAATAAAAAAAGAAATTAAAAAAAAGATTAAAAAAAAATAATAATAACAAATAAATAAATTAGTTAATTAAAAAGAAATAATGAAGATTTATTTTTATTTTTTATCATTATATTTTTTTTTACAAATTTTAAAGTTGGAAGAATGTTCTCAATTGCAATCTACAAGTATATTTGTAGCATAATGTAACAAGAAAATAATAACAAAATAGAGATAATTTTTACTTTTTTATAACTGTAAATAACTTTTTGATTTTTTAAGGGGGGAGAGTAAGGCTCATATCATATAAACTCCTTGCATGGATAAGCACACACACACACACACACACACACACACACACACACACACACACACTTTTTTCAAATCAAATAACAAAATGACCAATAGTTTTTTAAAGATCAACAATTAAAACTGTAAGCAAAATAGAAAGCAATGTTGAAAACTGACCAGCTTCTATCTTATAACAGTTTAAGGTAATTCAGAAAATGACAAAATACCCGGTACAATATTATGAAAATTTAGTTTTGGTTACTATACAATTAATTTTTTTTATATTGGTTTACATACATTTTTAAGGTTTTAATTTGGAGCATTTTATGTTATTATGACCTAGATTTAATATTTCAGTTAAATTACATGAAAATAAAGTTTCATTAAGTAAAGAAAAGATTTGGAGATTACACAGATCCATGCAGGATTAAACTAACCATATAATGGCTAATTGAAGGGTAAATTATGTATAAAAGACAGAATATAGGTCTGCTTCTGTTTTATAATTCCTGGGCCTCGCAGTAAAGGGTCGAGTGGCAGCTGATCAGACATTAAACAGAAATGGGCTTATGGATAATTTCTACATATTAAGTGCATGAGTTGATATTTAACTATTTAATAAATAAGGCAAGTGTTTCTTAGTTGCATCTATTTGGTAAAAGATAAGATAAATATACCAAATACTGAGGCAAAAACCTTGAAAAAGGATAAACTAATATAGTTATTTGTTTCTGGCAAATACAGATACATACCACTAGTTAAAAAGAAACTTTGAGCTGTAAATTATGTATTTTAAATCATTCAAACACACATAAACAAACAGATACTATTAATCTCTTATTCCTATTACCTGTAAGTTATAAATTATGTATACAAAATAGCTTCTACTATTTGCTAAATAGGTTAAAAGATCTGTACCCAGTTGCACAAAAACTGATCATTAATTAAACCAGAATTTATACATCATTTAGTGTGGCCCTAATTAATGATTAATTAATAATTGACTTTTTTCATATCTGATGCAACTTGGTCTTCAAAATAAACAGGTGAGTGAAGTATCAAAGTGTCTTAACACAAAATTTTCCATGAGCACGGGGAAGAATCTTAAGACAGGCATAAACGAAAAACTGCATAGTCAGCCAATTTTGATTTCAGCACCATAAAGCTTGTACTAACTACACCTGACATAAATATGTAACAGAAAAATGCAGTGATGTACTGCTGTCTTATAAAACTAATACAGTACACTGTTTATTGATGTGATGGCATGGTACATCCATAGTTATAGTTATCTAACATATAGATCTTAAACATTATGATGCACCCCCCCTTCTCTCTCTCTTTCTCGTTTTCAACTTTATCAACAGTACCTCTTTCACTTGTAATTAAAAAAAAGACACATCTCAAAATGTATTTTATTAAATGATTAAATAAACCAAGTTGCAGCAGTTGTTGGTGTTTATATCATTATTCAGTATTATTCAGTATTTAAACAATTTTATACAGTAACAAATTATCAAAGGTGTATTCTGTTAATGTCAGATATCTTGTCAGATGAACTTATAAAACTTCTTTAAACAAGTTTGAAGTGAGTATACTGAGGCACTAGGGTCTTTCAGTGCAATATGAAGATTAATTAAAGTACAAGTCTAGATGAGGTAGGAAGTCCGGGATAATGAAGAATATCCACCAGTATAGCGTAACATAAATTATCTGATTATTACAGATACAGATGGTGCAAGTCCAAAATGTACTGGTCTTATGTGATAGGTCGTTAAACTGTTGTCAATTTGGATACTTCTTGTATGTATCATTTGATTTAAAATCTTTAGGTTGTTTGAGTATCAAATCCAAAACTAAAGCAAATGGAAACTGTAAATGAAATAATGACTTCCAATTCTTCATAGTTACTATATACATGTACAGTTAATTGCTTAAAAAGGCTTTTAAGATTTTATGATCCACCTACTACAATGGAATTGTAGAACACAATATTACGTTCCTCTCAAACTACAACTACAATGAGAATTGTTCTTAAGCTCTTGATTGTTCATTATGCTATGGATGTATTAAATCAGAACAATTTTACTTTGTTTTAGACAGTTTTTCTTTACATCTGAGCTGTGTATTATCCTCTTCTGGTGTCATGTGACAACTTAAGTCAATTGACCAAGATGGTAACTCAATGTTCCAGTTTAGAGATGGTTACTGTGTTAACAGTCCCCTTCGCATGCCATGTGACTCAAAGTCATGAAAACTTAAAGTCATATGACACCAGGAGAGGGTTGCACATTGCTGGTAACTCCACTCATTAATTTATAGATGGTTCCTGTGTACATTCATGCTTGGTGTCATGAGACAGCTAAAAGTCAAATGACACCAGGGCAAGGTTCTACATCACAAGTAACTCTGACTACTAGTTTTAGTTCAAAGATGGTTGCCGCTGCTTGATGAATAAGGTCACCTTGATCCAAACTTGCATGACACCCACTGAACACAGCTCAGCTCAGTATGTTGATATAAACTATGTGATACAGTTCAAATATACATACTGAAATTTATTGTTTTGAGTCAATAAATCTATAGTATAACAGTTTTCTATACCAATAAAAGTGACATTTGTTATATATCTTATTTTTGGAATTTCACCAATCTCATTTTGTAGGACAAATGGATTATTTTTTATATATTTCTGTACGTCTGTACTAGTCAGACACAGAAACAATGCAAAACATTACACAACATTTTATAGTTGTCTTTACAAAGTGATTATATATGAAAAACATAATAAGTCAAAAAGCCAATATAGCCAACAAGATAAGTAAAAGGAAAATCTATTACTGGTATAAGAAAAACAAAGAAAAATAAATACATAAAGATAATGAACGAGATGGTAATAAGTATAAAAGTCTTTTGTTTATGAGATAACAATGGTTATTGACAAACGATGATACATTAACTGCAATTAAAGTACAGTGTGTTTTCTTTAAAGTACATAACGTGTGGTAATATTAGGGGTAGCCATGTTTTTACATACACTGTCTGTTTATATAAACAACATAAATCAGAGGTGATGTTTAAAAGGTTGTTTACATCAATCACTATAACTTAACGGTTTTTAGGGAATGTCAGCCTAATGCAAAAATATGATAAAAGAATGCCAAAATATATTATAAACTGATAGGATCAAACATGTTTAAGTAGGTGGACTTTAAGAGAAGGTAAATAATAATCTTTTAGATTTCAAAATGTCAATCTCCAAGTAAATGTAGAGTAAGAGGAACAAAAGTGAAGACCATTCCTCACCCCCCCCCCCCCTTTTTTTTTTATAAAGCAAAAACAAAAGACATTAAAACATTATTTAGAGTAGGTTTTCTTATGACAGTTTAACATAAAATTTTCTCAGTTTGTTTGGGGCAGTTTGTTTGCTCTTGAGTGTAAATGTCCACAATAGTGAAACTAACTGACCAATCGTACAACATATACACACAAACCAACCAATGGGAGATCATACAAATTCACAAAACCAATAGAAGATGAGATACTAATAGACTAATGAAAGAAGAGAGTCAATACTTTACACCTATATCATAATAAGTATGAAATGATTCAATACTTGAACTTTAAAATTGTTATCAGTGGTAATATGGTCTAATTATGAGTTCCAGGATCATGAAGGTTTTTTAACAAGAGATAAATAGAGGTACACACTTTTATAAGCACTTATTAATAAAGAAAAAGAAACATTTTACTTTTTTCTCTTGGTAGGTTATCAGCAACTGAATCAACATTTTTTTGTACCAATAATCAGCTTAATTTTTTATATTACTTTTTTGGAATGTAATGAGTAAGATGAACAGGTTTTTCTGTCATTTTTTATATTCTGGGGAATCATAGACACATTACATGAATTATGGAGAAAAAACAATGTTGACTGAATTTTGTTTATTGATACTGATAATTACAGAGGTAATTAAATGTGTGGCTTGCTTGGTGTGTGGGTGTCTAGAGCCAGAATACAGGTATCTATACATATTATTTGTATATCAGAGATAACAAAACCTGGGAACTCGCCAACATTCCAACTGCTCTGTATGATACTTATCATAGCTCTCGTCTACATCATCATCATCAAGCAATCAGCACAATTTTATGCAATAATTGACAAAACCAAATACTTTTCATTTCAAAAAATACACCAACTGTATGTTTTTATATATGTACAGATAATAAAAATTCAATCCTTGATACAGTTCCTAAATTATCTGCCTTACTTACTGAAAGTAAGTAAATTATGACTGAAATATTTTACTAACTTGGTTAATAAAATCATTGCCCATGGTATATGTTGTATTTTCATTCCAATAAGAACTATGCAACTTTAAGAATGGAATTGGTAATGACTGCTGTGTTACTTAACATGCTGTTTATGGTCATTTTTATTCTAAATTTTGAAGTTACCTTTAGAAATTGATGTACAATCTCTAGTAGATTTTTTCTTGTTATTTTACATAACATTATCATTTCCATTCAACAAGAATGACTGGGTATTCATATTTCTAACTAGAATCTGTTTAAGTGAAATATTTTCACAATCTGTTCCAGGTTAACACAGGTTTTCTGTGCTTTCACACAGTACCACAATAACATCAATGTACTACATTGATTATACTGATTTTTAGCTTATGTAGTTGCTCATAGTGGTTTAGGTTTTTGTAAAAAAACCCAATTTACTATAATCAAATTCTGAACTTTTTCCAAAATTTAGAAATTTAACCTCAAATGAGATAGACTCGAAAAAAACTTAATAACTGCTCATCAGTATGTTCCAGGGACGAGTACTTACTTATATTCTAAACTTCTTGATGTTTTAATCACTTTTGTTAAGTCTTTGTTAGTTTCTCCCATGCAGAGTTAGACTGGGCTTTGAATATTTAATTTGTAATGTCAAAATACAAATTAAAATATGCTCACACAAAGCTCAACAAAGCATGGTGACTTTAGTCACAGAGAGCTTATATTTTTATTGGAACACATTCAAAACCATCACTCTTCTAAGGAAACTAAACTGATTTTGATTGCAACCACACTCACCCAGAGAATGTGTAAAAACCAAGAACCAATAAAAATTGAGAGCTCTTGGAATAGATCACCAGTTGTCTGTGTATGCTCTATACATTATCATTTGTCCAAACCAGCCAATCATACTGAGTGTGCTTAATCATGTTAATACAACAAAATAAAGTGCAAACCCTTGATAGGCTCCAGGCATTCTACTTAGAAAATATACTGCTTCTTTATTATTAATTTAAATGTCAGAAAAACAAGATTCATATTTTTACTATTACTTTTATTTCAAATTATTTTTTTTCTGGTAAATTCCAGAAATAAAACTAAGAAACAATCATTTTTCTGAACACTTATAAGTCAAAGTTGACGTCTAAAGCACACAAAAACTCTATCAAAACTTCCAGATGTACAGCAATAACTCAGGGTATAAAAGCAATAAGTAAAATTAAGTTTAGACAAGGGATATAAAGATTGATATGCTGTGTATTAATAGTGTTATTCTTTTTACACATAATTATGATAAATGGCTAGGTTATCCAATAACACAGAATAAATAGTTTCCATAGAATAATGAAAAGGTTTGGAAAACACAGCACCTATATTATCTGTTTGATGAATTGATCAACTGACAAAAAGAAATGGAAATCTTAATTTATCTTGATAATTTTTTTAGATAAAACAATCTATTAAACCAAGCTGGTCAGATGAAATTATATGGATATTTTTCTTTTTAATTACCGGTAAATCTTACAATTTTTTTATCCACTATCTGACCGAAATATTTGCTGGTATGGCATAAACTACCTCGGTAGCCTTGGATCATAACAAGAACAGATAGGTGACAATATAGACAACTTTTTAATCTGTCTACCTTACGTGCTAAAAATAGTTTGAGTTTTTGATAAAAAATTATTGTTTTTTAAAAAAAAAAAAAAAAAAAAAACAATCTATGAGGTTGTACAAGAGTTAATTTTTACCTGTCAATTTTAAAAAAAAAATAAAAAATAAAGCTTTGCAAGAGAATGTATTTTACACACGTATTTAATCAGAATAATTCCTAGATGCTCTAACTGCTTTTGATATAGAACCAAGTTATTTTACCAGCTGGGACAATCATAATACAGGTTCTATGAGGTATAAAATTATGCAATAATTGGCACATCCTAACATGTTAAGTTAAAAAAATATCCACAAAGCAACATGTGGTAATACCTTCAGTGGAAAGGCGCCAGTATGAAAAACAAGTGATATAATGTAATGGTAATAAATAAAATGAAGTGAAGAAATCTCGGCAGGCTGTTGTTACCTAGCTAGCTACAATACCAAAATTTATAGTTCATCTACAGGTATATGTATATATATTTCTTCGAGATAATATAAATTAAGCAGCTGGCTGCAACAGATTTATATGTTGCGATACATGTATTTTGTTTTCCAGTTTATGTATTTACTTTTCTATTATCTGTCTCCTTTTTGTTTTCAATTTTATTTTTACATTGCTTTCATATTATTCTTTTTTCTTTCTTTCTTTTTTTTAAATATACATGAATTTCTGACTTTTTTTGCTTTTATCATATGATGAGGTTATAAATATAAAACAGGTTTATCTGTACACACTTGTGTAAAAAAATAGTAATTATATTTATAATTTAATTACCTTTGCTCTCTCCAGATGCTTCCTTTGTTCAGCAAATGCAGGTGGTGTTTTCAGTGCTGTAAACAAATTGAGTTATCTACTACATTACTTTACAGTAAATCAATTTTGACAAAATTGTATCTTATACTTAATATATAATTATAATTATGAAAAAATGCATAGAAAAAGACTGACAACATTTGATGTCAAATAGAAACAGAAGTGCATTTTTGCTATTCCTACCCATCTCTTTCAAAGAAATATATAGGAAAACTGGCAAAACATGCAGCCAAGATGGGTCAAAAACATGCCAAGAACTTCCTTTGAAAATTCTTAAATGCATCATAAACACAGAGCATTTTGAAATCATTATATCATTAATTTGAAATAAATGAAATTTATTCATTTAAATAACATTTTTATAGTCATTAAAGATATACAGACAACAGAAAAAGAAAATTAATGTAAACAATCTATTCTCTCCGATTGATTCATGAGAGAGAGAGAGAGAGAGAGAGAGAGAGAGAGAGAGAGAGAGAGAGAGAGAGAGAGAAACTTACGTGGATATATTCCCTGATCTACTAATTCATTCACTGTTCTTCTCATCATAAGTTTTCTTTTCAATGCTACAAAAGTTAAAAAAAAATTATGAATGTGTCACAATGCATTTTTGAGGTAGAGAATGTAAAAGCAAGGAGAGTATTAAATAAACATTATTTAAAAGAGCTATTGTGAAAGCATATTCCTAGTTCATTATTACTTGGATCTTCTAGATCAGGTCTCACCTCAGCCAACTAAAGCTGCTTCGAACTATGATATGTGTTTTGCCTACAAACTATGATTGAATACAGCAACATGTCTTCAATAGGAACCAAGCACAGTAAAATTTATTATACAAAAACTTCTACTGGTACCTTTGAAATGTGGATTTTATCTATAAATTGTCTTTATAGAGGTTTTTTTGGTTGTTATATGAAGCAAATGAACTTCAAAACAATGCTCAAAACCAACAGGGAGTCTCTTTGGAAGGTTTTACCGTACTTGCCTAGGATGTTTATCTTATTCAGACAAACAGATATATAAATAATTTCTGTATTTTTTATTATATATATTTAGCCCAAAACTTTAATGCAGACCTGTTTTCTTTAATTTTACTTTTGGCAACTAAAGACACTTACATTCTTTATTTTTATCCATGCTTTGTTGTAGGGACATTTCCTCCAATGTAGCTTGAGGACTTGTAGGCTGAGGTGCCTCTGGGGAGCTGGCAGGACTGTCCCCTGAAGCTGCCGCAGCAGCCTTAGCTCTCTCAGCAGCTTCATGCTCCATCCTGCAGTCTTTACAGTAAAATTTGTGAATGTACTGGATGGCTTCCTGGTCTAAATGTGCCCCTCCCCCATATAGGGGCGACCAGCTGGAGGTGCTACCAGAATCTAAAAATAGAAATTATGAAATTATAAAATGTATGTTAGAAGTAGTCTTCTTTCCTTATACCTGAAAATCACAACAAAAACAACAACAAAAAAAACTTTCTGCTGACAATAAGTAAACCATGTTACCTTATTCAAACATGTCCCTGTCATCTCTATTTTTTTAAAAACGACCTTATTTTTTGAGGTTATATGGTTTAAATAAAATAAGCATTTAAAGAAAAAAAAATACACCAGCAGAGAGAAAAATCACAAACAGAATATTGATGCAAAAGATCTTAAAATAGATGTCAAAATATATGTGTAAACAAATTCCATGTTTAATTGTAGCATAATTCAAAATCTCATACTTAAATTTCATAAAGAAATTTAAGCCCAATGTAAAAAATCTTTTATTTTGTTAAAACAAAAAAAAAGGCAGATGATTGATAATTATGATACTGGTCATGTTTTATATCACAATAAATAACATTATTTAGTCATAATAATGAATTAGTAAAATCATCCTCCCTGTAACTTTACTTAACCTTGCCCATTTCTCAAAAATCTCCCGCAAAACGATATTGTACAGATAAACAGCTGACAGTAGATTTTCTACTTAATTTTATCAATTAATAGGAAAATATCTGGTGATATGAACCCCATCCCAGCATCTGATTACTACAAAAAACCACAAAATATAGTAAAGTCTAGTCAGAACCCATTAAAAAAACTCATCCTATATACTATAATGTTTATATACAAAGATTCTTGAAACAGATGTTTTAATTACTCAAATTAGCCAAGATTTTCAAAATATAAATTTATGGTACATTGTTTCTTTAAATTCCTTTACCTAAGTTTATTTAGGTAACTATAAATTGTTTGTTATATATTAAGAGAGTGTTTTTGTTTATTCTTCATAAACATGTGTGGGGTAAACCATCTTCATACAGTAAAACCTAGATTTACTGTCACAGTCTGTTCAGTTAAAGTTTGACATTATGGAGAGAGTTGTTATTTGTTTAGTCAATAAAATGAGAAAACTTAAATCATAAAAGAAAGGGAATTTGAAACTTCAAAACATTATTGTGATGAGAGATGGAAGTTATCAAGGGACATTAAAATGGGTTTTACTGTATATTCAAATTACATAAAAAAAACCCCAATAAAATAGATAGATAAATAAATAAATAAATAAATAAATAAATAATAAATAAATAAATAATAAATAATACAAATGCTATGTCATGCTTCTTGATTATTTTTGTAACTAACATCTATGGGATAATATGATACCAAGATTTAATCCTACATTTATTTAACAGATGGATATTTTGACACACTTTTATTAATTATTTCCAGGTGGGTGGATGATAAGCATAAGTGGTTTGACTGTAAATTCAAAAACAAACAGCTCAAGATTTGACATTTCCTGATTCTATAAATAGAATAAATGTAGATAATAAACAAGTCATTGAGAATTAATCTGGAGAATTTTCACCAATAAATATACAAAAACAAACAGAAGTTATAGAAGTAATCACTTCCATTGATCTTTTAACTGGTTACATGCTCATATGTCTTCTGGTTTATAAAAACACAATTTAGATGTTACTATTAACACCAATAATGTAATGTATTCAAACTAAGGATCTGTATTATAAATACAACTGGAGAAGAGATAGAAACAGAAATCCCGACGGGTATACTACTGGTCCATGCAAAATTAAACTACATCATAAGATAGAATAGAACAGATGAAAGGAAAATGAATTACCAATAAAATTACAACAAAGATCATATCTATCTTTTTATAACAAAACTAAGATAAATGTTAATTAAATTTTATATTTCAATTATTTTTTTTGTATTTGGCTTATATGTTCATTTATAATATGACATTTTTGGTAACCCTAACATATATTTTTCTAATAAAATTCCTTTAATAAAATAAACTAAGATGCAAATTTTTTATCAACTATTTTTTTTAAAATTTAGTTGGCTATATTTCTCACAGTAAAAGAATAATTAAATCAAGAAACTGATTAGTATAAATTAATATTCAATTCACTGAAATTAATATTACTGAAAATAATAGAGAGGTTAAGATCCTAAACGGGTGCCTGTACGCGTACGTAAAAGTATATAGTTATATGTACACGTTATATACGGGTAAAAGCGAATCAAGATCTTGTACAACGTGTATGTGTACGTGTTACAATGAAACATTTTATAACCAATCAAATACAATATTATCTTTTATCCAAATCAAATGAAAATAGCGGCGGATTTTAAACTTTTGGTGGCATTATCAGCGGATGACGAGATTTTGCTTTTAACTTCTTTTAAAGACAGGGATGTTTTAGACATAAAAACACTCAGGATTTACATCCAATTTTTACTTTTAAAAATGAGATTCATGATGTAAATTTTTTGATATTTGAACTTACTTCTTGTGAAACAAATGATCATAAAAAATTCATGACTTTTTTTCAAAAAATACATTTAAAACCTTGACGTTTTTAAAAACATGTACTTGACGTTTTACAAGTTCTATAATACGTGTACGGAAAGAAGACGTCATGTGACATCTCTGAACTGGTGACGTAATCCACAACAAATCTGAATACATGTACACGTTCACGTACCCATTTTAGAATCTTAACCTCTCTAATATACTGAGATTTCTTTTATATTTCCTTTTTTATATAAATAAAAACTTTATTTGACATTCCATTAACTGTAATAAACAACAACTATGTGTAACTAACTAGTTTGACTAATATTTTTTCATCTTATGATTCCATGTTTATCTACTATCATTTCAGTAACTTGGTTTTTACTAAAATTCTCTAACAAGTTTTATTTATGAATTAACTAGTCCTATGTACCAAATCAATAAAGGATTAATTAATTATTTAAATACCTATTGTTGTAACCAACTGAACTTTTCCCATTACTGTAACACTATGTTATTAAATCCTTGTATTAACACATCCTTTTATGTCCAACTTTTTTTCTGTTTTTCTAGATCACAAATAAGGCTTTTTCCTTTGAGTAACACTGTACTCTAAAAGAGGATAAAAATACCCCTCTGTCTCTGTGATTTGTTAAGAAATATTGGACCAATTATAAATGGACCTCTGTAGGATATAAATGTTTGTGTAATAGTTATAATATCAGACAGATTATAAGTTTGTATTAAGTCATGCATATTAATATATTTATACAGTATGATTTCTCCTGCTGTTTCTCAGACCACTCCTAGAGAGGAGATAGTGATCTGTGGTCACAGCTAGCTCTAGAGGAGTCTGTTAGACCCCTCATCACACACTTACTACATAGCTACCATGCTGTGAAGAAGAAACAAAAGTTAATGTCCAGCTGTTCTTGCATTCAGTACATTTTTATTTTTGCCTTCTTTTAACCTCTATGACATAAAGAAAATTAAAACTCTTTGTCTTTACTAATTATTATTCTCTGTTCTCAAATGCTTCATTAAATCTAAAAGCACCATCAAATATATCTACAACACAGCCATCAATACTAACTTAAAGATGAGTTATAACATTTAGTTTTGCCCATATAATCATCATTATCATTATTATTGTTTATTATAATTATTACTATTATTATTATTATATTAATGTTATGGTATACCTTTATCATTTTTATCATATTTTTTTGCAATTTTTTTGGATTACTGGTAGAAAATTTATGAAAAAATATTCACAGAAACTAAATACTGGTTCAACAGTTTTTGAATAAAAATTTTGCTATATGTGTGCCTTGCTATTATTTTTTTAAACATTTTACTGACTTTTGCTTATAAGAGCCCATGACATTGCAAAATATAATGTATTTTGCAATAATCTTGTTTATCAATTTTACTGCAAAACAAGAAAAGTTAAACTTCAAACTTCAATGACATTTTACAGGGGAAATCACTATGAAGAAAATCTTCACAAAAACACTGATCTATTATAAATACAGAGTGCAGACACCATATGGAAAACATTCATATTAATATAATAACTACCTTTTGATAAAATATTTTGATGTAGATCATCATTCAAATTTAATTAAGATAATGTGCATTATTGATAAGCATATTTATAATAGTAATATTTATACCATCAGTATTGTAATAAAAGTCAGACTGACTACAAATTGTAGCAGAACTTTAAGGTAGGATACATGGTTATTTTTTGGACTTTTTCCTAAAGATTCATCCTCTGTCTCAATGAATTAGAAGTTTGGCTTTGGCATCAGTTATTACTGACCTAAGAATGACCAAGAGAAAACCTGTAATTTTTACATACCAAGGCAATATGTAATTATACGGACATGAATAGCATTCTTAACTAATTAGTAAATACTATAACCTCGTTACCAGATACAAGGTAATGCTGGCAAAATATATAACAATTAGAAATTTCTATGAAGGTTATGTTGTAAAATATTTTGGAAATGTATGTGTACATAAATACTCAATGGCACTAAACAAATTAAAAAAAATTACCTAATCAAAATTTAATTGATTGATTGATGGAGTTTCATGTCCAGTCCAAGATGTTTCAGGCTTATATCAAGACATCACTAAATTAAGTGGCTGGTGCTTGGTGAAAGAACAGTCATTACCTATTTTCAAGACTTGGTAAGACCTAGTCAAGGTCCAAACCATGATCTCCCTCACACTGAGTGGAACTAAAAGGAGCCACAAAAACAACGGTTAAAACAACAAACAGCTATATAAATACCAGTAATGCTTATAATGTTATACTTACTGAACAAAATAACAACAACATAAACAACCAATGAAAAAGCAAACTAGATACAATAATAATAAAGATGTTGTCAAAGGGAAATAATTGCATTTGTGGGGAAATTCAATTTATAGAAAGTTTGAATTCTGAAAAAATTAGAATTTGAACAAAAAAGTCAGAAAACTATGAAAGATGGACATATACAATAAATACACACAAAAATAAATCATAATGTCATGGGGACACTCAATAATGTGTAAAAAAAAAAAAAAAAAAAAAAGGGTAAATTTAAACATCCCCTACAAAGAAGAAATTTGGTAAATAAATAGAACCATTTTGGAAATCTTCAGAGTGTTATCAAAGAAAATAAATTCAAACTATGATATAAAACCCAGATTTATATTCCTCTCCGAAAAACCACTTCAAAACCAACTTGTCTGGAGTCACAATCTACCATGCACTATTGGTACACGAATGTATGTAAATAAACATATGGAAATTGACTTAAGGATATATTTTAAAGATGGGTATAACATGTAGCAGATTTTTAGTAAGAGGTATCTTGTCAGCTCTCCTCCTCCTTATACACAACTGGTAGTGGGATATAGATAAAACAGTTACTGGGTCATTCATCTTTAAATACTACAAAAAACTATCTTTACTTTAATCTTAAAATTTGTAACACATGATAAGATTTCTATAGCATAACAAGTACCATGTAAATTCAAATTTCTGTTTATTTAGCAATATATACTTTTTACACATTTTATGATAAGGTTACATAACTTAATGCTTTTTTGCCTGACTTTTATTAAACATAAGTCATAAAATTTAGAGTCTAGAAATATTTATTTCAAAATTCTATCAAAATATCTAAATATGCTAAAAGAAGAGGATAAAAAATATATGAATACTTTATTTTGGTCTCATTTGAACGAAAAGGAATAACTTGGCATTATAATAAGAACTTATGAATTAGCAAAATTTTGCAGAAAACAGAAGTACCAGAACATCAAAATGATATAATCAGTGTTAAATTTTTTCAAATCTTTTCAAATCATCATTGGTAAATAGACAATTGAGAAATCATAACTTAGACAAAACAATTATGAATATAAAATCAATCAAAGACCTGATAATAAAACATAAAATGAATGATATATGATGATATGTTTATATGAACCAAGAAATCTGTCATCAAACCAAAGCAATGTTTTACTTTTTTTAAAAAAAATAAAATAATTTTAAAAATATATTGTGAGTGAATTTTTTAAAAAAAAATATAAACATCAGAGGTAATGAATGCTTGGAAAAAATCCAAGGGTATGATAACCAAAAAGTGTTAAAAAAAACCCAAATCCAACAAAAATTGATAAGCCATATAACAAATGAGAAAGAATAAATTGGCTAAATGTTTAGAAATTTACAAAGCCTTCCTGGACTTAGGGAGCAATTCAATCATATGTTATTTCTTGGATGAATGACTATGATGTAGAATCGGAATGTCAGAATACCACAGCTATGATAGAGTCCGATTTTACGAGAAAGACAGGTTGGAATATATAGAACTTTGTGAGTCATGTTTACCAATGTGAATGAAGTATACATAATCTTACATATGTCTATACTCCCACCTGCTTTAAATTCCACACAAAGCTCTCATCTTGGAGCCATCTTTTTCTTGGTAAAGATATTCAGGAATTTCGAAATGGTTTTGTAAACAAAATAAACAAGCATAAGTTGATCCAGAAAGTTCAAGATAGAACATCTTCTAAACAATTTGATTTCAATTCAAGTTATACCACCTGTGGTATATTAACAGTTTATTTAAAACATATTTTTGACTTCAGTGTTTTAAAATACTGGTATCTGGTCCAATGTTGATAAAATGTCAGAAAAGTTTGTGAAAACAGTTAATATTTATATAATCTTTATGCTCCTGATTCATTGTTTAAAACTGTCTGAAGTTAAGATTGATAAAGCTGATGTGAATATTTCATCAGCAACAGAACTATTTATAGCATGTGTGATTAGGAAAATCTGAATACTTATGATGACTTTTACACATAAATACAATGACCACACTGCACTGATTTAAATAGGTAGTCATGTACTTTTAGCTGCACAATTTCACTGGAACTTGAAAATACCTTATTACTCAACACAACTTACCAATTTAAGTAAGTGTAAAACAGTTGTTTTGTTTTTATTCCCAAAAAGCATAATGCAGAAGTAAACATTAGTTTATTTCTTGTATCATCATCATCACCATCATCATCATTAGCAGCAGCATCATCATCATCATCTGATATCTAAACAATAGTAAATCCTCATTATGGTGCCACTTTGCCACTTGATTTATCCCGATACAATATTTTGAAGTCCCAAAATCTATTTCTTCTATCTTTTTCCCATAAGCTACTCTCTATTTATTGCCAAAATGCAAAAATTCTGACCATAAAAATGGTGGCAATGAGGAGAGGTACATTGTATTATTATAATCGATTTGTGAATAAGACATTACAGAAAGACCAGACCTTTACCCTTGACCAATCTACTATATACTGATTACAGCAGTATTTAATTTTAGTGTACTAGCAACACAAAACATTTTTCTTTTAATATCCCATATTCAAGTATATTTAGATGATCTATTATGAAATCATTTATCAGAAAAGAAAAGTATAAATTTGTAAAGTGGAAAATTTGTTTTTGTTAGTTTCTGTTTAAACTAAAGTAAGTTTTGTAATACAAACTATTTTGTTGACATATAAATTGGTGAGTCAAGGTTTCCATGTAAAAACAGTTAAATCTATACAACATGAAAATTAATAAATGATTTTTCAATAAATTTCATGAATCAGCCATAAAAAAAAGATAGATGCGACTTTATGCACAATTCAATTATCTGATAATGCACAATTCAATTATCTGATAAATCAGGTTCCAGTTTATAATCAGAAAAGTATCGGAGCCAATGAGTTACAGAGGTTTGTAGTTCTTAATGACTCTCTGATATTGTATCAATATGTTACTCTACTGCAGCTACATTCTTTACATTTCCGTACCTCCGTTGTCTTGATTAGACTTGACGTTAATGACTGAACGTTCAAAGGAATCTTACTGTTCTCCAACATTGTATTCTGTCACATATAGCAGTAATTACATTGAGAACACTTAGCTTTCCCTATTACTATAAATTGAACATAAAAGTGTTTCAAGCATCATATAATAAATTAAATCTCTTTATTTTATTTATAACATGATATAGTCTCTTTACATGATAAGCATGCAGTCAAAATCAATTGTCTAGGAAGAAAGAAGGTACCAGCCAGTAGTCATCACGGAGAACATCTCAGGAAGCTGTGCAACCAATTACAGCTGTGAATACTTAAAACAAGACAATCTAAACACAAATTTTACAATACTTTAATCAAGATCAAGATAATATCTGATACTGCAGTGTTATAAAACTTAATACTTAACACAGAAACTTCACTGTTAATCAAATTTTACTGAAATTCTTTAAACAACTTCTGCATCAACATAAATAACATAAAATTTAAACTTTTGCATCATTGATAGCTGACTCCCAATTGTCTGCCTTTTCAGTTAAATCCACTTGATAAAGAAACTGTTATAACACTGATGCAAAGTTAGGTTTTTGATTCTGAATGTACAAGCATGTCAAACTGCTAATAACAGTCTAATAAAATCAACTGCATTTAGATTTAAAGGTATTTTAAATTGATTGTAGAACAAGACTTTCTTCAAAACAGAAGTACTGTTTTTATAACAAGACATTTGATTAAATTAACCAAAAGGTACTGGCAGATTTTTTATTTACATAATATAGAAATATGGTTTTTAATCATTTGGAAACCTTTAATGTCTGCTGATGTATGTTTCACTTGTGGTTGCAATTATAAGCCAAAGGCAAAGGGGGCACTAATGAAAAAATATGTTACTCTGTAAAACAAAATTGTTAGAATTTAGTAGCCAATTGCACTAAAGCCAACAGATTTTTGCAGAAAACATATGTTAGGGTCATCATCCTGTATTCTTGATATCTTCATTATTAAAAATATCTTGTGCATGATCAAAAGATATGATCATGAATCAAAAGATAAGCTGACCAATCAACAATTTAATCTAACAATGAAGCAACCTTTGAACTGTCTCTAATTAACTGTGCCTTTTGTTGATTTCATGACTTGTGTTTAATGTTTTCCTTTTTGAAGAAAACCTTTAAAAGATTTTTTTTTCATGAAAAAAAATCTTTCAGAGGTTTTCTTCAAAAAGTACAAATGACCAATAATGTTTTTCAACAACAAAGTATTTTATGACTTTTGTGTATAGATTTCATTCATAAGTAGTTCTATGGGTACAAAACTTCCTGATGGAAGCCGACTTCAGCACTGGACACAGTCCATTATCTGATTAGCCCTACCAAGTACAATCAGACAGAGACCATCTGGACCTCATGATTTAGGATATATATATATATATACTGTCCATTATAAAAGTTTTTATATATTACATAGATAAAGTATACCATATGTAAATATACAAATAAGTGCCCTCCAAGAAAACCACAAGATATGATAGACAATGAGAGAAATAGCAGCTTTTATCAACTAATGGATGGAGAACCTTAGTCAATACATTACAGGTATGACTTAGGAATGACACAGTCACTATAGGTAGTAACAGAAGTCTAGACTAACCATACATTATTTTGTAAGTCATAATTCATCTTCTATGTCAGGTTTCTAAATTTTATCAAATCCATGACAGCAAGCTTTTCTTGAAACAAATGCTCTGGCCATTCGACAAGAGTACAAACAACACTGAATGAAGCCAGTGTACAAATAAAAGAAAACAAGAGGCCCATCGGCCTTAACGCTGACCTGAGGATATGGCCCACCTGAGGATATATCCAAAATCATTTGCAAAAATACATAAAATATTCTAATATACATGCCTATAAAAAAAGTTAATAGTTTTCAAGATAATTAACAATTTGAGTCTTTTGAAGGTTATTTCAAGAAAAAGTCAAAACTGAAAACCCCATGTCAATATCTATTCATATAGTAAAGTTATAATAATTTGAAGCCATTTTATGAAATTTTTAAAATTAAACGCAAAAACGGGTTACCTAATTTTTTACCAAATTTCACGAAATGAACAATTTATAAGCTTAAGACCCTAGAGAAGCCAAATATCAGATCAGATTTTTTCTCCCATCATCACTTTTGGAGAAGAAGATTTTTTTGAAGTTTTTTGGAACCATAGGTAACCTTGACCTAGTTTTGGGAGCCATGACAACATCAGGAACAAATCTGAATTGCACTGGCCCATATATACATCTGACTAAGTATCATTGAAATCTACCTTTACGTGGACACCGACACCGACGCCGACGATGACAGACAAATTTTGATCAGAAAATGTCACTTGAGCCTTTGGCTCAGGTGAAATAATAAAAATGAAATCTTTTTTTCATTATCTAACTGTATATTTGATTTTCTGGTTGAAGCTTTATTGGTAGACACGATACAGTTTGATTTCAGTAAAAAGCTTACCAAAGACTTGTTTAGGCAATATTATCTAATTCAATGATCTGCATAAAGGTATCCCTTCTTCTTGTTTGAAGCAAGATTTTTTTTCTGCATTCAAAATGATATAATGGGTAGCAGGAAATGGACACTATAACACAATTAAAGTAACACCCCAATATTTACAATTGGGTCATGACACTCATCAAATTTGTTAATAACTAGTGGAAATTCTTAACTTATTTGTACTTCTAAAAACTTCTAAGAATCCTCTCATAGTACTTATGTACCAATTTCTGCCCACGTAACTTCAGACAGCTACTTCTACTCCAAACTATTTACTTAATGACAGTTTAAAGATTATTAGCAAAAAGATTTAATGGTGTTGCAAAGGTAAGATAAATGAGGCATTCTTAGGTAAGACAGTTGACCTAATTACTATTAGCGTGAAGGTAATGATGCTATCAGTAATATTTGGCACTGAAATATCACGTTGTGAAGAATCTTACATTGTCAGTTACTTATCTACAATGCAGAGGAAGAAAATGGCAGACATACATCTACCCTATAAGTACTTCATTCAAAACTCTGTCCAAATTAAACTGTTTCTTTTTATTGCATCATGTTTAAATGCAATTCAGATTACTGTAAAATTATTCTTTTCTTTACAAAATTCATTTTAAAATGATCTGTAGAACACTTGTGTTTTTCTATGACCTTGAAACATTGTAGTCTAATATAAGAGTCAGATTGGTGAGATCGTTTTAGTAGTTAAGTGAAAAAGAACCTATATAGTCTTTTCTTGATATGGATTGTTTTAAATATTTTGTTTATGGCAGAGATTATTCAAGTATGTTTAAAATTAAATGACTCTCAAAGTTACAAGTGGTACATTACTCTTTTGTATGTTATCCATCTGCTTCCATTAACTACAAAATACCTATTCCTAAAACAAATTTATTTTGCCACACATTTTGAAAATTGGCTATGTAGGTGGTATTTGCAATAGGTATGTCCAATTCAACATTGACAGAGGTGAAATTTATGGGCAAATGAATTGAGGGTTGTGGGTTTGTATCCCAGCCAGAATACATGGAAACTTGAGCTTAGACATTTAATTTCAATTGTTCTAGTCTACCCAGCTGCCAAAATAATGGGCAACCATATCTATGATGGGGATTAAACTTGCAATGGACTGACATCCAATCCAAGAAAGAATATTCCTAGTCACTGCAAGTCACTGAAATGGGAAAAGCACCAGCTTAAGTTAGCCTTTAGGCTGAAGACCACCTTAAATTAGTCTATTGGCTCAAGACAGACTGAAACTTTAACTCATCATAGTGCTGTGTTAAATCTAAAATAGTACAAAAAGACTTGAAATGTCTTGCATTCAGGTTCACTTGCCTTTTTTGCAAGTTAAGGCTTAGTAATCACATTAATCACCATGATTAAAAATTATTCTGACATAAAAGTATTTATTAGATATTTATGTTGTTATTTTATATAAAAATATTATCTTTATAAAGATTGCCCAACACAGTAAAGTTTTAACATTTGTGTTTGTCTTTTGTTTCCTTGTCTAATTTGGTTGTTTCATCACTGACTTGTACTGGCTTATATTTTGTGATGTATTGTGTTGTACATTTTTTCAATTCAATTTGTTTTATTTCAGGAAAAATGTTGTGAAACAGTTAGAAGACACATTCTCCATTTATCTGAGTCCTGTTACATGCTTTTCTAAATTGAAAGCCATAAACATGATACAATTGTACAGAAAAGGCCATATTTCTAAACTAGTTCTGGATAATTAAAATCATTCTAAGGAAAAGTGACATTTGACCTTTTATAAACTTGTACAATTTGACCACATATTGACACTATCTAAAGGGAACATTTGGATAGAGATAGCTAGTCTGAATCAACTGATATAAAAGGGTAGATTTTGTCAGTATTACTATAAAGTTCCCATTTATCTTGGCAGTAACCTTCATCAGTAGAGTTTCAGAAGTAATGGAAGGGGGGAGGTCAATGTCCCTCCTCAGGTTATTTGGATTAGCAATCTGACATTACTTATCTTGTGTCTTGTACTTAACCCTACCATTAGAGAAATTTTCATCATGTACATCTCATCACAAACATTCTAACACATCGTTATACAGTAAATAACATCAAAACATATCCAAGAATAAATACATGTTTGTTACATTTATAATTTAGATACAATATATACATGTATATAGTTTCCAGGTGAGAATCTGCTGATTCAGCAAAAATTATCTGTAAAGTAAAATGGTGTTAATTATGCCTGAAATTAATAAACATCATCTTCAGTTCTCTTTAAAACATTTGAAATTATATTACAGGGTATATTATGTTATACTGACAAGCTTCCTCTGTAAAATACATGAGGTGATAAAAGGAAAAGGTTTATAAATATATCTAAGACAATATGACCTTGAACAAAAGATAGTTCATAATTTAGAATTATTTGTAAAGTGGAATCAGCCAAAGCATAGCAGTTGCAGCATAGTATTAATTACTTTGTAATGTATAGTATAAACAACATTCATAATATGAGTTTATGTCCATTCTAGAATCTGATGAGCATCTTGGCTTTTCACTATCATGTATTTTTCTGGCTCTTAACATCTTTAAAATCAACGCCATAATATATCAGATTTCAATAATATTTAAATGCAGCATTTAAAGCATGTGTTGAGTCTACAATCAGATCAGTTAAGAAATCACACAAACTTGAAATATAAGTCTGATTTTAATCTCTCAACAGTGTCAAAATATGAAATAAAGCATGCATCTTCATCATTAAATGGACAACCCATATATATGTGAATTATGACCTTGATAGCCAATGGTCCTAATAATAAGAATCAAACTCAAATTTTTACTCAAAACCTTTGGAGGTGAGACATAGTAATTCAAGACATAACAGTGAGAGTTAGTCTACAAAATATATCTGATTCTTACAATTCAATGTCACTCTTATTTAAAACTGGAACAGTTTATGTATTTCCAAATTAAAAACTACAGAGTGGAATAATGGTCTTTTACTTCAAGTCAATATTCTTTTACTTACAATAAGGTAATTATTCTAGGGATGGTAGATGAAACCAGGGTACCTATAGAAAACTACTTACTGGCAAGCACACTGACAAAATGTCTCAAATTCAGACATTCTAATTAGAATTTAAACCTAGGTGGTGACAGGTGTTTTATCTGGAAGTTTATACTTTAGACCACTGAGTCAATAAGAAAAGACTAACAGAGCCAGTGATTATCTCTGAGTAAATAGAGTAAAGCACATCTATTCATGACTGGAACTTAATATCTTGCTTAAGAAAATAATGGGGATTGAACCCCCAACCCTTGAATTATAAGTCAACAGGCTTAACTACATACCCTATCTCTAATGACTTAGATTAAGTCTTCCTAACCTATCCATGAACTATATAAAATAAAAACAAATATTTTTTTAATTAAAGTAATCAAATTTTCTGAATTTGTAATACAAATCATCTTTTTCATATTTAACTGAACATTTATTGGTGTTTTTATGTAGAAAATAAGTATTAAGAATTAGCTCAGATACAAATAAGATAAGGATGTTTTATTATAAAAACACATGGGTCAGTCAGCAGTAACCTGGCTATGTACCTAGATCTTCTTCTAGGAAGGAGGGATGTAAATGTTTAAAACCAGGAAGTAAATATAAACACCTGTCCTCATCCAGGTTTTAAATAGGTACTTTAACAACATCTTAATGTTTATATACAACTAGGACAGGATGTTGCTTTAGCATGTTAAGGATTTATGTCTTTTAATCATGTGTACATTTATTATTTTAAATTGATTCTAAATGAGATTTAAAACTGAACGAGACAAATAACAAATCAGAAAAAATGGTAATATGTAAACCAAAAAAAATAATAATAATAAAAAAAAAAAAAAAAAATAAAAATAAAAAATAAATAAATAAATAAAAGAATATATATATAAAAAAATAAATAAATAAAAGAATATATAAAAGATTTTAGGATTATTTTACTCTGGTATTGAAAAAAAATACATGATGATATAACTAAATGTTATTAGCACATTTATCTACAGAAGGTAAAAGACCAAATTTCAGGATTTTATTTGATAATATTATACATGTATCAAAATTTAAAAAGAATACTAGATAAAAGCTTAATAAGCTTTCTAATTGACATACATGTATGTTTCCAGAGCAATTGATAAATAGGGTTGCTTTATTGCAGTTTTACAGCCAAGTCAAGATTTCTTACAAATGGAGACATCTTAACCAGCTTTGGGTCAAGTTGCAAATATTTTCCTATACTATGGCATTGTGAAGTAAGAGTTCTCCAATGTGCATGCCTACTATGAAACTGAACATTTGATTCAGTTCTTGGTAATCTTTAAGTTTTAAAATTTTCCTGTTCAAAGGACTCATAATATGCCAATCATGATGGTCCACAAAAGCTGAATTATTATTAAACCTTTGCAAGACAAGGGCTGAGTTTCTTGCTGAACTTATTCAGATACCACAGTGCTAAATACTAGTATTTATTAAGTTTCTATTTGAGCCAAGGATAAGAGTGATTTTTCAAGGGATAATCTCAAAGACTAATTTCTGTGACAAATTTTCCAGAAGAAATGGTTCAATTTCTACCTAGTATTATTAGTGCAAAGTATGCGACTCTAAATTTAACATGTAACAAAGCTTACTGGAAAGTAACTGTCACATTCATGTACAAGATGTACTTTTCAAAGGCATTAGTTTATAAATCATTTTAAAATAAAATTGTACATCAATGTTAAACCCACAAACATTTCAAAAACAAGCTGCTTTTAATTTGATGTGAAATTTCTGAAATTATTGAGGGTGCATTGATAAGACTGGTGTGAATGTACTGACCTCAACTTTCAACATGACTTAATGTTTTTCTGATTTTATAAACACAGACATTTTATGTTCTGTAGAGATAAGTTTTTAACACAGTCATTTTAAACTACAGTAGTCAGGTAGTTGCTGGCATTCTGACAGTTTTAGTACTACTATATGTTACTATGGTGTAAGTCCAGATGGTTTGATTTCTATGTACTTTTACTTACACAATTTACGACTTTACAGGTTCAATATAAAACATCTTTAACTGTTAACTAGTGTCTTATCAGGTGATACTGTTTACCTTCTTCTTGAACTCTTAAACTTTTTTTACTATCACTATGAAAATTCTTACAAACTTTGAATTTCAAAATAGCATTTTAGAACTAAGAAGCATTGCTAGAACAGGGAAAAAAATAAATAAATAAACAACAACAACAATAACAACAACAAAAACATATGATCAATGTGCAAATAACAAACATTGTCAATTTCCAAACAAGTTATGTTAGATAAACACTAAGTACCTCAAGCCATTCAATGTTAAAAAGGTCAGAAGTCAAGGTTATATATAGTAAATAAAAGGTCTTTTCAAAAAGAATACACAAACAATAAAATAAGAAAAAAAGATATACAGCATAGGAAATGTGTAGACAGAAAGACTATCATAAAGCCAAAAACAACATCTAGATCAATCAATACAAGGCAAAAGAATTAAACAGAAAATAACAAAGTCAAAACAAGAGTATATCACAAGTTTTGGGAAAATAACTTTGAATTAAATGTACATTTTTACAACTTAAAATCACTTAATTTAAATTATTCAACTAATTGTTTAATCAGTTTTTTAATACAAGAAATACTTCTTTATATTAGTGAGAAGTTTGATGAACTACAACAACTGTTAAAATACATTAAATACTTTAATGATGATGATGATGAAGTTTTCTTGGCCAGTACATGGACATCATGCAGATTAAGTAATTTGACAGATGTGTAAAAAATTATGTATATAAAGGGTGAATAAGTTCAAAATTAAATCTCATATGAATACATCTTGTTCTGAACATCTTTTTACTAATTCAACTTCATTAATGATAGTTTTGCCATAGATTTACCAGTTTGAAATTCAGTATCAACCAACTTGTTATGAGACATCAACCACTTCGTTATGTGACATCAATCATCTTGTTATATGACATCAACCACCTTGTAATGTGAGACATCAACCACCTTGTAATGTGACATCAACCACCTTGATATGTAATATAAACCACTTTGTTATGTGACATCAACTTCCTTGTTATTCAACATCAACCACCTTGTGTGACATCAACCACCTCGTTTTGTGACATCAACTATCTCGTTATGTGACATCAACCACCTTGTTATGTGACATAAACCCCCTTATTATGTAGCATCAACCACTTTGTTATGTGACATCGATCACCTTGTTATTCAACATCAACCACCTTGTTATGTGAAATCAAATACCTTGTTTTGTGACATCAACCACCTTGTTATGTGTCAACTCAGTGTGATATCATTACAATACTCATAACATTACACTTGAACATGTGACTTTTTACAGAACATTTTAAGCAAAACAGTATTTTATATAACCATTACTTATCACCTGCTGTAGAAAACTGAAACATTAAATTACATATCAATTTGAAGTTTGAGGGGCCTCAGTAACCAATTGGTCTAATAAATGGATCACAATGCCTCTCACGGTCTACGTTAGAATCCCATATGGGCAAAGGCTAGTGTAAGAATGTTTGTCAGTTTGCTTGCTGATGACTGATGGCTTCCTTGGTTCCTTACCATTCTTGAACTGACTGCCTGAATATAAGTGAAAGATTCTTGACTGGGGCATAAAACACCATTAATCCAATCTAATTTGAAATTTAAATTTCAGCCAAGTTTATTTTTGTCAAAATGAAACACTTGATTTTATTCTTAAAAGGTAACAATGTACAGATAATTTTAAGTTGAACTTTAATTGTGGCATTTTAATTATGGATTTGTTAACTTTTGTGTATATATCTTAAATTAAAAATAATTTAAATCTTGAGTTGACAGGTGTGTGGATCATGTTAAAATTGGCATCTGTTAAAATCTCAAAACTACATCAAAGTGTTTCTTTTTTTACAAAAGGCATAAATCTGTAAAACTTGGAATTTACAAAGTCTAAATATTTATATGTAGTATAAACAGTCCTTGAAATACTTACTTACAATACAAGCACTGTTCAGATTTTAGGAAATAAAACATGTTTCTTCTTAAAGTAGTTCTTGTATAGGGAATTATTTACAAGTAATGGAGAGGAAATAATTTCCAGGTTTTTATAGCTGAAGTCAATATGTTTGAAACATGATTTCTAATGCCTATAATGCCACAATAATAATACAATTCCTTCCAGGGATTAAACATTTTTTTGCAGGAACAAAAACAAATAGCTAAAATCCATAAATTATATATATATACTAGTAGTTTATGTATCACAGCTATAATGAAAAATACAGCTGAGATATTAAAAATCACACTAAACAATACATTTAATATCTATTTTTTTATACAAAGGTATGAATCAGAAGGTCAAATATTTTTCAAAAAGTTGAATTTTACTTACCTACAGTAGATGTATTTTGTACTAAACAAGCCATGGTTACAAACAACAGAAAACAGTGGTGACAGGAAGTGACAATCAGCTGTTTACGATGAGAATCAGCTGATTACTGAAGAAATGTCAGCTGTTCAAGATATAATGGCAATACACTATCAAACATCATCTTGGTCCGTTATCATAGTCCCTCTGTAAATTTCTAATGTAAAGGAATGTTCAGATTTTTCCCAAAGGGTTATAAAATGATGTCAGTGATTCATGTCAGAATCTTGACAATGTTTACAGCTGTTTGAGTGCACCACCGGTAATCTGTCCGGTAATCTGTCCGGGCCAGCTGCAATGGCTGACGAGGCTGTGCATCACAACAGCTTACCTAAAGACCCTCAAAACACCTACAACATAATGCACATCCATACACTGGATCATTCTACTGTAGGTATAGGGGAGAAATGATATAAAATAGATAAGAAGAATTTTGGGATAAACCACAGTGGAGATGATTACTACTCTGTCAGTTATATATACAACAAACAGATAGGAAGATGTTCCACTGGGTAACAAATAGATGTTTTCAATCTTTATATCCCTGATGAATATCATCCATTTGTAACACAGGAAACCACAGCCCCCCTAGGGAGCCCTTGATCTATAATTAAGTGCACACAAATTACAAGCTGTTTGAATCTGGCTAATTATCACATATTTTGGAATAATACTGATCTCAATCAAGTTAAAGCTGAAGTGCCCAACATAAGCAAACAATACAAGATAATACTCTATAACTATAGTAATGTCACAAATTAATACTTGCCCGACCAATGTAAACTTCTTCCACTTATCTAAACCATTGCTAATGATGGACTCAATTAACTATTACACAAAGGTACTAAAAAACCCCAGGTAAAACTAGATAAAAAAAACTTCCTTAATTTTACAACTGATTTTAACTGCAGTTTTTGATTCCTTGTGAAATAATAACCAATCAACAATCAATGACCTTATTTCTAAAACAGAATGTATAGAATTTAATATTTCCATTATTTTCAATACGAACAGGATTTGTCACAACTGAGTTAGGAAGTACTAAAATTATGTAAGAAAAAGTACAAATGTCATGGCATTCTGAAATGTTATTGAACAATAAAATACAGTAGAAAGCTTGTTGTTAGCTAACAAGAGGCCCAATAGGGCCTGTGATGCTCAACTGGCTGCATATGTAAGACAATGTTTGTTTTTGATTGAAATGCTGTTTAACGTTCAACTCAAAAATATTTCACTTATATGGAGACTGTCAATTTTGGAAATGGTGGAGGGCACTGGATTATAGGAGAAAACCACAACCAAGCAGCAAGTTTACTGACAAACTTTCAAAGATGAAGTGCTAGCCCACTTGGCATTAATGCACAATGTCAGGGGTGAAAGGTGCTGTGATTCGTAACATCGAATGTTTAAGACCACACAGCCACTGTGGTGCCTTTAAGACAATGTGATGTGGTTACCATAATTGGTTCATCAGCTTAAGATGGGAAATAAATTGAGCTTATGACCATTTTTGCTTCAATAAAGCCTACTTTGCAACACACACATGCAGGCATGCTTCACTATGCCATAAACTCAGCTTGGTTTAGCCAGTTGAGCTTAGAATAGATCCACAATGGCTTTTTTATATATATATATATATATATATATCTAGTAACAACAGGCATCTTAGACTGGTTCAAACTTTTTTTAGGCCGATGTAGGAACCTTCCACAGGAAGTTTGGTTCCAATTTGCCCAGTGATTTTAGAGGAAAAGATTTTACTAAATATTACACCTAATTTGCATATTTCTTGAAAATTGGGTCAATAAAAATTTTTTCAGAAAAGAATATCATATATTTTGAATCCCATACAGTATACTTTCTATATTTAAAATTTGAGCTCAATTGGTGGAAAAAAAGATCAACAATGGTCTTTTTTTTTCTATTTTTAGTTATGACGGCCATCTTGGATGTCAGGCCGGGTTGCCTGGTACCACCTTTAGTCAGGCTGACATTTGGACCTTCCACACAAAATTTCATTCCACTTGGCCCAGTTGTTTCAGAGGAGAAGATTTTCAAAGATTTCACTAAATATTACACCTTAAGCATAATTCTTGAAAATTGGGTCAACGAAAAAGTTCTCATAAAAACCCTTTAAATATGTTGAATGCCCTGCTATCTACTCTCTACATTTCAAATTTGAACAAAAACGGTTAAAAAATGACTCAGCAATGGCTGTTTATGGGTTTTTGCTATTTATAATAACAGCGGCCATCTTGGATGTCTGGCGGGGTCGCCTGGTACAAACTTTGGTCTACCCCACCAAGGGACCTTCCACATTAAATTTGGTTCCAATTGGCCCAGTGGTTTCAGAGGAGAAGATTTTCAAAGAATTGATTAAATATTACACCTCATTTGCATAATTCGTAAAAATCGGGTCAACGAAAAATTTCTCATAAAAACCCGTTACATATGTTGAATGCCCCGCTATCTACTCTCTACATTTCAAATTTGAACAAAAACAGTTAAAAAATGACTCAGCAATGGCTATTTATGTGTTTTTGCTATTTATAGTAACAGCGGCCATCTTGGATGTCTGGCGGGGTCGCCTGGTACAAACTTCGTTCTACCCCACCTAGGGACCTTCCACACCAAATTTGGTTCCAATTGGCCCAGTGGTTTCAGAGGAGAAGATTTTCAAAGAATTGATTAAATATTACACCTCATTTGCATAATTCGTAAAAATCGGGTCAACGAAAAATTTCTCATAAAAACCCGTTACATATGTTGAATGCCCCGCTATCTACTCTCTACATTTCAAATTTGAACAAAAACGGTTAAAAAATGACTCAGCAATGGCTATTTATGTGTTTTTGCTATTTATAGTAACAGCGGCCATCTTGGATGTCGGGCGGGGTCGCCTGGTACAAACTTTGGTCTACCCCACCTAGGGACCTTCCACACCAAATTTGGTTCCAATTGGCCCAGTGGTTTCAGAGGAGAAGATTTTCAAAGAATTGATTAAATATTACACCTCATTTGCATAATTCGTAAAAATCGGGTCAACGAAAAATTTCTCATAAAACCCGTTACATATGTTGAATACCCCGCTATCTACTCTCTACATTTCAAATTTGAACAAAATCGGTTAAAAAATGACTCAGCAATGGCTATTTATGTGTTTTTGCTATTTATAGTAACAGCGGCCATCTTGGATGTCGGGCGGGGTCGCCTGGTACAAACTTTGGTCTACCCCACCTAGGGACCTTCCACACCAAATTTGGTTCCAATTGGCCCAGTGGTTTCAGAGGAGAAGATTTTCAAAGAATTGATTAAATATTACACCTCATTTGCATAATTCGTAAAAATCGGGTCAACGAAAAATTTCTCATAAAAACCCGTTACATATGTTAAATGCCCCGCTATCTACTCTCTACATTTCAAATTTGAACAAAATCGGTTAAAAAATGACTCAGCAATGGCTATTTATGTGTTTTTGCTATTTATAGTAACAGCGGCCATCTTGGATGTCGGGCGGGGTCGCCTGGTACAAACTTTGGTCTACCCCACCTAGGGACCTTTCACACCAAATTTGGTTCCAATTGGCCCAGTGGTTTCAGAGGAGAAGATTTTCAAAGAATTGATTAAATATTACACCTCATTTGCATAATTCGTAAAAATCGGGTCAACGAAAAATTTCTCATAAAAACCCGTTACATATGTTGAATGCCCCGCTATCTACTCTCTACATTTCAAATTTGAACAAAATCGGTTAAAAAATGACTCAGCAATGGCTATTTATGTGTTTTTGCTATTTATAGTAACAGCGGCCATCTTGGATGTCGGGCGGGGTCGCCTGGTACAAACTTTGGTCTACCCCACCTAGGGACCTTCCACACCAAATTTGGTTCCAATTGGCCCAGTGGTTTCAGAGGAGAAGATTAAAGTTTACGCACGCACGCACGGACGCACGGACGCACGGACGCACGCAAAACCATGCCATAAGCTCAGCTGGCTTTAGCCAGTTGAGCTAAAAATTCATTACAATTGACAAAATGGCAATAAAACATATTTAAAATGTCCAATTGTAGAAAAAAAAATTGAGAAATAGCTTCTTCCTCAGATTTCCATTTGTAAACATTACCTCCAGAACATAAATTAGAAAAGTGGACACAAATTAACACTGACCGTTTAGTTCAACTAACCAATCTTTTTATCCTGATTGTATTGATAGATGTTTTTTAACTGTGCATGAGGAAAAAAAAAACTTGTTGGTCGTATAGAATAAAACTATTGTTTAATTAATTGGCTATCCAAAATATGTTTAGGACAAAAGAATTAGTATTTAATAGACAGTATTTATTTAACAAAGGTTGACTGAACTAACAAATAAACGGTATGTCCTAAAAAATAAGTTTAGCTTAGACATAGTTTAGGTTTACCTAAGGTTCAGTTTTCACAGGTTTCACTATATAATGGTAAGCAGTATCTTTATCTTTCTTTTAATCAATTATTTTAAGCACAATTCTGATGTTTGGACATACAAACACATGGTTGCAAGTTGGCCATCATAAAATGAATGACTTATACACAATGGAAGATTAATTCAGCAACTATATTCAATGATCAGTTAATCAAAAACTATATTCAATGATCAGGAATTCAAGAAAAGCAGCTATAATGACCAGGAACTCAAGAAGAGTATGCATTTTTGAGTGGTACTACTCCAGTTATATGTTTACCAGTGTTTTAGATCCATATTTAATTTCAATGACCTTTGACCCTGGAACACCACTGAAAATCTTTGTTATTAACATATAATGAAAAAATTGCAATTCAAAGTTCATTTACAAAATTTTCCAATTTTAACCCCAAAAATATATGACCTACATTTTAAGGAAATTTCAGATGAACTATCTCTAAGCCTATGTCAATAGAGAATCCAAAGTCACATCAGATTTTGCCCCAATGATTGGTAACAGAGAAGATCTTAATTGTATCCCACTGTAACTTATTTAGGTTGGTGAACCACACAAGCTTGAAATGCACCTTTCCAAAAATGTTTTTGATTAGTCTCAAAGAAATCAATGAAGTAGTTTTCGAAAATGTGAAAAAGATGTCCATGATGTTTATACACATGCATGCACATGCACACTGTGCTGTGCAATAAACTCAACATGATTTGGGATATTTTGGGAGATGCCGCCAGACCAATAACAATCACCACTATGCAAGATTTTGCTCTCCATTTATCTAGTTATAAAAGAAAACTTGAAAGGAAATACAGTGCAGCTTGTGAAAACGAAACCCTGGGTAAGCCTAAACTGTGTCTTAACTGAAATATTTCACCATGGCATAATATTAATAATTTAGATATAATTAATCTATTTAACCTAAATATCTATATTGAAAGTGTTCGGTTTATACAGGATCGACTAATATATTATTAACAATCAAAAATAATCTGTGAGAAATATTCACCTACCAATTTCTATACAAACTCATAAGATTGGAAAGGATAAACAATTTTCTTACTGACATCTGTTATGGTGGGAAAATTTGTCATGATTTTTTAATGAAGTATTTTATGTTAAATTTTAATCTAGAAAGACAGACTGCAAAATGTAACAGTGGTTGCCATTTCTAAAATGAAAAATATGACATTTTCATACATGTTGATCTTAAGCATTTTGGCATCTTTGCTTATATGCATTCGTGTTGATTATTAAAACAAATTAGAATGATCATGTTGTGTGGTCATTGCATACATGTAAATATCATGAGTTTTTATTTTAAATATTTGATTGCAAATTCATGATATTATGTATTTTGACATCTGGAACTTTGAGCAGATAATATCTATGTGGAACTGAAACAGATCATACTCATTTATGATTGTTATGACATAACACCATCTAGTACAGTTATGTCGTATGATTGGCATATGTGCATTCTTTATGCAAGTTGAGAGAGATTAACAGCATTGCAGAGTTACCTTCCTAATAAGGTTTATTTTAAACTAAAGTAAGAAGTCAGAATGGCCTTGCATTACAAAGGTCACAATTACTCAGCCAAGGTCTTTATTAAAACTTTTTTGTAGACAGAAAAACTTAAATTCTTGGCCTCTTAAACATCATCTTAAATCAATTTTATAAAAAAATCCTAAATGTAGCTTAGTGCTTAAAAACATGACTGTAGCTTAGTGCTTTAAACCTAAATGTAGCTTAGTGCTTTAAACCTAAATGTATCTTAGTGCTTAAAACCTGCAGTAGCTAATGCTTAAACTTGATTAAAGCTAGTGCTAAAAAATCAATATAGCTAGTGCTTAAGAACTGAATTTAGCTAAGTCTTTAAATCTTATGTAGCAAGTGCATAAAATTTGAATGCGGCTTAGTGCTTGAAAATTGAATGTAGTAAAGTGTTTAAAAATTGAAAAGTAACTATGGATTTTGTTGAATAAGTGGTCTAAAGCATGCACTTACAGATCACATTGCATCTCACTACCTAGGTTTGTATCCCACTCAAGGACAGATACTAGTACGAGAAACTTTGTCAATTAACTTGCCAAAGTACTGTGTTTTTCTACAGGCACCTCAGATTCTTCTATCATCCCTGAAATGACCACCTAGATTTAAGTGAAAGAATCTTGACTAGGGAGGAAAACTCCATTACTCCGCAACACTTCTTGAAAAGTAATCAGACTGATAAATGGTAATGAAATGGTTTAAATTTATAGAATCCTACTCTGGATTATCTAAATAAAATGATAAAGAGATCAGAGCTTACATTCTGTAATATTTTCAGAGTTGTTACTAATGGTTAGATGGTTAAACACAGATTAATGAAGTGTAATATTTTTTGCTTTATTCTATATTGGTCTTCACATTTTGATCTAAAGTTTTTTCATATTTTTTTCTACTCAAATGTTCAGGTGTTCAAATCATTACAGTTGTACTTCTAGACAGTTTATGTGTATTTTTATGACTTCATTTTGCAACTTACACTATAAAATTCTTTAAAGGGTAAAATGCCAAGTTTCCACTAAAAGTTGATACATAGAACCACACAATATACACAATGAGTATTAAAACATGGTTTTGTCATTTGGACAATTCTATAATTTCAAACTACAGAGAATAAAATCCTTAATTTAAATTCATTACCTCTGGTTCAACAAAAACTGTAAATATGAAATATTGATAATAACCTTTCATAATCTCTCTTGTGATAATAATACAAGTGCAATGTTATGCAACAGGCAGAAAAGAAAACTTTGTCTTTGATATATTGCTAAAACAAGGTTATATCAGTATGATATTTCTATATTCAAAAGATAAAACAGGTGAACTGTAATACAGGTCTTTAAAGACACTGAACAAAGCTTCAAATACCATGTACAGAATCCACAGAACATTTTACAAAGTTTAAAATAACATACATTTAATCACTGCTTCATTTCAATGAATGCCAGTAGGGAGTTATAAAAATATTTGATTTAAAGTCCATAACCAAGTTTTATAATTATGTTTAATACAAATTGTCTAAAGTAAAGTGCAGAAATGGCTTTGAAACTCAAATTCCTTCTCTAATAATGAGGCACTCAGTGAGGGAACAGTAGAGAAAACTGAGTTACCCACAGAAAACTACTGACTTCGAAAAGGGAATTACAAACTTTCTTACACTAAAATTTGCCTGAGTAGAATTCCCGGACAAAAATTTTTTTTAGTATAAGCTTGTTGTCACCTTACTATCTGGATTAAGAAATAGGATTAGAGATTAAGCATTATTCACTTCTGTCACTTTTGAATTTCTTACCTGTCCATCAAAATCAAATTATCATAAGATTAATTATTCAACATATATATATTTATATATACAATATCTGATATTAATAAATATGTATGTATCTAGAACTCTTCCTGATCTATTTAAAGAGAGATGTCCCACTTACATCAAATTTAACAGGGAAACAACTCATAAAATAAATGTCTAACAGATAGCTAATACAACACAAAATGATATTCAACACAGTTTTAAAGTGAAACTCAACTTTAACATTAGTCATACTATGTGCTTGCAGTTAGAAGAAAAGGAACAAAGTGAAGTGAGGTTAAGCGATAATAATTTATGCACAATTAAAGGTCTTTTAATGACAATGAATAAGTCTGTTCTAAGAAAGTGGAGGAAACAGATAAACTTCGAAGACCAAACCAACAAACTTTTTCATAACAGGATCTGCAAATTCAAATTTAAATTAACTTATTGCTAGCAAAAAACTAGAGCGAAAAGCAATAAATTTATTTGTGTGCATACCAAAACACACTGAATATACTCAATAGGCTTGATGATTCCAGTACAGAATTATATCTTATTTTATAAATATCTTCTGCCAGCCAAACAAGCTTTTATATAAAAGCTTACATTTATTAAACATTAAATAGATCAAGATCAATGAATAAATTGAAAAAAATGTTTTGGGTACAAATCGAGACTAATTGATTGATTAATGGGGTTTTGCATCCCAGTCAAGAATATTTCACTTATATCCAGACATTGCCAGCTATTGGTGAGTAGGCAGAATACTGTGATAAAAATTAAATGTGTGAGCAGATAGCATCAAAAGCATTTTAAATTTTGAAACTACATGTCCAATTCTTATCTGAAGCTCTGTACCTAAAAGAAAGCCAACACACCTGAAATGCATCTAAAGTAGACATTCATAAAAAATTTCACAATTTGCAACAAATAATCAATTAAAACACTAAAGGCAGACCAGATCCTGAAAACAATTATAGTTCTTGTAATCATTACAAACTGTCAGACAGTATCATCTTTTTTTATTACCAAACACTCAGACCACAGAGGGGATCATCCTATACAACAATAGTTCAATGACACAGTAGAGACCATCAATAACTGTATAACAGATTAATAGAAGTTAATAATGAAAGAAAAAAGAACAGATACACAAAACTTACTAGATACTCCTAATGTTTATTACAAAGAATAGTCATTATGCTTTCTTCCTATACCTTTGTTTGATTTCTTCTTCAGGGTTTCAAACAAAAAGAAGGAATTGTATAAATGGGTCTACACAATGTATTATCTTCTCCCAATACAATATAAGTATATAGGGAAACGAGACAGTTGTGTTTATGCGCTGGAAATGTTTTTGCAAATATCATGAGATTTGTAAAACTAAGGGTACTAAAAACCTTTAAATCTTTCAAGTTTTTAATCAATCTACTGGAAAAAGATGGGACAGTTGGAATGTCAGGCAACACAAACTGCAAAGGTTACAAGAGAAATACACAAGAATGAATGACTGATAACAATAAACCAATTTACAACACATATCACAGGTTAACATGAACAACTAGACAATTTAAAGATACAAAAATATGAACAATCAGAAATACACAGAGACCTTGTATACTATGGAAAACAGACAGATACACCCACTTATTATTATAATGGACAATTGGACAGTGTTTGTCCAAACAAATTAATTGAACAAGTCCCTAATCCAATGCTGACCAAGTACATCTAAATATTTAGATAGGTCTACAACAGTGACCTTTTGATCTTGACTTGAAGAAGTTAACTTATTCTGGCAGTATCACAAATGTAACATTATCAAATATGATTGTGAGTGAGTGATGATAGGAGGAACAATGTCATTAATACCTGCCTGTATATACAGCCATTTTACCAAACAGCTACAAATTATCCTTAACATCAGGTGAATTAATTAACCAATATTATAATTATCTTGACAAATACATAACACAGAAATAGCGCAAACTAAGATATGCACAGACAAGTTATATTTTGTAACCTTGAAACAATACATTAAAATGCATGGAAGAATGATTGATAATATTGACAGATGGATGATGTTTTACACTGCAATTGGTAATTCATTCACCAATGTTTTACAACACTCAAATATTTTTCAATGTGGAATATATGACTGTTGACAGTACTATCTGTGTTATCTTGATTGCAAACCAGACCTTGGCCCAAGCTCAATTAGTGTTGCTCCTACAATTGAGCATAGAACTTCATTGACACTTTACAGTTCTGAATGAAAGCCAACAAGCTGCTCCAATACTTCTAAATATAGTGTGCCAAGTAGGCCAATAAAAACAAAAGCTGTCTGTTCATCTGTTTGGTGCAATAAGTCATGAACTATTGCACTTTAACATCAGATCCTATTCAACCATCATAGTAGTTATTAAACAGTATGAAATATGTGCTACAAACTCAGATTTATTTTTGCTTGTAAATTTCATTTTTTTTTTAAATTTTCAACAATGCTTTATAGTATGAAAAAGTATGTTGATTTTATACAATGCAATACCAGCACACATTTTTTCTTTGATACTGAAACAAATAACTGCATGTAAGGTTCTTAAATAAACTTTGTAGAAATTCAACAGATGTCATACAAATATTTTTCTTCCAATTTGCTTTAAAGAACACCCAATACCCTGAACTTCTAAAGGAATAAATAACTCAAAGTAATTACCAAAAACAACACTTTGCATAGTTGAAGAGATTTAAGTAATTGGGAATGTTGACATTTTGTCTAGAAAGTAAATAGGTTTAAATCAGTTTTGGAGCCAAATGAAAATAAGTGTTATTATATAAATTAATTAGTGAATTATTTTTATGCTCAAGATAATATTTGTCAGACACATGCATTCATTTAATTTAGTTCATGGGGTGACGAAAAGAAGTTAACAAGTGTTCTTAAATTTATGATACACAAAAAATGGTGTAATATCCTTTGGTATATGGGCTTTCAGTATTATATGACCTTTATTGAAATCAATTAGAACTGAAAGGAACAAGTTGCATTGCACATTATTATGATGTAAAATGTTCCAGGGAAATAAAATTGTAATATCACTGAAGAGGATCTGCTCAAGCAAGCACTGATATAGAAAAATGATAGTAAGTAGTGAAATTAGTGAATGTAGAGGTTCAGGATGTTTAGTGGCAAATATTGGCAAATGTCTTGTATATAAACGCATGTCTAAAAGAGGACTAATATTGAATTAAAGATGACAATAAGGGACACATCATAATCTGTAAATGAATACAAAAGATTACAAGTTACTAATATGTGTGCAAATTACTGTTGAACAGAGTATATAGATGAAACTATGTATTGAATAAATGTCTTTTGTTTTCAAACTGGCATTTTAATTACCTACAATGGAAGAATCAAGAGTGATTATTGTAAATATGCCAGACCTTTTCAAATGAAACATGAAAATGTAGGAAGTTTAATCACTGCATCAAGATGGACAAGACGATGTCTATTTCATTACAATATTATCAAAGTAAAACACAACAATACGGCATAATGAAAATAATATCAGATGTAGCCAGCCAGACAGGTAGTGCTTACCCTTCCGGAGCACCCGAGCCTCATTAGCGAAAGTTTATGTGTTTAACTGAATAAGCAAGATTTCAAAGATTTTATTTGCTTTTTGGATTGTGAATTGTACATGGACTTGTATGTTTGTGTTTGATATGTATAAATAGCACAATCAATGAGTAATTACAGAGTAACAAATGTCTCATTAATAAACAACAACACCACCAACACAACAACAAGTGAGTAATATAGATAACAATTCCAGAAAAACATATCAGTTTTAAATTTATTGATGATTATAAACTACAACAAATCACCAAACAATTTTACCTACATACAATTAACCATTATCACCATTTATCTATAAAGGAATTATGTGGGTTTGATTTGTCAAGTCAGCTGTAGTTACTATTTGTTTTTCAAGAAATATTACTGCTAATACCTACTTCAGTGTTAATGATTCTATTTTTTTTTTTCGCCAAAGAAAACCAATGGTCTTAATTATTTAAATTGTTATATGTAATTAAACTGTGATAAAATAAAGTAGTTGAATCTTGAAGTTAAAATAACAAAACCTTAAACATGAAAAAAAGTTTGAAAAATCTTTGAAATTGGATAGAGCATAATCATTGTTTCAGAAATAAAATCTCTGACAATAATGGCGAGGCAGTTCCAAATTGGACAAACTGTTTTGTTATTTTGTAAGGCAAAAACAAAATAAAATAAAAAAAAAGAAGAAGAAAAAATGATAAAAAATATTATCCTTGGAAGATTGGAATAAGAAATGAACCTCATTATTTTACACAACATGCATTTTTTAATTACCTTGCACATGGTTTAACCTACAAACCATTTTGTAAAATAAGTGCATTTTTTCCAAAGTTTTTCTGTTTCTCAATGATGTATTTCCTTTTTTAAAGTTATAATACTTGACACACATTTCTTCTAAGGTAAAACAGGTAAAACTTGAAATGTGGTAATGATAATTTTTTGAAATCTTTTAATGCATGACTGTGTTGAGTAATGATGCAATACTTATTGATGCAAACAGGTGCTACTCAGTTTAACCTGACTTTTACCTCATCTCTCAAAAAGAGAAGAAAAAAGAAAAGAAAAAAGACACTTAAGTCTTAGATACATTATGTATGCAATGGATGCAACATATCAAAAAGATGGAGGGACTATGAGGTATAACAAGTTATCTACAGCTTGATCTAGACAATCACCACTGACTTATTAATCTTAGACAATAACAGCTAACAGAATTTCTGGTATGTAAAGGTAACAATCATCTCTAATAAATCCTATCTCATCTTCTATCTTGTGTCTGCTTCAATAAACTGGTTAAAAAACCATTTTTATTTAATGTTGAAATGAAAACATAGTTCTTATATTAAGAGACAGTTAAAAGATTTCAAACGTTCATAATCAAAGTTGAGCTTTTTATAAAGTTCAGGATTATATCAAGGAACAGTTAAAAGATTGCAAACCTTTCTAATCAAGTTTGTGACGGCCTTGTTGGCTTAGAGGTAGAACGTCCCTTTGAGAGCAGAGGGTTCGAACACCAGATGGATCATACATATGACTAAAATCTAAGATACCTCTTCCTTGTCTGTTGCTCAGCATTACAAAGGCAGATTATCAACTTGTTAACCTAGTGTCTGGATCATGTGACTTTTGGAGTGCTAGACTAGTTTGCACTTTACTGCCTTTATGATCTAGCATATTAAAGTCACTGTGAGTTTGTGCAAGTACACAGCAGACCTTCAAACACACTTGCACATTTAACACATACACAAACTTCTTCTTAGATTAATCTTAAGAGATTAATAATCTAGCTCTTGTTGTGAACAGATGAAAAACAGCTAATGCATTAAACAACAACCAACTAGCAAATCAAATCAGGATGCAATGTAATTTTTGTTCACTAAAAGCAGGTTGGTGGTTTTTATTGGGTGCTTGAGAGGTTTTAGGAAGATAGTAGGAAAGGAAACATAGACAAAAGAAGAATTCTTAAAACAAGAGAAAATCCATAAATTGTATACAATGACAAATTTACGGGGAAGATACAAAAAATTATTTAACTAAAGATAAAACTAAGTCTTTATAAATAAAATGTATATAAATACATTACTTATACATGAATAATAGATCATATTGACTCATATTGTAGCCTAGGGCTTGGTGAACGATGAAATTGGAAATGGCATGCTCTATATTTAAAAAATTATGAAAATTTCAAAATAATTAAAGAAAGATATCTTGATTAGTTCCAAGACCCATTTCACCTATCCTTAAATACAATTTGCGTTTAAAAATATCCAAAAATTCAAATATTTTACGTAAAACATACTTATTTTTAGTAAAAGCAAATGACTAAACTTCTCCAAATAACAAACATATGACGGATGAACATCTTGTTTGTAGCAATTTTAATTTCTGTATTTATTTTTGTGTAAAGGCACTTCTATTTTTGATTAAATCAAACAAGACAGCATTAGGAATGTCAGAAAAAATGAAGCTCACCTGTACAGTTAATCAAAAATGTCTTATGTATGTCTATGTAGTCTTTACATTTACATTGCACTTGTGCTTCAGACAGAGACTATACCATAGTATAATGTATGACAAAACCCTGTTTAATAAAATGTATTTTATATTGAAAACATAATAATAACTAGTCTAACCCTATTCTTAACATAACAAATAAATTTTACAACAATTTGATACTGAAAATTTAACCCTTTTCCATGAAAACTTATAAATGCCAATTCTTGGAATGAGTGCTTATCATATCTATTTTGACCATTTTCACACCATTGTTTTCAAAATTTTATCTATGTTGATTTACTCCAGTTTTTATCCACCAAAATCTGCTATTTAAGTAAAAAGTAAATAAAAGATATCAGTAACAAAACAAAGAAAAAACAAACAATATTAGCAACAACTAAATGAAGAAACAAAGAAAAAAAAAGATAAAAAAATTTTCAAGGATGAAAAAACAGAACATATAGATTACAGTTGTATTCTGATTGAGACTAGGTAAATATTGTATAGAAGATAATGAAGAAATAACACAGACTGTTAGACTGTTATACTAATCAACATGAATCAACGAGGGTAGGATTATTATAAATATAAGCAATTGAAATGAACACCATGCATTCTGACATAACTAAGTTATAAAACATCAAAGTTACCATCTACCATTACCTGTCAGCAAGCTTATATTCTCAATCATAATTATTTCAATCTTTTTCTTTAAAAGCAAAAAACCTTAAAAACAGACATTGTTCATCAAAATGGCTCATCAGCAGTCTCCTGTACAAAAAATCTAAAACTTGTTTAGGATTATGTGCCAATATCTATATAAAGTATCTATTTTTTGCCATTTTTATTACACAAAATTAATTCTAGTTTCATGTGGCAGAAAATTTTACGGCTTCATTGCACAGACGATTTAAAATCCAACAAAAGAATTCTACCTTTTGGAATTTAAATTTACTTCTCTTAAATAGAACTTAAATCTTTTAACCTTGAAATCTTGGTGAAAAAGAAATTAACTACAGGAACCTATTTCATTAAAACTTCGTTATCTCCCTTCTTATGATCTAAAGTTTTGCTCATTTAATTTTCTAACAGCATGATTTCTCATTATGCTTGAATACAAAAAGTAACATGAGCAGTATAACTAATGTCTATGTTTTTATCTATAGAAAAAAGAATAGAAACTAAAAATATTTAAAAATAAAATTTTAACACTTTTTTCTACTGTGAACAGTTGGTACTGTTATTCACCATTGGCAAGGTAAAAATGTTCTTACTTTTACCATTGGCATTTTGAAATGGTAAAAACTAGTAGCAATAAAAAACAAAAATTAGAATGTCACCTAACAGTTGGTTAAAAATAACTAGAACATTGATAAAATATTTAATTTAAAAGTATATTCCATAAATCATTTGTAAGTAACAAATTATTTTAAAACTTCACTGAAAATTAACGGTAGTATCAAATATTTAAAGTCATTTTGACCCCTATTGTATACGAAAGCCAAAATACAGTTCAAATCAGAATAAGGTTAACAGCAGAATATCCAAAAGGTTACAATAAGTAATTACAAAATTGTTGAAAGGAGTGAAGTGGAATAATGGTGGTTTAACCACAGTCAAGAATCCCAATAAGCTTTTGGATAGTGGAGGAAACCAGATTACTTAGAAACAAGAGGCCCAATAGGGCCTGTATCGCTCACCTGACACACCCTTATTTTGTTCTTTGCTTTTTCTTTTTAAATATATCCAATCAGTAAAATGTAAACAAACTCACTAGAAATATCCTTATTTTCTATTATTTCAAGCACTATTTATCATAAATTTCCTTTCAATTGACCATGTACTTTCAGAAGATTTAGGCTAAAATAGACCTTATTTGCATTTTACATAATTATTGCAAAAATGAAAAATTGTACAGAAAAACCAATTACATATGTATAATCCCCAACATCTAGTTTCTATGTTATAAATTTCAACAAAATCAGTACATAAATAAACCCATAATGGCCATTTTTAGATTTTTGCTATTTATAGTATCGGCAGCCATCTTGGATTTCCGACAGACATGTCAAATACAATTTTGAATCTATACCACCCAAGGAGCTTCCACACTCAATATCCTTTCAATTGGCCATGTACTTTCAGAGAAGATTTTCAAAGAAATCGGCAAAAATAGACCTTATTTGCATATTACATAATTATTGCACAAACAAAAAGTCGTACGGAAAAACCCGTTATATATGTTTTATCACCCGACATCTTTTTTCTATATATTTTAAATTTCAACAAAATTGGTACATAAATAAACCCATAATGGCCCTTTTTAGATTTTTGCTATTAATAGTAATGGCAGTCATCTTGGATTTCTGACAGACATGTTGGATAAAATTTTGAATCCATACCACCCAAGAACCTACCGCACTCAATATCCTTTCAATTGGCAATGTACTTTCAGAGAAGAAGATTTTCAAAGATTTAGGCTAAAATAGACCTTATTTGCACATTACATAATTATTGCACAAATGAAAAATCGTACGGAGAAACCCGTTATATATGTTTTATTCCCCGACATCTATTTTCTATATTTCAAATTTCAACAAAATTGGTACATAAATAAACCCATAATGGCCATTTTTAGATTTTTGCTATTTATAAAAACGGCAGCCATCTTGGATTTCCGACAGACATGTCGGATACAATTTTGAATCTATACCACCCAAGGACCTTCCACACTCAATATCCTTTCAATTGGCCATGTACTTTCAGAGAAGAAGATTTTCAAAGATTTAGGCTAAAATAGACCTTATTTGCACATTACGTAATTATTGCACAAATGAAAAATCGTACGGAGAAACCCGTTATATATGTTTTATTCCCCGACATCTATTTTCTATATTTCAAATTTCAACAAAATTGGTACATAAATAAACCCATAATGGCCATTTTTAGATTTTTGCTATTTATAAAAATGGCAGCCATCTTGGATTTCCGACAGACATGTTGGATACAATTTTGAATCCATACCACCCAAGGACCTTCCGCACTCAATATCCTTTCAATTGGCAATGTACTTTCAGAGAAGAAGATTTTCAAAGATTTATGCTAAAATAGACCTTATTTGCACATTACGTAATTATTGCACAAATGAAAAATCGTACGGAAAAACCCGTTATATATGTTTTATTCCCCGACATCTTTTTTCTATATTTCAAATTTCAAAAAAATTGGTACATAAATAAACCCATAATGGCCATTTTTAGATTTTTGCTATTTATAGTAACGGCAGCCATCTTGGATTTCTGACAGACATGTCGGATACAATTTTGAATCTATACCACCCAAGGACCTTAAGCTTCCACACTCAATATCCTTTCAATTGGCCATGTACTTTCAGAGAAGAAGATTTTCAAAGCTAAAAATAGACCTTATTTGCACATTACGTAATTATTGCAAAAACTAAAAATCGCACAGAGAAACTCGTTATATATGTTTTATTCCCCGACATCTATTTTCTATATTTCAAATTTCAACAAAATCGGTACATAAATTAACCTGTAATGGCCATTTATACGTTTTTGCTATTTATAGTAATTGCAGCCATCTTGGATTTAGGACGGACATGTTGGATACAATTTTCAATCTATAGCAACTAAGGACCTTTCATACCAAATTTCATTTGAATTGGCCTATTGGTTTCAGAGAAGAAGATTAAAGTTTACGAACTGACGCACACACGCACGCTTTCTATTCCATAAGCTCACCCTGGCTTTGCCAGGTGAGCTAAAAACCACCATCTTTCCACAAGAAAACTGACAAACTTTCTCTCAAAAGGATCTGTCCATTTAGACTCCAAACCTACCCAGTAAGTGGCAAGAAAAATTTGTTTTTAGGTGCACACTTCAAATATCTGGCACTAAGGTACCTAAATTGTTGAAAGAATATCAAATTTGATTCTAAATTTGATTGTTCATGAAGAAAATTAATTAAGACAAAATGGTCAGTTTGAGTTAACAATGACTTTTCAAAAAGTTCTGAAGGACATCTGTACTAGTTAACATTTCACTTATTTGTTAATATATCATAGAAATACTGAATATTCATGTTTGCCACCAGGTCACATGAGCTATAATTTGAATTGGCTTTTCAAATGTTGGTCAGTTAAACAAGACAAAAACAAAAAACAAAAACATAACATGTTAGCAAGAAAAATACCTGTTATTGCAAATATTGATGTATGATGGACATAAAGAAAACATCTTGTATTGATTAAGTACTTGTTTTTATTGTCAGATCATCTTAACAAACAAAATAATAACACATGTTCTAGACAAAAAATAAGAAAAACACAATAAATGCAGCACCTGAGATGTCTGTTCATGATGCTGTACATGATATAAGATGATGGCATTTCTGTTTTAATTCATATTATAAGTATCTATATTCCAGCTCTGGTGAACTGGTGCTTAACCCTGGTTCTCAAGTAGTTTTGTATATATGTGACTGAAATGCTAATTGGTACATACAGTACTTATTTTAAATTTTCAAGTGAGAGAGAGAGAGAGAGAGAGAGAGAGAGAGAGAGAGAGAGAGAGAGAGAGATGACAAAAGAGTTGGATTAAAAACACTTTCTTAATTTTTAAATATATTAGATTTAGACAAACTAACTGAATTAAACCAATATCCTAGTTTATTTGTCATTGTTGAAAACTATTCAAATTCAAATTATTCAAACTAAGCAAATTGTTCTCCCTGAACCCAATAATTTTTACTACTAGAGTTATCTTACTTATAGATGTAGGGGTGTGTGGTTTGGTGTTATAATTAATTTTGCTGATTGATAATTTAAAAACCTGTTTTGGAAATTGTTTCGATTAAAGTTCAACTACTATAAAACATCTGATTTCTTTTATACAAACCAATCTTGAAGTTATATTAAAAAAAGTAATGATGTTATTAGCTAATGTCAAAAAGCATTTCAATAATACTGAAGCAGTTAAAACTGGGATGGTGAAGGATATAATGAGTAAACAGATAAAACCATCTACCTTTGAAAAGCAAGCTTATAATCTTTCTCGCACTTGAAACTGCCAAAAAAATTCTAACACAGGTAGTCTAGGTAGTAAGAAAAAGCAAAAGTCACTGTCAATAAGCTAGTGTTTTAGACCTTTAATCCCCTATTTTGTTGGAAAAAAACTTTTTTAAACTATTTAGTGACAAATTGCAACCATCCAAAGACTTACATGTATCAGGTATTTCTGAGATTTATTGGTAAGGTCAATAAAACCAAATATAATTCATTCAAAAGTTTAGATTTTGGAAAGAAAAAAGGACCTCAACAAACCAGTGAAATATGGAATCTCTAACATAAGTTTATTAAAATGTAATTTATTAACCAATAATTATTAAAACTGACACATTAATCACTGACAATATTATACACTCAATTAAACATTAAAACAAATATTTTATTGTAATTAACATATTTTATTTCTTAATTATTATAATTTCAAAATCTGTCAAATGATTTTTATAGAATTTCATATGATTTATTAAAACAATATACCTGCAAATTCAATATCTAAATATCATAAAATCTAAGACATAATAAAAGATTATAACTGACAGGTCCAGTGGATACTAAGGTGTATTATTTAACTTCAGTAATGCCCAGTAATTGTCTGTCAGTGATAATTATCCACTAGCCTACCAACATTGCCCCTAGCTTGTATATATGTGGTCAGCATCAATATCAGCATTATCAACTACAACTATAACACACCCCATCCATTCTGACATCCACTTAAAGATGAATACAGTAATTATAACACTTTGACATGACCATTGAACTTCATGCACATTTTACAAACCTAAAGTCTGTAATCTCATTAAATATTTCAACATAATATACCAAAAAATAAATAAACAAATAAATAAATAAATAAAAATAAATAAAATAATAATAATAATAATAAATAACATTAAAAAAAATAATGTGGCACCAAAAAACGATTACAAATATATTAATGAAATTGAAATTATTGAGAAAACCAGATCCATAGAATCTTTTATTGGGTAAGATTGACAAGACAAAGTTTTGCAGTTAAGCAGAAACAATTTGGTAACATTATCATTGATAACAATAAAAAACTTAAATATTGCAGTCAACTGCAATGAAAGGCAATATCAATTTAACCTTGGTAATATTACCTAAACATAGTGTAAGGCTATCATACCACAGTGCTATCATTGGTTAATTTTTTTTACAGCATTAAAGAACTTGTTGGTGATTAGTGGTATAGGATTAGATCCACTGATAAATTAGAAATAACAGAATTCTTTCTAAAAAGTAGTAAGAAAGCGAAATAAACATCGTCATTCCAAACTCTGTTATCCAAAATTCTGTTCAACCTTATACATGTACAAGAAACATTTAAATATTTTATAAGAAACAAATTTAAAACTTAACATTTTTTATTCAACCAAAAAATGTACTTCTTGACCTGATAATATTTGAATCATGAATAGGTCATGTAAATGTTTGATAGTTCAGCATCTGGAGCATGCCAATGTTTAGGTATTTTGCTTCTTCCCAGCATGCTGTTTCAAAGACCTTGTACATTAGGATTATAAACACATGCATTTCTTAATCAATGCAATGAATGTTAATTTACTGAAAACTGATGAAAGTATATACTGGATACATCCAAAACAACTGAAGGTATTTTCTGATGTCTTTATGAATCATAAAACATTTATCCTGACTGTCTTGGTCTAATGAAGTTAAAAATCCCTAATGAAGAGTTTAGAGAGGATATATAGCTCTTAATTAACACCAATGATCATTGCCAATGCACTCACAGACCTTTTGACATAACCACACTACACTCAAAAAGGTAAAGAATAAACAGTGTCATGTAGATGCAATACAAATTAAAGTAACCACTAGGTGGCTGTTCAAAATAGAAAGTTCCAATATAAATACAGAAATTAACTTAACAAGAACAATGGTTGAGTAGCTGGTTGAAATATAAAAAGTGTGAAATTACATTTCCAATTAAAATGGAGATGGTAAGCTATTTGGTATGCATTCTAATAACTAGTTCTGATCCATCACACAATTTTCAGAACCTTTTTTCCTTAATGATAACATGAACCATGTAATTTTTTTCAATGATACACTCATTGTTAAGATAATGCTTTTGTTTCCTTGGCCAAACAATTAGGTCATTTATACAGAAAATGGGAAAACTGGTCATAGGAACAAGAGACTATTATTTACACATAAAACAGAATATATTTTCATATAACAGAGCAATCAAGACTAGAACAGCTGCTAATATGGGTAGAGAAACAAATATTAGCTCTCGGTGCTTAGAGAATCAACTTGGAATATGGAAATAGTGATATAAAGTAAACATTGACCAAGCAAAATGCATATCAGACAAAAATTTGCATTTCATATAAACACAACTAGGTCTATGAAATGGAAAATAAATCAGTTTCACTGTGATATTTTGTAAATTCTGAATATACATGTACAACTTTTCAAACTATAAGTTACTCAATGTATGATCTTTTCCAAAATTATTATTTTTTCATGTAATTTGCAGGAGTAGATACAAATGGTTGCTCATGTCAGATCTTAAATGCTCTATAACCAATCCCTAAAATTCTGCAACATTTGTCATGACAATATTACATATATATATATATATATATATATATATATACCGGTATATATATATATATATATATATATAACCATAAAAAATTAAACCTGACTAAATAGTCATTAGGTTTTTTGTGCAATATATGGGAACTAACAATGAATCTATAAGAAGAAACACTGTTTATGGTTTCTACATGATCTCAAGTACAATAGCAATTATTGCATCACAATGATATTTTGAGCATAGTGATGTTTTAAGATTGGTAAATTAATCAACACATTTCAACAGTTCGGAACTTCTAAAAGTTTTGGGATATCTTATATCCCATCATAACTCTATTGCTAATAATAATCACCATACACTGACCTTAGGCCTGGTTATAAATCATTCAGGAACAAATATTAGGTATTCATCTAAAATATGTATCATGATTTATATCTAATCTATAACAACAAGAAGCTTCTAAAGACAAAGTATGTTTGGTATACTATTAATTGTATGTACAGGGGGCAAAAATACTCTGAAAGATTTATGAGATATTGAATATATCAATGACTAGAAAAACCAGGTCAAAGACCTCTAGCATCTGGACCTGACCAACCTAACAGTAAATACAGATGTGTTTTCATTTTCATTGTTCAATGTTATTATTTCCTACTTATCCACAGGTAAAAACAAATAACTAATAAGTGTCAGGTATCAAAAGAGGCTTTAAAAGAATTTATCAACAACTTGAAGTATGATGCTGGATGCCTAGAAATAAAGGTCATGTTGGAATTTACATCTAGCATATGTCCAGCAGTGAGAATATTTCTACAAGACGGGTTAAATTTCTATTTAGATATTTCTTCATTTTACCTGTACCTGTTAAGGAATCACTGGTTTTTAGGTAACTAATGGAGATGGTTATGTTCCTAAAAAGTTCTAGATTCACAACACTGGGCATCCTGTAATCAAGAGCATCATAATCAGTGGTATTGCTGTTCATTTTGAAGTGGCATGTTTTAAATTGCTTGTTCTGGCTTTTGTTAAGTCAAGATATTTAGCAGGAGACTAAATATTTCATTTGATGTATGTATAATTAATAGTTTAGGATAAGAAGAAAAAAAAAAAAGAAAAAAAAAAAAACAACAACAACAACAACATTTGTGACCCCTTTTGCAAAATTATGTCACAGCTTTTAAGTTAAATTGTTAAAACATCAGTCATTGTTATGTGCTGAAGTTCATGTCTACCCCTGGCATAAAGCTTTCATTTTGAATGACCAAACATGTTTTTATGAAAAAAATCTCTATGTTTCATGTTAAAGTTATTACTGTTTTATTTCACTACATACAGGATGGTATAATAATAAAGCAATATGCTGCTAGCAAACATGCGGACAACTTGAACTATTTACTTCAATTTAATGAAACATGGCCATACTCCTCTGGCATGTGGAGGGTATGAGCAATTTGGATAAATTTAATTAAAGGTGATCATGATCATCTGACATGTGCTATCTGACCCTTGTAATAACTGACACTTAGACCTTAATTAAATTGTCCATAAAACACTAATTATACAGCAATGACAGAGAGGTATATTAAACTCACACAGATCTACATGGTCATATGATATTGATATCAGATTGGGTTAGTGAGTACTGTTTAAAACAATATTTCAAGTTTGGTTATAAGAGGCAAATTTGTACTAACTTTTAAAATTGCAAAACAATCTATTACCAGTTTATTAGACATAGCAGTAAGTCTATTTTCAGCAAGTCAAATAATGTCATCAGTTACCAATAAAACCTTATAACTACCAGTAATAAAAATGTACTTCTCAAAAATACATATTAAACTAAACTAGTTAGATTGTTGTTAAATGTTGCTTCAGTTTTTTAAACCTGATAAGGATAAGCGCAAGTTTATGAATCTCCCAGGAGTAATCTTTGTGATGTGTGAGTGAGTGAGTTTAATTACTGTTCTGCCTTTTACTAGTGTGCACTCAGGGTGATTGAAATGTGCTAGCTCAAAGAGTCAGTATACAGCAGACAAGCATACAAATCTCCCAGTCAAGTTATCCTGACAGCAGACAAGCATACAAATCTCCCAGTCAAGTTATCCTGACAGCAGACAAGCATACAAATCTCCCAGTCAAGTTATCCTGACAGCAGACAAGCATACAAATCTCCCAGTCAAGTTATCCTGACAGCAGACAAGCATACAAATCTCCCAGTCAAGTTATCCTGACAGCAGACAAGCATACAAATCTCCCAGTCAAGTTATCCTGACAGCAGACAAGCATACACATCTCCCAGTCAAGTTATCCTGACCCTGAGTGAATAAGTGGATACCCTGTTCTCTGAATGTCCTGCACCAGAAGAGGAAGCAGTATCTCAGATTTTGATTCTAGCCAGGTTCAATAACATTGATTCCTCATCTTGAGGCAGACACCTTTCACAAATTGAAAATGCATGCTACAATACCCTAACTATAGGTTTTCATAAGATATGTGATGTCAATCATTCAGAAGCATGCAATTTCATGTTTCACTGAAACAATGTGCAATGTACATTTACTTTCAAAACTCTTGCTATAGCAAGTGTTAAAATAAACATTATGTGGAATATATATCCACTTTCAAGAATTAGGCAGTATTCAGTGTTTAAATGATAAGGTTTGCTAAATGCACTATATACATCTACCTTCAAAACTGGAATTTTGTGTTAAATACATCCACATTCTTGAGTCATGCAATATCAAGTGTTTTACTATAAAAAATTGTTATATACATCCACTTTCAATATAAAGTGCTTAAATGAAATGTAAACATTAAAAATTCAAGACATATCAATTGTTTTACTAAAACAATGTATTATTTACCTCCAACTTCCAGAATCAAGTGGTTTAATGAAACAATATTCTGTTTAAAATATTTTATCAACACAAAGTTGCACATGACAAAAGGGTCCAAGTATACTCCAATACATGTCAATTACACTTCCTTATTTATATATAACACATTCAGTCATTAAATCACAGTTAACATTAATTATTTTTAAATCACACTGTTGCACATGATGTTAGCTTCCTATAAATTTTTGTTGAATTTCATTTATCATTTCCTTCCAGTAATTATTTTAACATGTATATATACTTAAATCTGTCAACATAATTTTAATTATTTTCACTAAAATCATTAAAAATAGAAACTAGTGATTACACAAAATAATTACACTACTAGTTATAAAATAATTAATATTATTTGGTTTCCCTATACCCTGTTTTACTACCTGGTTTCAAACAAAAGTACCAGAGCTTGATAATAATAGACTCAATTCCCATTCCCTGCTGTCCTATAATCTTATATTGTTTTAAACATTAAGTTCTTTTTATTTTATACATTAATAACAAATAACAACAACAAAAACAACAACAATAATAATAATAATAATAATAATAATAAACACATGAGCACATGAGACATGAACAGAAAAAAAAGTTGCATGTTCAATTAATTTATAATAGATTTGTCTTGATGTTAGTTAGAACTTCTAAGCTCTCACCACCAAAGTATTTAAAAACAACCAATGAAAGGGAACAAGTAAAGTCATCTTTTTCTTTTTTTTTAATGTACTAGTTGTAACTGTTCTCCATGAGACTAAGGCTATACGTTGAAATTTGGAATTTCACTTTAAAAATAAAATGCTTTTATATCTTTGATATGTAAAAAGCAAGATGCTAAAGTTTTTTTTTCTTTTTGCAAAATTGCCCAAACAAATATAAATAAATGATAGGTTAGCGATATATACTGAGGTCTATTTTCTATTATTTAGCCTTAAATTGTAAAATCACTGCCTCATTTGAATGTAAAAAAAAAACATTAGTTGCCAAATGTTCAAAGCTTCATCCAAGAGAACAAATATGACATCTCGGACAAAAATCATAATTATGGGCTATTTTTATCAATTTGTGGTGTTGGTACCTTTTAAATTCATATAATTCTCTTATAAGGACAATTTATGAAAAATATGTTAAATATTGTAATTAAAACTGCAAAAATAATGAACTAAAATGCACTGGGCACCACAGAATGGTCTAATTCTATATATGATATCTGCACAATTTAAAATGTTTTAACATTTACTACTAAATAACATTATAGATTTATTGAACTGAGTGTTGTCAATAAACAGTTTCTAAGATACATCAAACTATGCTGTTTTTATTTATTAAGAGAATGTCATTTTCTCAAAAGGTCACAAAACAAATCAGTATAGTTTCTTGACTCATCATAAATGCAACATACATAGAAAAAGCCTAGGGGTATGATGCTAAGTAAGTAAACTGTCTCAAATTCTTTTGGTAGCTGGTCAGAATACTCTATTATCAGGTGGAACTCTGTGCTACACAGACAACAAAACACAGAAAAAACAATTGATAGAGCTGATTAATATCAGATGTCCTTGGGTAAATTCTGATAATAAAAATAACTGTAGATGATAAATGACAATTTACACCAAGAATTTGGCAAAGATTTACAAAAGTATTCCACACTTACCAGAGCTGGCAGGTGTCGGAGGACTGATTGGCCCAGCTACCAAATCTGCAAGTAAAACAATAATAAACATGAATTGTTTAATTTATAAAATACAAACAAAATATGAAAGAAAAACGATGATTGCGGTATATGAGTAATTATCTCTTCAATTAATAAATATCATCTTTTCATGGTATAATAATTGTTTTACTGTTTACATAGGGAACAGTAAAACTGTTCTCCTTATCTGATAACAAAACAAGCCACATTTGTCAGAATAATTAAAGAAATGAACAACTCTGAACATTTATGTTTATAACTGTCCAACTTTACATTTTACATTACAATAACTTTAGTTTTAAAAGAATATCTCTTGTTTAAACATTTTATTATAGTAACTAAATATCTTTTAAAATAAAAAAAGCTGTAACCAAACCCGTCCAAAACAAACTTTATAGATCATAAAATACTTTTTCTGTGGAAAAATAGAAACTCAAAAACAATGCTATTACTAATGCTATTCAGCAAATGTATAGCAGACACTTTGAACTTGGACCATTAGTTCTTATTAAAGAGTTACATACTGCACATTGTCTTGAGGCAGTGAGCTTAATTATGTACTAGAACTTATTTTTTCAATAGACATTACCAGTATGTTTAGTATTTCACCTTGATTACTGATAGACGCAAATTCAGAAAATATGCAGCAGAAATTTGACCATAAGTTCTGACCTTGACTTCAAGAGTTTTCCTTTGCATAAATTGTCTTAATGAAGTAGACTTGATTATGAAGTTTAATAACTTCTATCAAAAGATGTAAAAGTTTAATATTTGACCTTGATTTTTGATTGACATCAGTATGATGCTAATGCTGAACAATTTCAGTTAAGGCAACTTTGCATTCTTGATTTTTTTTAAAATTTCTATATGTGTCTGCAAGATTATTGTATTATGCAATAGTTATGTACTCACTACCTCAGATTTAATCAGGATTAACACACAAATTGCACAATAAAAAAAAACAACTACAAGTAAATAAACAAAAATTCTACCCTGACACTGCAGACAAGTGCTCTGGATAAATGCAAAGAGGCACATACACAATGTACATTTGGCAACAGATTTACAATGATATAATTGTATGAAAGATTTTAATTGTTCTTTGATGAAATAAGTGCAACTATCTTGGTTTCAAAAGAAGAGTTAAATGTGTATAATGACAAATCCAAGGTTTAGCTATAACAACAGTCTACATCTTAAGACCAAGATATAAATTATTTCAAACCAGATAACATTCCCCATTAACCTTACTTATAGATTAAATTGATTTTAATGATAATGTAAATTTTACATTGTATTTCTGTTTTTATTACCCAAATAACTCATCAATCAGCAATGCTACATAATAATCATAAGTTATTATCACGAATTGTCTAAAAGCATATCAAGACAAGTGTTAATTGTAATGGGATACCATTATTATGTCCTCCAAATGAAAATCAAATGTCTATAAGGAATAGTTCATTCCACAACTACAACTACTGTAATCCTTCGATGTATTTGGACCCTCTATGTTTACGGACACCCTAATTTTTAAATTTCCTCTAATTTCGAATGGCAATTTTTTACCTCTAAATCCTGACACGTTTTTGCTGAAACTCAGTTGCAGCATGTTATGCAGAGCGCTTGAAATAAAGATTTAATAAAAATCAAGAAGATACTTTGTTGTTTTCAATTATTTTAACTATAAATTGTTGCATTCACACGTTTATTTCATTGTGTATTGGCGCCATTTCATCGTAACGTGAAACAGGTATGTGCAATGTATTAACGTTTTTATGTAAACTAAATAAAATCATACCTTTGATAAGTGCTTTAATTTTCTATGAAAGTGAAAGTTGATTATTATTAATTTTCACTGCCGAGGAAATCATGTAAGACAGAATCTTGTCGGTACACTAGTTCAACATCAAAGATGAAAACAGGAAGTGACGTTTTTCACTTATTCTCATTTAGTGTTTGTTATGGGAATTCCAAAATGAGCATGTGATTGTTCCAGCTGACAGACACGAAAAAACTGTTTTCCAAGATAAATATGACATTAAAATATGTTTGAAATATGATTTAAAATAATTTAATTTTTACCTTTTATTAACGGAAGTCGGGAGTCGGGACTTTTTCTATCTTAGCATTGTCATTTCTTAAAATGTACACACATATATACGCATGGTAAAATATTGAGTATTTGATTAAAACGAAATTCTCTGAACTTGATCCACAAATAATGCAACACATGATGTATAATAATAATTTGATTGCAGACAATTACAAGTAGAAAGCGGCATGTTGGTGCACCTCAAACATTGAGAGTTAATGAAAAAAGTCACGTTGTTTATTTGTAAACAAAATGGCGACCTCGATGTGTATTACTTAGATGATTGTGATTACTGATCAACAAACGCTTTAAAAAACAAAAATTAATGAAATAAACAACACAAAAGGTAACTTTTACTTTTATTTTATTTAAAATTTTACTTTATTATTGATTTATGCGTGGATATCGCTGTTGATAATGTCTTAAAATATCAAGAGGGAACCGGGACCCAAAATCGGCTCCAAAATGTCTCTAATCTTTCGGACACTCTAAATATTCAGACATCCCCAATTTTCAAGATATTTAATTTTCAAATTTACTCAAAATTCCTGGACACTTGAAAATGAAATTATTAAAATCTGTCCGAATACATAGAAGGATTACGGTATCCCTTATTATTCATCAAGATTGGATAATACCAAACAGGCCATCTTGAGGAAAAACACTCTGGGTAGGGTTAAAAGTGGCATTATAACAATAAGAAAAAGAAACTCAGCAAAAAAATATGGAACATATGGAATGTTTCTTTTTCGCTAACCTAAAATGAACTTAATGCAAACTTTTTTAGCTTTTGGTCTTGTAATAAAATTTTAAAATCCATTTGATATCTCAAATACCTAAAATATTCTAACATAAGCTTCTACAAAATTATTAGTTTTTCTGCATCTATAATGTGCTAGGATTAGCTTTAGGCAGAGTTGCAACAGAAGACATTGTGTAATAAATGGTATCCTGTATTTAGAAATAAATAGGGTACCCTACCATGACAAATCCCTAAGTTTAAATAACCCTTTTAAAAATGGCAGGATAATAACCAAGTTTTGTAAATTTTGGACCCCTGGCTAGTTTGTTTACACACTGTAAATCCTCCTTACAAAACCTGTAAAAGTTGCATATAATGATGTTGGAACAGAAGGTCTAACCACCTAGCAATAGATTAATACAGTAATCAGGAAAAAAAAATATCATAAGAAAATGTAATGGTGATTTTGCCCCCAATTGAAAAAGTGAACAGACCAATACATAATCCTACATAGCCTTAAATTGTGACCTTGATCTTTTAAAGTATGAGCAGTGTTCCTTGTTTCAAGGTCATGACATGCCCTTTGACCATGAAGATAATTCCTCCAAATACATGAAATATCTACAATATATCAATCTAAATATTTTCTTTATTTATTCTACTCTGAAATTTTTGATTCAGAATTTTAAAGAGATTTAACATTCAATTTTTAATGAAAACCAAAGCTTGCTTCCATCTGTTTTTAACCAGAGGTTAAACAAATGCAAATTATTATGAATATATAGCCTTAGTTATGAAACATAAAATTGCATAAACATGCAAAAAGACTGACCTAATGTTTCTATTAGTAGCTATTCTTTGAGAACTTAAAGATTCTTTTGTACACTTTTTTTCAATTGTGAGTTAAAAATGGATTTTTTGTAGCAGTGTGACAGATTATTAAAAGCAACAAACACCATTTACTTCTTTATGCAAAAGTGTCTACAGGGAGAATTTTTCATTAAAAACTTTGGCATCAGTTCTTGTGTCAAAATAATAGAATCATTTTTCAGCTGATAATCCATTACTTCTATGTTTTTCTTAGGATGTTAATGATTGATTTTTCCTGTGTGTACCGGTACTCATTTATAATATTTAGAATCAAAGAAACAAGTACAAACAATTAAAGATAATTATCAGTTCAAATAGTCATTTCATGTCAAATAAACTGTTAAGTGATATATTATGAAAAGTTTAGTGATATATTATAAATAATTGAATCTAGTTTGGATGCTTTGTTTAAGAATGGAATTTTTTTAAAAATAAGTTAAAGAAACTTTATCTGCATGATTCTATATTAACAAATGGGTAAGACTTTCTTTTGTACCCCCCATTAAATTCTATGTAAAATTTTTAAAAATTAAATTTTACAGAAATGTTCAAAATGTTATTATTTTATCATTTTTAGGACATTTAAAGGAAGACTTTCCAATAAACGATTGAGCCAAATTGATTTTAATGAAATATACTGGTACTGTCAGTTAAAAAATGCAGGTGTATGAGAAAGTGGTGTCCAGGTAATTTTTCCATTTTGGTCACAGAAAACTTAAAGTTAGTAATAAGATATCAAAAGGCAATTCAGCTTTTGGTCTGTTTTCCTGTGTTTGTGACAGCAAATTGTGTCAAAATCTAACAGATAATTCATAAAGTTTAATTAAGTTTAGTATTGTTCACATTCTTGAGTCTAGTTGTAACTGAAAAGTGCCAACATACTTGATCACCATTAAAAATGTCTGACTAGAGAAAAATCTATGCAGATTTTACATGTTGGAAATGGTGCCGTTTTTACCATAAGTGGTGTCTTTGGTTTTACATTGTAAGCACAAAAGGATTTGCCTTTTTTTTTTTTAATTTTCAACATGTAAAATCCCCAAAGTGGTAATTTTTTCTTTGGAGAAGAGATATTCTATGATGAATGCAGATGTGCATATCAACTTTTTATTGCAGATAGAGTCAAACAATTGAAAAATATCAAACTTCCAAGTTCACTGGAATTTGTATGAATTTCTTTTATATATTCCTAGTCAGAAAAACAATGACACTAACAGAAATTTGTTATATTACCTAACATGATGATTATTAAAAAAAATCAAATTCTAAATCTGTTAAATGAGAAAAGAATCAAATCTCCTTGGGTCTCAAATGTGATAAATTAACTGACTCACCTATCATTGACAGCTCCATAATTAAAATCTCCTCGTTAAAAAATTAACTGACCTCTGGATATATAGAACTGAAGTGATGATATGACATGTCTCTACCTCTGATATACCCATATCACACCATTAAACTTAAATCTATCACATAGTGTCTGATTAGGTGCCCCATCCTGAGGAGACACACTGCCATCAACATGTGCTGACTCAGAGGTGTAAAACACCTGTAAGTGTAACTTCTAATACACACATTGTGGAGGTAACTTCTGTTTTACAGACAACTTTTGTATATACAATTGTTAGGTTTTTCATCATCAGAGGTGATAAAAAAGAGATGTTTTAACACCATAAGTGAAGCCTAAAGGTGTTATAATGCAGTGTGCAGTTTTCTCTTAATCATGTCCCCCAATACACATCCCACACACACATACATACTCCTCCATCTTGACTACCAACATTATCTCAGTAACCATTATCAAATACACATAAGTAATAATCCTCAAACCCAATTACAAAAACCAATATATATTTTCTCTATATATACACACTGACTACATTTTTCTGATGTACAGTACTGTAGATACTGGCATCTTTACAGACAAAAACAGATCAAGGGCAACAATATGATTTAATTATGAGAGCAATGGTTACATGTGCCCCATACAAATGATACAGCATATGTGTAAATCAATGTTCATAATACATCAAACAATCAGAGGAATATCTGTCAGTATCTTCAATGAAATGTTCAAATGGTTTAATATATATATATATATATATATATATATATATATATATACAGTCGAACCCACTTAATAGCATACATCAGATAATTGCATAGGATTGTGAAATCCAAAACCATTTCCTATGCATTCTTTTGAAAAATACTCGCTTAACTGCATAGCCAAAAAGCCCAATCCCACTTAATTGCATAGAAAATTTCCCGACTCAATCTCCAACAATCATTTATAATTTTGAATTTTTGGAATTTTTCTTCAAAAATCAGTTTAAAAAGAGAATTATGACAGGTGAATCATTAATTAGTTGTACAAAGGTACATCTAATAAATGGTTAAAACAACACAGACATGTGAGATATCTACAATTGGCCGAGCATTTAGCATTAATACATAAGACTGAGTAATGCTACCATGTGCGTACATGACAGTCAATGGTTAAAATATCACAGATAAAAAATCAGGTTTTTGTAAATTAATCAGTAAATACCTGAAGTTGCTTGTCTAATGGTTTTAATTCATCATCCAAAACATCATTACTCTTGGTTAAAAGTTGTTTATCAAGCAATCATATTGAATATATGAAAAAAGCCATAATCAGCTGATTGTAAAATGACACAGTTGTCGCGTGTCTATCAAGAAGGATACCACATGGGTTTTTGTATGGGACCACTTTCACCATTGTAACATTTCAGAAAAACAATTATTTACAAATTAATAAAGAAAGACAAAAGAAACGTTGAATATCTCATAAAAGAGCACCGATGTGAGGTTTAAAAACTGTGACAAAATTAATAATTTACGTGTTAAATGACCCATTTGAACCTCTCAGATAATTGTTTTATTTTGGGTAACTTTGGAAAAATGGAAATACACAGTCATCAATCAGTAAACAAAAATAATGTTATTTTCATTGGCTAAAAATATGTGGAACTTTTCTGGTACATGTATTCAGCGCATATGCATATGACCCTATTTGGTCATCGTCAGTGATTTTCATTTGATATATATAACAAAGCCTAAAGGGAAGTAGCTCTTATATTAAATGAAATGACTGCATGTTTTTCAAGATGGCTCCCTCAATGTGTATAGCATTTGTGTCGCGATTATTGGTCAAACAACACATACAAAGTAATTTTTTATGAAATAAACAACACAAATGTAAATTTAACAATAGTTTATTTAAAAATAAACATTAAAACGATGTTTTGTGTGTGTAGCAATGTTGGTAATAACTTCAAATGTTTACTGGTCCACATCCGCAATTCTGAATTTTCAGGGGGCCATTTTTTTCGTGAGAAAATTCTTTTTAAAAATTTTATTAAATCTCAATAGCGGTAGAAGGGGAAATGTTTTAATCATATAGTAGATTTTGTTGATATTTTAAACAGCAAGCACATAGAAGTATTGGTTTGAATTTACCTTGCTGTTAAAACTAATGAACACTTTTTGGGTTGCAATTAAATAATTTTATTATTTTGTGTGCAAAACTATTGTCTAGTTGTGGGATGGGAATTTATCAGATTTTTCTTTATTTCACACAAAATTATAAACTACTCTTCTTACATGTATGATCATTTAATAGATACCATCTATGCAGGAACTTTGTCGGTATGTGTAAAATTGTAAAACCCGTTTAATCGCATATATCGGTTAATCACATATAGTTTTGAATCATGGAGGCTATTCTTCTGGGGTAGTACATTTGGAAAATGACATCCTTTATCTGTTATCTACTGTCTGACAATACTAACTTCATATGTAAAACCTCAACTAAATTGAATTAATACATTAACACTAACAAATCAAACATTCTTTATTTTTTCATTGAAAGAACATTTCGAAACCGTTAATCCACTATATACATCAAGGAAACATTTATTCCTGGTAACTTAAAATGATTCAAAGCTTAACAGCGCAAAATCTGTATTGAATTTTTTAAAATTTAATTTTGGACTTGAGAAGCCATAACTGTACAATTTAAAACAAATTCCTTTATTATCATCAAAAGCTATATTGAATATATTGTAATTTTTAATGAAGCAAGTGCTGGATCTGGGAAGAAAAACTTGTAACTCCAAAGGCATTCTCTATAACAATGACAAATTTAGATAATCAAAAAAGTTTGTGCTTACACATTGCATTGCAATTTTGCCTTTAAATGATAAATATTGTTATAGGATTTTGAGAAATTTAATAAAAAATACAAAAAATCTACATGTTACAACATTTTTTTCAAATTGACAGAAACCTGGCTCTCGAATTAACATCTACCATTGCTTACATTGTTTAAAACTGACAGGTGAATTATCTGTCAATCTAGATATATATACACCACAAAAGTAAAGTCAATCAACTGAATAAAGGATAAAAAATGACACATGTATGAGTTAAAACACCTGTTACATCACAGATAAATATTAATGAGACTAATTAGCCTAACTGTTCACCTGAAAGTACTTAGTCAGACAGTTACACCACCAACAACAAAACTGAACTGCATCTACCAGAAAAATGCTTTTGACCAAATTTCACTGAGATTTTAATAGGAATATTGCCCAGTATTTATAGAAAATGAAAATAGGTATCAACTACACCTTGTATACATAAACATGTGTTGCAAAGTGTCATAAATTCTCATGGTCTTTTAACCAGGTGAGCTAAACAAGGAGTTTTAACCATGAGGCCAAATGATCCTAATTATGCTGATGCTATATCAATAAAAACAATTTTAATCTTAAAACTATAATATGTGAATGTTATAAATATGACATAAATTTCATCTACAGAAGGATGGCTGACTGATACCTTCAGATTAATTCAGTTTAAATAACAGGTAAACCTAATTTGCTAATGCTACTGTAGTGGTCTGGGTAGCTCAGTTGGTAGAGCACTCCCCTATAATGTGGAAGGCCCCGTGTTTGATCCCCGATCCGACCCTGCATTTTTTCTCCTTCCTGTTACACTACAAACTGTCAAACTTTTGTAAGTCTCTCAAATTGTTTAAAGGTTTTACTACTTATGCTCACATGGACCTTGGAGTTGATACTGAGTATTTACTTTTGAAAATTTTTACATTACTTTGTGTAACAGATGCCTTCTATAAATATTTATAAAGCTTTTTAGTTCAAGTTAAAAATATATGATAACTGGTTATTTATAATAAGATCACTGTGACCTTGAAAGTAAAGTTCACAACTTGCAATATTCCAAATAATAAATATAAATTTTTTCAAAGCATTACATTTTGAGATCAACATAATAGTTGTAACATTAACCACCTTTCTCTCTGAAGTTTCAAGGTTGTTTATTTTAAACCTACAATTTGCTTAAATTGCATTTTTAATTCAATGCTACAACAAAAGAAAGAAGACTAAACATAATCTACTGTGCAAAACCAAACAAATCAATGAACTATCATATAATGTGCTGACTTGGCTTAATTTCACAAGATCTGTTAGATACATGTGTACTTTGGGACGGAGAACAACAATAATGAGATATGCATGTGGGGATATTTGAGAATTTTCTCTTTCTTTTAGTACAAAAGAAGCAACACAGATCTATCTTTTACAGTGCTATATGTAACAGTAATTGTACATTGTCTGGTAATTTTCCAATTTTTATATATTATTACCATACACATACTGCTCTAAAACTTCACACCACATCCATTGTTTTTACTGGATCAAGGGAAACAATCCTAATACTTTCAATTCCTAAATAATGAAATCTGAAACAACATTATCCCCCATCTCTGTTTACAGAGCATTAATACAAAGGTATCAAGTATTGAAATACATATCTTTATTAATTCACTATTTACTATTCAATATTTACTTTTGAAGTTTTGTTCATAAAGATTAGCGATCCTTTACCTAGTGTGGGATAGTTTGCCATGTGGGTGCTTTTTTCTGGTCATTCTGATTTCATGACACCATAGACTCGTAAATATAAGTGAAGGAATCTTGACTTTTGTTCCTATTTTAAAAAATTATAGGACTGGAAACTTAAACAATCTTGTGACATAAAACCTGTCAGTTATCCCATTTTTATAATGTCTTCAAAGTGTATTTTTATATAAGTTAAAATTCCAAGATCTGATGATCATAAAGTATATATTAGCATGACTAGTGTTCTAGAAGCCCCTTTAAAATAACATCAAATCAATTTTAATAGGAAAGCAGCTTGAAAAGGAAGTAATGATTTTGATTAATGCAAAAATTAAATTTAACTGTATGGGAATTGAAGTCCAAAAAATATGTAACCTACCGGGTAATTTAGGTCATAATCAGTAGTATGATAGAGTTGTAGAAATTTAAGAAAAAATTGCTTAGCGCTGCAAGAAGAGAATACCATACAATGTATTTCTAATTTGCCTTTTTCTACCATTAAATTTTTTTTAAGATATTGACAGAACAGAAAGCTTAATACCTTTCATGCCAAATTTCAATTGGATTGACCAAATTTTTTAGAGAAGAAAATGAAAAGTTTACAGATGCATGCACAAACCATGCCATAAGCTCAACCTGGCTTTGCCATGTGAGCTAAAAATCCTTTTTTTCAGCATTATTTCTTACATGAACACAATTACTGCTATGTATAGCATATACAGGAAATTTGTAAGAAATATAGTCATATGATTTTATGTGAAACACTGAAACATTTGTGGTCATGTGATTATCTATTACATCAATCAAAAATTTAAAACAATTATGAACATAAGCTTACAACTTAAAACTACTGCAACAAATAAAATTTAACAAAACAATTCCTTAAAAGGACACATAAAAGCACTATGCTAACTGTTCCTATTAAATTTCATTATATTTTTCCGCAGGAATTACATAGATGCACATTAAACAAAAATAATAAATGATAAAACAGGAAAGACCTTTACAATAATTGATATCACTGAACAGGAAAACTTATCAAGTTAATGGTTCCTACCAAAAATTACAAAGTTCTAGAAATCTAGGAAGGACAAATATAACCATTTAAAAAGTAAAAGGTTCATGGCTTCATGCATACAATTTTTATGTCTATTGAATGGGGGCAAGCAATTACACTGAATCCAAGTCATCATAATCATTCAGATGCTTTTTATGTCTATTGAATGGGGGCAAGCAATTACACTGAAGCCAAGTCATCATAATCATTGGGATGCTTTAAAAATAATCTTCCTCAGATATGAACACAGACACTTGACTGGAGAAAAAAAAGTCAAAATATAAATTAAATTGGGCATCTGTACACAAGTTTCATTCAAATCCCTTCTAGGAAGATACCATATTTTGCAATGAAGTATAAATTGAACACCATTTCTGAGTGGCTTACTGGCCAAAGAGAAAGCATATGTACACTGTCTTGAATGGGCCTCTAGTTCTGATAAAAATAGTCAATAAATAATTTTAAAGGACCATTTCTCCTAGAAAAACCAGTATACTGAAATAGGAAAACAATATGTAAATAAAAAGCATGCAGTTTATTATTCCTTCCAACTTAAATTAACTTATGAAATGGAGTTACAGATATCTAGTACAAACAAAAATAATTGATAAAACACAAAGGGTCATAGCTCTTAGAAAAATAATCTGAAACAGAAAGACAATACATACATCAGGATCTCCTACTGATTATTCCTGTAAGGTTTCATAAAAATCCAAATGACAGTAAAGGAATACTGGTGCAGACAAATGTGACAAGCAGATAGATGACATTAGTAAATTTACTACAGCAAGCTTTTTAAAAATAAAACGAATGTCAGGGTTTATACAGCTTGATTTAACTAGTGTATACAGGTTTCTATCCCGAAAATACTGAACATTTTTTCCCTTATATTCCAAAAGAATATCTGCATCTTTATTGAATAACTCTGATTCTGAAAAAAATTGCTATATTCAATCATAATAGCAGTTCTCAAGTTTTATTATTCAATCTCTTAAATTAAATGTTATTAAAGTATTCTATAGCCATCTGTATACTGTAAAATCACAAATGTTCATGAAAGGATTAAATTTCAACACCTTTCTGGGTTTAGTAAAATCCACAAAATTTAATGTCAATGAAAATATAAAATACCAAAACACCCAATGGTATTTATTTTCATAAAATTCCACAGACTTTTTTCTAACAATTTTTTAAAAATTATAAAACCAGTAAATTTTAACCCAAAGAATTTTTATTGTTCTACAGCATTCTTCATACATAACCCATGACACATTTTTCATATGCAGATTTCTTTACAAGTATGATATCAATGTAATACATGGTTTTACTTTAAAAGTATTAAATTCACTCTGATGTTCTGTAACACTATGCAACTGATGTCTCTCTACTCTGTACATCTCAATATGACAAACATTAATGGTAAATAATGAATTCATTAAGTTTCTAATAGTATTGTAGAGTTTTGAAGTGGACACTGATATGTGACCATGACCTTTGACACATTTTCATCTGTGCACCCTGCACACCTTCTCAAATAGATAAACATTAAAGGCATTTCAATAATATCCTTCTTATGTTTAAGTGAATGCAACAGTCAAGGCAATATTATGGAAATCCCACTTTTTACTTTACTGCATAATGTGACCTTGACCTTGAACTCCATGCATATCTTATATGACATACATTCTAGGAAAGTCCATTAAAATCCTTTTACTATTCAAAGTTATGATAGGACACAGAAATGTAAATTGAAACCCAAAATTTTAGTTTACTGCATGCCATAACCTTGACCTTTGATCTGGACCTCCTTGCATTCTTCTCAATGTGACAAACATTCATTGCATGTTTCATGAAAATCTTTCACACCACACAGTATTGTATAAAAACTCAAATTCTATTTTTTTTTCTACATAGAATATTTAGTATGGCCATATAATTAAACATGCATAATTAAATTATTGCAAAAGTTAGGTTGCTCTAGATTTTCCCCTGGCCTTTGTTTGATTTTTCCTATTTTTGGTCAAAAGATAGTCACCATAAATGATGGCTATAACAAGTTACCAGTTACCAAATGTGGTCAGGGCAGGGCTCGACATTAACTTTTATATCTACTTGCCCGGTCGGGCAAGTGCAGCTTAAAATTCACTTGCCCGCCTAAATTTTATACTTGCCCTACAATTTTGCTTTTTTGTTTTCTTTCATTTCAGGTCTTAAAATCGAGTTAATCCTGTTTTAATCATTTACAGTAGACTGAATCAATCTTTTTTTATTAAAATGTTAATAAAATCTTCATGATTGATGTTAACTTATTGTTTTTGACTTTACTCACTGTAGTTTTAATTCAGTGTGATTAAGAAGCTTATGGATAGTAATACTATCTTAAGTTTTATAAAGAGATGTTTATCTAGTCAGTAGTAATGAAGTCTTCAATGCAAGCAGTATACCATGTCCTTAACAGTGAGTCAGAGTGACTAGACCTCTCTAGTTATTGCAAAGAAAGGTTATCTGCTGGCTAGTTATACGAAAGAATCCCTTGCAGAAGAGGCAAGCTACAAAGTATATTGTTATACATGTTCAAATACTGCTTATTTTGAGTGGCTATAGATATATGACAAATTCATTATGATTCATTGAAAACATTAATGATTTTATTCAATCAAAACAATAACTAATAAACTTGAAAAACAAAAAAACAACTTGAATTAACTAAATAGAGAAAACATCTGATCACAATGAAACAGAAAAATCTCAGACATATTTCTTGACTAGAAACAAATTTTGACTAGAAATTTAAAAAGCAACTATAGGATTTTGACCTTGCACCACAAAACTCCAATTTGACTGGTATCTGTTAATTCTAACTTATACGAACTTATTAAATTTGCATTAAATTCTAATTGAGTTCATTCACTGGTTTTGAATTAAGAAATTTAACAGATCATCATCATTATCATCATCATCTGCACCATGCTCAGGAGCAAATCTAGGGCGTTTTGAACGTCCACCAACGGTGGAGAGCTAGTTCAGCACTATAAGCACTGAGATCAGGACCTTCAATTGAAATAGTAAGCAGGTTATTCATAGTTGTGGTAGTTAAGCTGGCTCTCCAACCTGATTTTATGCGTTTGACACAACTAAAGCCTCTCTGGAGACAGGGAGTGTGAGAACAATCTTAATCAAACATTTTATGTTTGTAAACCTGTTTCTGAACCTGAACAGACTATTAACCTTAGGAATATTCTGATTTTGATTACCATTCATCTGATTTTTGAAGTGACCTTTTACATCAGTCCATTCAGTTTGCAATTGATTACGGTCACAACCCATATCATGTAATACATCAGAGAAGTGATCTGACAGCTGTCTTATTTCGGTATTCCCATAAGGTGCAAGTGATACCCTATCATGAGGCCAATCATTTATATCAAAGATACGACAAGCTTGTAGTATTGGCTTAACAGGATCTGTGTTGCTCTCAAGCCTGCCATTAATTCTCTCAGCCACAAGTTCAGTTATTGCTCGTAGTTCACAATAATCAGCATTTGCATTGTAATGAGTAAGAACTGTGTTTTTAAAAACACAGTTGCCATTAGCATCAGTGGTCAGAGAATCCATGAAAGCCTGTAGCTGTTCACCATGTTGTTGGCCAAGCTGAATAAGTGACAAATTTGCAGTTTCTAGCCCATCAAGAAACTCCATAGAAGTACCATCATCTTTTTGAAACTTAAGACTAAGGATACTAATTATTTCTAAGAGATCATGCATGAAAAACATGAAGCACAAGATGCGCCAGTCTCTTAGTTTGTTAACCATGTAAGTAGCTCTACCTACAACAGCTGGTGTTGTTTGCCCAGGTCTGGCTTGAGAAACATGCTCAAAATGAGCCAATATGACCAAATAAGAAGAACACAGAGACTTAATGGCCTTGTTTATATGGGGGGCCCATCTTGTACCTTGTAGTCTTGTTGGCTTTATTATTCTCTCATCAAGTGTATCTGCTATTTCTCGTAGCTCTCTAAGAGCCTTTGGGGAATAATGATAGTGTTTATGGATTTTATTAAGCATATCTTGAACAGTAGCCAAATAATTGTTATTTTTTATTGCACTCAATACACCCAACTCTAATCTGTGGGCAATACAATGAACAGCTAATACATAATCTCTACCCTCATCTTTCATTCTTGTTGCCACACTATCATGCACACCAATATTTACTTTTGCACCATCACAACCCATAGCTACCACTTTTTCCTTCCAATTCTCACACCCATAATTTTTCATTGATTTATCAATGGCTTTAAATGTTCCTTCTGCATGAGCATGCTCCAGATCTTCTAGTCCTATTAGGAAATTTTTTACCTCACCATCTTCACAATCCTGCAATAAACAATCTCCACCTCGCTAACAGCACAGTCAGTTGCACCATCAAACATCACACTGATAACATCTGCATTTCTGATCTTTTCTTTTATTTCATCACGAATTTTACCACTAATATGTGTTGCAAACCTAGCACAGGCTTTATCATTAATATAACTTAACAATCTTTTTAATTCAGAACCATTCTTAATCTGTAAATTTATGAGCGATGGGAATGTGGTAAAGGGTAATTCCTCTTTCATTACAAAATAAGCAGTATTAAACATGTATGATAATATCGTTTTGTTTTTTTCGCCAATTTTTTGTATCAGTCTATCCATTGGTCCTAAAGCTGCCTGTCCCTCTTCGGCACGTCGCTGCACACATGCAGCTTTCACACAATCCGTATGCTTTGGTGAGCTAAAATGTGCCTTTATAGAGTTAATTCTGTATGATGTGTTTCCACTTAGAAAAGAGGATGAAGGGTCGCTAATCCATTTAAATTTCTGACAGTAAGTGCACACCATACCACTTTCTGTATCTTCAAGTCCGTCAAATTCATCCTTCCATTTTGGTAGAAATAACCTCGCCCGTTTCTTTTCATATTTATCTTGAGAAAGTTTGCGTTTTTCAACCTCCTGCTCCTTTTTTGAAGTCTTTGGATCGGCATTTTCCGATTTCTTAAAAAATGTCAACATTGACATTTGTTTTAAATCCGCCATGTTTGCAGTTTCTATTGTCAACAATAGACAAAAATGTATTTGGCGCTCTGATTGGATTAAATTGAGTGATATAAATAGAATGAACCAATCAAATATCTCGTTTTATACATGTCACAGTTATTTACGACAGGTTGCCAATTTAAACTCTAAGAGTCATAGTAAATATACAGAAGTATGGTGTGCACTTTAACATCGAAAATCGGAAAAAATCTCTCAGAATTTTACGTCAAATACAACAATTTTAATCATCTTAGGCTAATATTTTCACTTGCCCCGTCGGACAAGTTTAATCTGAAGTATACTTGCCCGACCGTCAGTTTCACTTGCCCCGGGCAAGCGGACAACCGTTAATGTCGAGCCCTGTCAGGGTAATGACTAAATGGGTATAAAAAAGAGTAAGTTAAATCCATCTACAATTGTTGTGATTGAGTCATAAAAAGTTATATTTCTAATGTTTATGATCAATTATTGTAATTCAAATGCAACATACATCATATGACACCATCTTCGTCATATCTAGCAATTCCAATTGTAATGTGAATGATATTCCTTGACAATGTTGCTTCCTATGATCACCTTAATAAAATGTCATGATGTTTTTAAAGTTCAATTTATGTTCCAACACAACTTGTCATGTGAAATTTTCATCAGCAATCAACATGAAGTTTGACTTACAATTTTAAGCACTTGATTATGGTATGATAGTATTGAATTTATATAAATTAATAGTTAAAATGTTAACAAACTTGTCCTTAGATACAAATATATTCACAGATGTAACAAACACATGGACATTGCACAATAATAATGTTTTTTTATTTAATGTTTTATAACAAACCTCTAATATTCCAGTTCCAGCAAAACTGTGTCAAGATTTACAAAAAATTGAAAATAAAGTAGAAGTGTGGTGAAGTAGCAAAGAACAAGGTACCATGTAATAAGCTAGGTACATGACTGGTTACCATGGTACAAAAATTCATTACAACCTTCTCCCAAACCATAGACTAATACCTGGATAAACACCTTTGTCTATGTTTCAATAAAATTTGATACCATTTTTTTTTTGGGGGGGGAGGGGGAGGGGGGGTTGGGGGGGGGAGGGGGGGGGGTTGAGACATCACTAATACCTCTAAATATTACAGGTATCATCAAATTATATTATCAAAGGTTAAAGTGCTCCATGTACAAGTGTTCCCTTTTAAGCAGGTTTCAGTTTGGAGTGAGAATTAGCTGCTTAAACTATTATCCAGTATGTAACTCTTGACAGATGAATGTCAAACTCTAACAATATACAAAATATACACAAACCTTTAGTTATATTCTTCAAATACAAAATCTGTACTACCAATCATTTCCCATCCAAGTCAGTCATCTGATATGTCTGCAGAGAGAAATAATAATAGAAAAATGTTATGTAAAGATAATAAAGAAAAATAATTATAATATCTAGAAAAATGTGTATTAATCATTAAACCAGTACTCTTTGTTATCTTTATCATTTAGGTTACAAAAAAAAAAAAAAAAAAAAAAAAAAAAAAAAAAAAAAAAAAAAAAAAAAAAAAAAAAAAAAAAGGGAACAATTGACTCTTTTCCTTATTGTTGCTCATATGGTTAGAATAATCAATAATATAAGATATTAATCAAAAGAATCTTCACCCTGCTAAACAGTGGATAAATGTCTATTTTTAACTGAGGATTTAATGGTAAGTTTACCATGATCTTAAGATGAGGATTACAGATTCTAAATTTGGAATCATAAATTGATTTTTTTCTCTCTCTCGCCTTTCAACAAGTGAACCTTTTAGATTTATTGTCATTGTTAGTTTACTTATGGTATTGACTAATGGTCTATTATTGCTACCTAAATTTACACCATATAGAGATATCATCACCCAAAACATGAAAGGTTACTTGTTGTAGTTGCCCTAAAAATGAAAGTCAACCATTATAAAAATCAAAAACCTTTAATTTTTAAATAAACATGGGTAAAATACATACAGTTATGAGCCTTTAAAAAATCTTTCAACTGAATATAAAAGAATTTTTCTCTTGTATGCCAATAAAGTGCATAATCTGTATGAAGTCAGAAAAAGTAGCAATAATATCATTGTGCAGGAGTGTTGTAAAATGATGCATTGAAATTTTATTGCTAATTACTAAAATACAAGAAGATACAATTCTAAAGTATAAACTATCCTTTATCATTAACAATATTTAACAAGTACCATTTTGTTATTGCAGTTTTGCTTTTAAATAAATTCAAATGAAAACCTCGAAATTTTACCTGGCTGAAAAGTATCAATCCAACATGTTTATTGACAGTGTGTTTATTGCAATTGCATTTTCTGGAGCCCTAATCAAGCAATATCATGGTTTGTCATGGTTTTGTGACAAATTAGTTTATTTCCTTTTGGTTAAGGGTGTAACAATACTGCAAAAACCTAGTTGCAATATACCCTGGTATGCAAACAACTTATTGCAATATGTATCAAAATGCACAAAAAATTTATCATTTTTTGCATTAAATGTTTATGTAAAAATAGGAAACCAACAGATGTTAACAGTCCTAAATGAATATGGTCATGTAGAAGTGGTTCTTTTGTATTGTGAATTTAAGATGAAAACCTTGTTAAGAGTAATTCAGGCAAATTTAATCTCAGAAAAGAACAATTTATTGTCTACATATTTTATGGTAATGATTCAATATTTATAATAAGTTTGTTACTTTGGGTATCCTCAGAGCCAACAGAATTAAGAAAGAGTCATATTTTCAATTTTTATCAAAATTACAAGATGCAACGTTTACATGTAAGACATAAACAAAATAAGAAAATTAAATAAAGCAAGAATTTTATTCCATCATCTAAATGATAACCTGTATTTAACTGACAAGATAAATTATCCTTCTAGTGCTACTCATATAAGTTTTGGCATGACTGACCTCACAAGTTTCAAATGCTTTGAAAACAAATATTGATTAATAACTACGAAAATGTTACAACTACTACTGATTTGGCTGCTTTGACTACATTAAAGAATTAACAGAACTTACATCATCTTTAGTTAACAATAGAAAAAAATGTGGTTCATATTGTAGGACTATCAACTGTGGTCAAGCAGTACACTTTTTAACAGCTTCATCTCTACTTTCACTTTTAGATCCTAATTTTAAAAAGATCACTGATGAAAAGACTCCTGATGATTATGAATGAGCTTAAACATGATACTGAACAGTGTGGTTTGGGAATTTTAATACATGTACATAGACACTAATAATAATTCTCATTATATCAATAAAATTTATTCTCATTAAAGCTGCATTAAGTTTTTCAATTTTCTGAATTTTTTTTGATTTTCTAAAAATATATATTTTTTAAAATAGATATCCTCTAACCACATTCCGTGAGATTCATTTTCTTAAATTTCATTTCTTTTAGCTGTAAATAAATGGAATCCTCTGACCGGTTGGTCAATGTTTAACGATGATTATTATGAGCTTGGAGCATACGCATGGATGTAAGGAAAAACCCATGAATCGAAGGTGAAACATGACAGTTTGCATTAATTGTCCTTTATTAATATCCAGATGTATTTGAAATGGTGTTATGCATCCCTTACTAAGTCACAAATGACAAATTCAACTACGTTCTGTGTTTAATTTATTGTATTTCACCGTTTTAAAAGTTGTGTTTAAATGACCTAGTATATATGTTTATACTTAAGTATAATAACTCAAAAAAAAAAAAAAAAAAAAAAAAAAAATTTGTCCTGAATTTAAAAACTGCCATTTGCAAGACAAGGTTCATGGTTTGTTTTTGTAATAAATACTAATTAAAATTAAACTTTTATATACAGATACACATTAAATGTAACTAAGAACTTAAAATGCTATTATTACACTATATATGCATGTACCGGTATATTTCTACTTCCAATTTGTCAACATGTTGTAAAGAAATAAAAGACTGCTTTTCATACACAAAGGCAATGTAATGAAATTAAAAATAAATATTTGTTGGTAAATTAGATTTGTCAAATGCTTCCAATGGTAACCTGGAAAATGTTTGTATATTTATTTTGTTGCCACAGTAAAAAAGTTGCGATGATGGCAACCAAAACAGCTTAATGATCAGCATGGCCAGATAAAAATTTTCATTCTTTATAAGAATCTTTGAAAATGATGCAGTCAAAACTTTTTGATTTATTATTTACAATCAAATTTATTTCTTATGCACTTAAAATGGTGTTGTTATAAACCTGATTTTGATTCTGATAAAAATCTTTCTCCACTGTGCATGGAAAGTACTGTTCAGAATTTTCACTTAAAATATTGGACTGTTTCTTATGATGTCCTTGATTTCTTTTTTAGAGTTGTAACATGTATGCATGGGGGATAAAACCTTTTTCAAAAAATGGCAGTTTATAGTTTTGTAAAACTTCATGTATTACATCATAATTGAAACCCATCATTATTTATCTGCACACTGCATACTATCAAGTGCACACAATTTTTAATTGAGGTGCCAGCAAAAAATCTGATAAACTATCAAATTGTTAATCAAAAAGACTTAATAAACCCAAACCTGTTGAACAAACTTGGTAAAACATCAAGAAAGAAAAAAACACAAGATGCTTTGATATACCACCACTAAACTGAAAGATAGAGAAATTCATTCTTTAAAGAAAAATAATAAGCCGAGACCAACTGGAAAACAATAATTTGTAGTCTGTGTTTAAAACATTTAGGATTTTGAAAAATGCCTTGATACAGGCCTCTTCCCTTTGTGTGTGCTCCATTAGTGGTTTTAGCACACAGATTTTCTTATAAAGAAATCAAGACAAAATTGACCATTTCCTAAATGTTTTCTCATAAAAACTGAATGCATATTTAACTATATAAACTTTGATTTCAATTGAAAATATTCTTGACAACCCGATTTAAACCAGGGATCAATGCAAGTTGAAACTTTTTAATCTACTTCTCTGTCATTTACTTTCAAATAACTTCACTGTGGCAAAAAAGAATGAAAAGTAAAACATTTGTAGCTTTGTGGCAGCTACAGGGATTGGCAGCACTAAATATTTTCAGGCACAATAATTGCCACCACATTTTTATCATAAACTCAATATGAATTTCATAGCACCCTACTTTTAGTTTTATGTTCCTTGATGATGATCAGGGTCAGATCATCTTATAATCGGTGGTTTTGTTAAGGCGATGTTTTTAAAAATACACCAGGAAAGCGGTTTCATAGCTTATTAATTCTATTCTGTCGAGATACCTTTGGGTTTTCAAACTTGTTATTGCCTAAAATTTGAGAAAATCAAACCTTTTTCATTTAAATCCGGAAATGAAGGTAATTCCTTCCAGGGTAGCCATTAAAGCCGAAGTCACCCGGATGTGACAGACATGACGTCAATTTTCGTAAATAAATATGATAAACCCTTGCGATTTATGGCGATATATTGAAATACTAGAAAGAGACTATTCTTTTATTGCTGAAAAATAACGAATGTTAACATCAAATGTCTATTTATTTGTTAGATCAACTGACAAACTACAGGTAATATTTTCGGTCTGAATGCGCTTGCGCCAATTCTGCTTCCTGTTTCTCACTAACGTCTGTGACAGGCACCCGCAAATCATAAAAAACAACTTTCATCCAATAGAAGAGATGACTTCGATGTTTTACAAACCGTGATAAGTGATTCACACGCACACTCCGAGTATATTTTGAAAAAGGTTCGATGATAAACCCAGCTTAAATCTGGCAAAATACTGTGGCAGGTGAAAGGGGGGATTTCCCCCTCCCGTTCTAAAAACTTAACCAGTCCGTCCTATGGAATATTAAAATAATTTTTGTCATGTGACATACGATCATTTAAAAGACAATCAGTTGGAGAATAACTATATGGCTTTTTTGTATGTACATAAGGTTGGGGAAATAATCACTTCATTTTATATATGTAAATAGATAATGTCATTTACCATTGCTATTTCAACCGTACTACTAAATCGGAAAATGTTTTATACTTTTATTGGTACACTAACACCAAAATAAAATTATGTTGTTATCTGTAATATGGTATAAGCTTCGTGCAAAATTGTTCTATAAAGAAATTACTAGGGACGTCATACACTATGTACATTGCAGAAAATTACTTTCTTCACTATAGTATATATAAAGAACGTGGCAAGCCAATGTGCTTGTATCTGTTGTCAGATATTGACAAAATTCATAACAAATATACATCGAGAGAAAATGTAACGAAACCCCTCCAAATTTCGAACCACAATATTTTCTAATTTGTTAATATTCTGATTTATACTATAAATCCCTCTATTATAAAATAAAATTTCAAAAACTATCCATTCACTTTAGATTTTTTTCAAAAACATTAAAAATTATTACTTTAATTTTCCAAAATGGTTAGACAGGTAACTTGGATGAGAGTTACAAGATAACTAACAGAATTAATGTAGTTTCTTTTTTTTTTTTTTTTTTGAACACTTAAGCTTTCTTTTATGCATTTGAATTGTGCTCTGTTGACTTTTTGAAACTTAGTCTCTCTTTACATCATAACAAGATCAGATTTTATTTTAGAACCAACCGTAATTAGATCAATCTTTCAATGACCAGAATGATGGGCAAAAAAATTATTACTGGTACATATAATCATGTAAAATATGTATAAATTAAAAATGATTTGATTCTCCTACATTTAATAAAGATTATTGTTATTATTATTATTATTATTATTTCAGATATTCATATTTTGAGGATTGAGAATGTCAACAGATAATTCAGGTGATGACAAAAAACCAGTGAAAAAGACTCCCAATGATTTTATATTTGGTAAAGTTATTGGAGATGGCTCCTACTCAACAGTGAGTTTCAAGATATTCTTCTTTATTTGACTTTATTAGGATTATTATTTTGATTTGCATTGAGATTTTCTTTAATGCCTTTCTTACTGTTTCAAGTCAACTTTATGGATCATTTATTAATTACAATACTGGATTTGCCAATTAAAATTCCGACTGAAATATGAATCGGTTTTCTGTTAAGATTTTACAACTTGACCAGACGGTTCTCAGGGTTTTTCATTACATAAAACATGACTTCTCTTGGCAAACAAAAAGCTAAAAATAAGATTTTTATCTTTTAAACCATTTTATTTTGCATATAATGTCTCAAATGTATTTAGGCGTGTCTGGTAAACTTTTTAAATAAAATGACAACATAGAAATTACACTTGGTAAAAACAGTGCTTTTGTATGAAAAAAACCGAAAATTCAGAGGTTTTGTCCCCCGTCATTGTAATATCTAAATAGGAAAATGATTCACTATGACTTGGAACATTTAATTGGCAAATGGTCTATTATGGAAACATTTTAAATATTTATGATATTTTCTTTTTTAGTAAGCTGTGGTCTTTAATTTTCTTTTCAACTTTGTAAACATAAAGAAAAAATATCCAAACTTTTGGATTAAGAATAATGGATTGGCTTTACTATGTATAATTTATTTAAAACTTTAAATTCTTCTTAATTTTAATTTCTAGCTTTAAGTACATAGTTAATTAAAAATTTATAAAATTGAGTTTTCTGTATAATTTTAGGTATATTTAGCTAAAGAAGTCAGCTCAGGAACTGAATTTGCCAGTAAGTTTAATATTATATCAGAATGTAATCTTGATTAGCATTAATTAAACAAAATAATAACAATAATATTAAAGTAATAATTGTAATTATAATAAAATAAAATAAAAATTAAAAAAACCAAATCATAGAACTGACACTTGAAAACATTATTAATAAGCTAAATCCAAACTTTCAACTCAGAAAAACTTGAATTTGGGGCCTAAATGGGGATACTGTAAGCATGTGTATACTTACTTTTAAAAATCATTTCAGATGAATATACTACAGCTAGATCTAAGATATTTCACATGTTATTAATTTTTAGTAGTTTTTAACTTGCAAACTAAGCCTATTTTCATATCGGGGCCTCAGTGGCAGAGTGGTCCAAAGTGCATGCTTATGGATCACAGCACCTTTCACTGCCTGGGTTTGAATCTCAGTCGGGACAGAACCTAGTGTGAGAAAGTTTGTCAGTTTTGCTGTTGGTTTTCTCCAGGCACTCCGGTTTCCTCCACCATCCGTGAACTGACTGCCTCAAAAAAAGTGAAAGAATCTTGACTGTGACATAAAACACCAGTACTTCACTTTACTCCACTTTTTTTTTCATATCCTTTTGTTTACCATTGAAATACTGAGGCATTCCCAATAAAGAAAGTGACATTTTTCCCTGAAATAGAGAAAAACTTTTCTTTATAATTTGAATTTTCATTTTGGTTTTCTAATCAGAACTTAATCTCTCCTGCTATTGAGCCTTACTTCCATTTTGAAATCAGCATTCATTCTATTATAGGCACACATGTTCAACATTTCCACTTTGTTACTGTGACAACAGCCCCATTTAATTGTAAAATCTGCCGCATGTTACAGCTATTACATGTTGAATTACTGTGAATCGGCTTTTATTAGTTTACTGTTAACCAGAATTATATAGCTTGATTGTGCTTACAATAACACATTGATTTAGATGAGGTAAACAGTCAGTAATGAAAGTTGATTTACAGCATGTTGCACAGTTGTTCTGGAGACTGGTTAACATAAGCTTTCGCTTGTTCCTGAATCCAGTATACAGTTTGTTTTGTTCTTTTGTTTGTACTTTACAAATTAATAAAATATTGTTTAAACTAATAGTAAAATTAAAACCTATGATTTTACCCATTTCATTTATGAAAATCCCTTGCAAAATCTTCTTAATGCAGTCCATAATGGAGAAACTGATAAAGGGGTTCTTATAAATTAACCTGATGAGCAATACAATAGCTAAGATAGTTTAGATGTAGCATCCTTAGAAGAAATAGTAATCTTTGTATTTTGAACCCTAAATGGAAGAACTATAAAGGGAACTGACTAGTGTCCTCTCAAAAGAAAAGACATTTAAATTACTTACTTACTTAGATGTAGCATCCTTAGAAGAAATAGTAATCTTTGTATTTTGAAATTTAAATTACTTACTTACTTAGATGTAGCATCCTTAGAAGAAATAGTAATCTTTGTATTTTGAACCCTAAATGGAAGAACTATAAAGGGAACTGACTAATGTCCTCTCAAAAGAAAAGACATTTAAATTACTTACATGTATCTATAGACGTTACATTCTTATGTCAAGCAGTTTTAATTTTTACTTCAATCACAAGAGAACCCTATAATTTATAAAAGTTTTGTGTAAATTACTGGAAGAGATATTGAACCTCTTGTATAAAAACGGAACTGTGCAGGATATGTATGTATTAATTTAAACACTTTGATTACCATATTTAGTCGATTTAGTTGTCTTGTGAATAGAATATTGATGAAAATTATTTAATTAATTTTTTTACAATTATTCATTTGTAGTTAAAGTTTTGGAGAAAAAGCACATTGTGCGAGAAAGGAAAACAGAATATGTTATGAGAGAAAAAAAAGTTTTGATGGAGTTAAACCATCCTTTTATAATCCGATTGTATTATACCTTCCAAGATACAGATAGGTTATGTATCCTTGAATATACATAGGTAATTATTAAAAAAAAAACAAAAAAAACAACAACAACCACAACAGACTGTTTAAAATTATTCAAATGATATCACCAGTTGTATTGTATTTGTGTAAAACAAAAATGATTTTCATTGTCCGTGGGAGTTTGAAGCTCTTCAGGATTATTTGTTAGAGAATTATGCCACCACAAATCAATTAATGATCTGTAGAGTATGTCAGAGAGCACAGTTTAATGATATTTTTGCAACAGTTTTTAAACTAAAAAAGGCATAAGCAATCATGAAAAACATGCATTTTGAATTTGTATACTGTAGAATCATTAATATTCGTTGGGTTAAAATTTCGTGGTTTTGCATTTTTAAAAAATTTTGTTGGTAGAAATTTTCGTGGAATTCAGTTTTGTGAAAATAAATCCCATTGAGGGCAATGAAAATTAGCAATGAAAATTAAAAATTTTCAATGACATTTAATTTCGTTGTTTTTAAGTAACCCACGAAAATAACGAAATTTAATCCCCCACGAATATTTGTGATTTTACAGTATTTAGTTTTATCCCCTGTGGTTACATCCTTGTTGCTTTGTAGTATAACTGTAGCTTATTAAAGGGAAAATCACTCGTCATAATTTATGAAACAAAATTTCTGTTATAGGAAATTAAATAGAATTGGTCGTAGGATTTGATTTGATTTACTGGGTAATTTGTATTATATATAACTGAAACATTTAAAGAAACAAATTGGTAACAGAAATAAACTTAAATATAGTGATCATTATAAGGATTCATGCAATATGTTTTATTTTTTGTTTCAAATACATGTGTATGCCGACATGACAATTTTCAACAAAATGTATTTTTAGCAATAAAATGAAACATTTTTAAAAGTTGGGGATAAACATATCACCATAGAATTGCATATAATATAGCAGAAAGAATTAAATATGAACAGATCTTGGAACAAAAGTTTTTTCTGTATTTTGATTGAAAAGAGAAAATGTGATTAAGTGAGAAAATACTGCATTTAGAATTTCTATTATCAAAGTTGAAGGTTTAGCCATCATACAAATATATGCCTTTACCATTTCCATCATTGTCCTTGACATAACTATAGATTTTGTGTTGAATTATGCCAAGAGAGGAGAACTACTAGATTATTTATCCAAACTTTCCTGTTTTGATGTAAAATGTACACAGTGGTATTCAGCAGAAATAGTACTAGCTCTGGAATACATGCATAGTCAAGGTATCATACATAGGTAAATATTTGTATTCTTAAAATATGTACTTGTGAAAAGATCAATCTCATACTGTCCAAGACATTATTATTTTGTGACAAAACTGTAAAAATGTGTAAATCATCTTTTGGTTGATGTCACTTGCTATATATTTGTAATCAATATTTGGCATTACATTGAACAACTGATATAAACTAATTTAAATTTGACAAAAGCATTTGTTAATATCAGATTTTTCTGAAATACTTTAAGTTTGCTTATTTAATAAAAAATTTTCTGAAACAAAACTTTACGAAACTTTTTAACTATAGTGATAGGTTATCTTTGTATCAGCTGCCACAGTTGTAAAGTCTTGTTTGTTTTATCTGCTTCAATCAATTTTATTTATCAAGTTTACTGGTATGAAATAATTGAAACAACATGGAATAGTTACCGTAGTTACCACTCTAGTTAAAAAATATCTTAACTTGTAAGAAACCATTTTGACATTTCTTGATATTTGTATCTTTGTAATTTGTCAAGTATTTGTAAATATATTTTAACATTTATAAACAGAGATTTGAAGCCAGAGAATATATTACTAAATGATGAGATGCATATACAGATAACAGATTTTGGAAGTGCAAAGATACTAAAGACAAAAGAAGGAGGTACATAATTATATACATGTATATATATTTGTTATGGATACCTAATCTATACATGTATATTATCACAACAAAATTGATCCTTTTTTCTTTAGCTTTTTACCTAATTTATGGATAGCTACATATCTCAAATAATTTTCTATTCCTTAATATCTCTGGTAGACTATTTCATGTGTTTAAGTTTAAAAAAATGAAAATAATAGGAATTAAATTATACATATTAAGTTGAAGAACAAGTGCAGCTTCTTTTCAGATAAACAGGTATTTATAAATACATTATCTTTATGATTTCAGATGAGTCACTGAAAATGCAAATGAATTATATTAGGATTCAGTATTTTCAAAAGTTTATTATTACATGTATTTAGTCAATGAATTTAGGCAATACCAATAATTCATAAATGCAAAAAAACCTGATCACATTTTTTTAAACTCTTTCAAAAACTTCAAAATTTCAGATGAAACACAGGAATCACAAAGAAAAAATTCTTTTGTTGGAACTGCCCAGTATGTATCACCAGAGGTCTTGACAAGTAAAAGTGCTCATTACAGGTAAGTGTATATCCATATCTATCTTGCTTAACTTGATATATCTAGCACTTTTTATCTTAATATTTTCCTTTTTCTCAAATTCTTAGGTTTCTGTGACAATTTTATGATCAAAAAATATAAATTACTGATTGCTAGACTTTATTTATATAATATTTTCATACTGAGCTGTGTACCACATAAGTTAAATGTTTTCATACTGAATTAAGTACCATAACTTATTTGTTATCTCTTCCTTCTATAAATCTACCTGCCTAAGCATAAGATACACAATATATTCAGAAAAATATTAAACTTAACAAGTTTCTGAAACGTAAAAAAAGAATACAGGTTATAGTGCCAAATGAGACTGTAAATTATTTGAAACAGCACAATGATTTACCAAATACATTTAAGTACAATAACTCTTTTCTCAACAGACTGTTTTGTTTTTTTTAAGTAGATATTGCTTTTAAGAAAGGTGCCACCTCTTCTTACTTCCCCTGTCAATGTTCATCCAAATGGTGAGAAGTTTTGTGATTAATAATTTATTATTATTGTTTTTTAGCTCTGATTTATGGGCACTGGGATGTATTATATATCAGTTACTCTCAGGATTGCCTCCATTTAGGGGAGGGTAAGTAATAAGTAGTGTGTAACAAGTGCTTTTTTATTTACATGTATATGAATAAAAAACAGACGAAAAATTGCATGCTGTTGCTTGTTTTTCAATTTATGGTTGATTCCAATAGTTGTAAACAATGACCTGATAATTGAATCTGTACCAACCTTGAAAGAAGGATATAATTTTTTTAAAAAAATTGGTCAGGCTGCGGCAGCATTTAATTATCAAACCAATACAGCAAAGGTCAAGTCTGCCCCATTTTCTTATAGGAGGTGGCTAATCTATTGCTTGTAATTTGCTAGGAATAGAATTTTATTCTGCAAACTCCTGAATAGCTAGAAACGGAATATTGGTCAGTAATGAAACCTCATTAAACTATCATGCTTTCCCATTTTGTCTCATACTTTTGTATCATTATATAATTGTTGTTGATTTTTCAGACATGAGTATCAGATTTTTCAGAAGATAACAAAACTAGAGTATGAATTTCCTGATTGTTTTGATTCGCTTGCAAAAGATTTAGTGGAAAAATTACTGGTTTGTACTTATATGTAATAAAGAATCTATCGTAAGTTCATTGGATCTTACAAAATTAACTTGAAGTTTATCATAAGTGGTAAAATAGACAGTTTCTTTACATAGTCTAAATATCAACCATCAACAGGCGTAAGGGTCTGATTGTCATCTGTTTCAGTTTTATTCATGCCATTGCATGAGGAAGCATGTCAGTGTTCATTGATTTTGTTTGGACTAGATATGTAGCCCAGTTAGGTTAATCATTATCAGATTTACAGTATAACCTTCATTTAATGATGTTTTAACACATTGAAAAATAACTAAAGATATTTAGAAATTCATGAAGTAACAACATCAATTATGTTTATATGAATTTTTGTTTTTGTTTAATGCATTTGGATGCATCATTGAGAGTATTAACTTTGTAGGTATTGGAACCTTCAGAAAGATTAGGACGTCCAGAAACAGGTGGATTCCCATCCCTAAAGGAACACATGTTTTTTGAGGGAATTGATTGGGATAATTTACCAAAATTAAAACCACCAGAGTTGTTACCGTATTTACCTGCTACAACATCAAATCCAACACATATATGGAGCAAGTACAGGGTAAAACTTATATTCATTAGCATTCTTGTTAGAGGTAATTAGTAGAAAGTGTTTAAACTTCAGTCTCATGATCTTTAAGCTAACTGCATTATCTAAATATGCCTGATACATGACAGCATTGTTTTGTTTTTCAATAAAGGGTGTAAAATGATGTTAAACACCATAGTTTAATTACTTTCCTAAAGCACAACTTCTTTCAAAGGAATATAGTTAAGTTCATTAAAATCAATTATAGTCACTTTGCCAAACCAAAAAATCATTAGCTGTTTGACATTTCACAAAACATGAATTTACTTTTTTTTAACTAAAATTACTAAACATTATTGAAAATGAACAATTTGAAAAAAAGTTTGAAAATAGGTATTTTTATAAGTATTTCAATAATTGTATAATTAGAAGAAATATTCATGTTAAGAAATGTCTAGGTCCTAAAAATTTATAACGAATTCTGTTATCTCTATTTTTTGTCTTAAATAGAATAGCTTGATGCTGTTAAAATCTGTCATCAGTGTATGCACCTATAATTTTAGTAAAAAATTATATTTCAGTAATTTTACTGGCTTTTGAATGCAGGTATTGAAATGTACAATAATAGAGACAGTCATCATCAGACAATCAAAGGAGGATGATATCATATTGACTTTTACTCAACAATTTGATCTTAACATAAGTTTGGATGTTATAATCATAGTTCATTAAAGCTGCAAAATAGTTGAATAGTTTTTGTAAGACAGTATTAATTTTGTTCCAGTAAATATCAAATTCATTTAAATTTATGTACATGTATAAAATACATTCCATTACAGCCAGGCCTTGATGATGCTAGAATTGGAGAAATTATAACACAAACTGTGTAAGTATAAAATTTAACTGTTAACAGAAGAGTGTACATGGCAAGGACATTTTCTGGTACATAAACACAAAGAGAAGATTTTGTCTTGAATTCAGTTCAGTCTTGACTCTTACTTATGCAGAATAACTACAGTGATCCCTTTAAGAAATTATCACGTTGTTTTGAACAACAAAATGTCATCTTTAAAATGCAAAATTCTGTTGATTCTCATTATCATATTAACTCTATTGGAGAATTGACAATGTTTTACTATATTTAAAGTTAAAGAAAAACAATCATGAATAAAAGTTGACCATTGATCCTATTTAACTATAGTAGGTTTACATATTATATTGTTGTATCATTCATGCTATTGTAGTTCTTTTGATCTGTTTACTGTTATATATATAACAATACATGGTAAAATCCATATCATATGCCATATCAGACTGAGGGCTTTAGCCTGAGGTCTGATATGGCATATGATTTGGATTTCACCATGTTTTATTCTGTTTATCATATACTTAAACTTGCACCATGTTTAATATACATTTCGCTACATTAAGTTCTGTGGCACTGAGTTTCTCTGTTTCTCACTTCATTTCTTGATTGAATTACGTATTTATTACTTAGTATATGATAATTGTTCATACATGTAATTAGGTTCTAAAAAGGTTTCAAAAGTCTGAGATATTTACATGCATATTTGTTGATTTATTTACTTCTTACTCCACAGAATAACAGAAGATGAAAGGAAAAAGAGACTTGAGAAACAGGCTAGAGAAAATGATTATCATATGTTTGTGGAGGGCAATTTAATACTTAAGCAAGGATTAATTGATAAGAGAAAAGTAAGATTGTTTTAAATATATTGAACAAAAAGTTAAAATATTTTTGTTACAATGGATTTGCCTAGTAAACTAGTTTTTAGCTCACCTAAGCGGAAGGCTCAAGTGAGCTTTTCTGATCAAAGTTTGTTGAGGCATCATCACTGAATTTGCCTTGTAAATTGGTTTTTTTTTTTATCTCATGATGCTTTAATGCATTTATTTAGACCATGAAAAGCATTGTGTATGTTACTGCTGATGTTAAATGCATAAAATAAATTTTCTCAACAACTAAAACCTTTCATTGAGAAATACATGTATATGAAAAATAATGGTATACATTGTGTTTTGGTCTAGCTTTAGAAATATTGATAATATCCAATACTGATAATATACATGTACATATACGATTATACATCTTTCACTTGTCACAAGGTTCCATATCATTAAAACGAACATAAAAGAGTTATGGTTAGAAATCAGCCTTTTTACAAATTTTATGATTAATGAATTTTGCAGGGTTTATTTGCTAGAAGAAGAATGTTTCTGTTAACTGAAGGTCCACATTTGTATTATGTTGATCCAAACAATAAGGTGCTGAAGGGACAAATACCTTGGTAAGTATAACTACATGTAAATAAGGCAAAAGCTACATGTACATGTTTTGTAACAGTGATTTGTATTAAAGGACTGGAGGTGTAATTTACGTCTCATCCATAAATATGCACTTGTTGTGAGAAGAATGAAGTGAAGCTGTTTCAGTGTAGTACAACTTCTTCATATTCTGTATTCTTGTATGAAAGTAGGTTATTTTTTACATATGAATAATATCTTATACCATTATGCAGAATTGTTAAGTTTCCTTAAATTAATAAAAGTCATGTACATCTATTCTAATCTCATAACCATATCAGGCAAATGTTAGTAAAAAACTTAGTCTTTTGTAAGCCTTCAGACGAATCATATCAATGTTTGTTAAAATTAAGTCTGTCTTGAGACTTTAGGCTCAGCAGGCCAATAGTTGTCAAAATTTAGTCTGCCTTATCCTGTACACTTCTAAAACAGTTAGTAAAAATTCCTTCATTCCTAAGCTTGCAGTGTAAGTACACCACTGCATATTTAGAGAATTGGAGAACACTTGGAACACCAATCTTTCTTAAGGTTTGTGGCCCATCAAAACTATTGTTAGCTATTTGTTTTATCTTCTACTAGCAAAACTGATAAACTGATATAAATTTTATATCTCTGCTGAAGATCTGACCTCTAAATTTACCTTTAACACTTGAATCGTTATGTTTTTAACCACATTCATCTTGAAATACAGTAACCTCAGACTTGATGTATAACACCATTACTTCGCTCCTTGTCTAAAATGTTGATATTTTGTATCAAGTTGTTTAAATATGGTTTCAAACATCAAGTAAAAGTGAAGAAGATTAAGTTTCAGCTGTCTTTATTTTGTAATTTATTTTCATGTTTCTTTTTATTTTAGGTCAAAGGAGTTGAGACCAGAGGCTAAAAATTTCAAAATATTTTTTGTGCATACTGTAAGTTAACAAAGTATAAATAGAATATTTAAATAATAGGCTTTGAAAAATGTTTAATGAACCAGAATGACTGATTAAATGTAAATCAAATGGTTGGTCATCTATTCTGTTATCATCATATCTTCAATACAACTAAGTGCACTTCCATTGTAGGTGACTAGATGCCCCACAGCCTTGCAAGTGAAACAATACTGCAAGCTTAAAACTTGAAAATAAATGTCTTTATCCTTTTCTGAATCACCGAAATAGGTAAAACCGCTGGCAAGACAGAAATGCTCCACGAAGTATGCTGTAACAAGTTGTATAGTTTAAGTGAAATGGGGATTAAAGGAAGGATTAATGTGGAGTTCATACATATGATATAAAAATTTCAATAATTTTAGGTTAAGCTATTAAGTAGTGACCAAACATCAAATTTAATGCAATAATAACGATCTTGTCACCACTGATATACATGTTCTTCTTGGTTGATTTCATATTGAATAATTCTTTAGTGAAAATTAACTATTTTTATAGTTTCCATATTTTGGTGAATATTTGTATTGAAATGTACAACTGCATTACCCTAAGTGAGTACATGTATTTATAAATGTCAACAGGAAACTTGAAGAATGTGAGTAATGCTAAAAAAATTTGAGATGTTGGTAAATGTGCAAAAGTTATTTGTAACATGGAGCTAAATACATCTACATTATTTTTGATGTAACAGATACTGGTTAACAAATGTCTTTTCAAAACTGAAAAAGTTCACTGATTACTTTGAGTTATGGTCCAGTAAAGAGATTATATAATCATTGGGCTTTATAACCCTTTTGTATATATTTATTAACTTTTCCTTTTAGCCAAATCGTACATACTATCTTGAAGATCCAAAATCTACATCCCAAGAATGGGTAAAGAAGATACAGGAAGTTTGGCATCATTACTATGATGATGATAAGTCATGACAAGAATAGATAAAGTGTATGGACATAGGATTATAAAAGTAGTACCTGAGTACATACTGATCTAGACCAACAGAGAGAAGAGACTGTTTATCAAGATTCTTTGTATAATGATTTTACCAGAAAATGAACAATTTTGCTACATATATTTACAACTGCTATTGTTCTCAGTCAAGCCTGACTGCAATTTATAGAGATGGGGAATATGGTACAACACAGCATCAGGATAATTTTATCTGAAAAATTGTTGACAAGCTCCATGTTCTGCATAGTCAGTGTCAATTTATTGGGTTGTCCTGATAAATGTTTTCACAAGGAACATTATCTATTTTTTTCATTGAGCTCAGCAGTTTCACAGGTTTAAAATTAGTAATGCTGTGTCTTGCCATTTTTCTCAGAAACATTACTATTTTGATTTCAAGCTTGTTTCACATAGATTCAGACTTGGTTTTGTTTTTTTTCGAGAATTTTTAAAAACTATTAGTATATACATGCTGAACATTTTACTGCACGTAAGAGCCAAAGGAGTTTATTAGCTTGCATACAGGAAGTGCATTAGAGCTTGTCAATATACGTATTAGCAATGTAAAACATTTTCTGTTCAGTGGTTGCATATAAATTGTATTAGTTTGAATTCAGAAGAGGTTCAGTCAGGCTCATTGCATGATGTGTGTTTATTCAAAACAAAAATTGTCTACTAACTTGAACAAATATACCTCTGAAATCCGCAAAAACAATGTCCAATATATATTTAAATGTTGCTATGGTAATAGTTTAATTGTAACAATGTGTAGACAGCTGAAAGCTGCCATATCAATTGTTATTAGTTTTGATAAAAGTTAAATCATCTAAAAACAATTGATATGACAGATTATCAGACTAAGTTATTTCATGCTTATAATATTAAAGAGGCAAGAAGGTAGGATAACTACTGATCTGTGATATAATAAAGATTGTTCCAGATATATGTATATATTTATGTATATTTCATGTTAATGTTGAAATCTTAATTTATTTACAAAAGGTGCATTTTAATATACAAGATAGTGAGATGTGCTTAGATGTATTAAGTATTAAGAGTTTTAATAAGTGCTTTTTTGTGTTACGTTTTTGATATGATAAATATACGTGTATAAAGTTATTGATGATAGCACAAATATTAAATGCTGTATCTGTAATAATGTATGTTTTCCTGACCTATCAAGTTATGTCTCGTTCTCTGATTTGTGAGAAAATTATGGGCCTTGGACTTTATAGAAATTTTTCAAAATCACAGCATGGATTTTTTTTCTTAGTACAAAAAAAAAAATGAATTTATATTTGGTACACAAGTCTTCATGCAAGTTTTGTTCACTTCACTTGTTTCTTTTTAAACTTTAGACCTTGGACTTTGAAAATTTCATCAAAATAACAGATTTTTGGACTTTTTCAAAACATGTGCAGATATTGAGCTAACATTTATTACATGTATGTGAGTTAACTATCATGAGTTGAAGATTAGGTTCAAATATTGTTCTGGTCTACTGAGTTTTAACAAATTGACATTCTAGCAGAAAGCAAAAGAGGGGGAGTTCAAGTAAACTAAATTTTCATATTGTTATTCACCGATTTTTTCTGTTAACTCTTGCAAAGGTCAGTGTAAAGTGTTTTAATATTCTATTTGCCTTTAGGGAACTAAGTATTCCCAGAGCAATACTTACAGAATGATTGTTGATGTTGATGTATTCAGTGTACATGTTAAAAATAGCTTGTGTTCTACATATCAGGACCTTGCATGTGTGTATCTATGACAGGGAGTGCGAGAGATTGCATTATTCATGTTTTGATTGCATGTTAAACAATGTATGAACTTTTTCATGATATTTATGATAGCAGATTTTGGATATAAGACTTGTTTGAATAGATATATATTTGCTTTAAACCAGTATGTTTCTGAAAACCAAAAAAAGAAACCATAATTATATTGGTTTTCATTTAATTATGCAGTTTTTTTTTAGTGTTTTGAAAGAAACCAATATGTGAAACATGTTCAGAACATGTAGTAGATGTGTGTTTCTTGATTTGTGTGATGCAAATACTGTTTTTCTGCTTATTTAAAAAATAGATTTATATGTATATGTTGATCTTGTTTTCCACTCAGAATGTACATTGGTATCCAGGGTAGTTGTTATCCGATCTTTTAATATTCCCCAGACAGGATGTGTACCTCTCTTTCTGCAATCAAGTTTTTTGTTATAAGACTAGGTTTATCTGATGAGGAAAGATGTTCTTATGACATCTATTAATTTTCTTACAGTTCACACGTTAACTTCTCAATTTAGTCCTCAAACTTAGCCACTTTATATGCTGTTACAGCCGAGTAATAAAAACTTGATAGTTTTAAAATTACAGGAGTGATGTAATAGTGTTTAACATTTTAGTTAGGTTTTCTTACTTCTATCAAGGCTGCAAGTTCCATGATGGTGAAGGAAACTGAAGTATTCAGAGAAAAACACAACCCTAAGCAATAGAACCTAAACTTTTTCACATCGGGGTCTGCCAGAGTTGGGTTTAATCCTAGACAGTGGTAGGTGCTGTGATTCTTTGATGCTGTGCCCCCTGGACCACTCAGCCACAGGGGCCCCTTTATGTTAAGAGGACAAGTAAAATATAACTGGCTCTGATTGACAGCTGTCAAAAAAGTATAAGTACTATTTATTCAACTATATTTGACCTATTTGACAAATTTTAGTTTTACACTGCCATTATCCTCTAATATTGTTCTTGTTAGGGAGAATAAATGTTAAAATCTGTGCATGATGAAAATAGAGCTTTCAATGTAATAATATTTGGGTATAGTTATTTCATATACGGACGGTACCTAGTAAATCTGTATGTGATGTGAGGAATAATTATGATTTGTAAATCAAATATATGTGATTGCAATTGTTAAATATTTTTTAATATAGGTAAGTTACTGTGAGAGTTTATACTGATTGTTACCTGTATGTTAATGTAGATACCTTGGTGCAAGACAAACATTAGTGATAGTTACATAGATAGAAAGGTTACCAGTGTTTTTTGTACATAGTTTGACACTTTTTTTGTAAAGTAGCATTAAACAAAACTTTACATAATTTTATATAAAACTGTTATCCATATACTTGATACAATTTCATGAAGCATACATAAGGAGAAATGAAGGAAGCATGTAGAAACACAAGAGTAAAAGTGTTAGATTGAAAGAAACCAAGTTTAACATTCAAGAAAATAAAATATTGAAATTTTTAGTCTGCGTTTGTTATAAACTACAAGGGAAATTTTAAATGCAATAAAACTTTTATGAGATGACATTCAATATTTAAATACATGTACTTCTTCATAAAAATGGGCTTTGAGACATCACAAAGTTCTGAAAAACTAGATACATTTCTAAAACATGTTAAAATGTTAATATGTATGACATGTTCAGTTTTTGGACAATAACGTCTGTTTTAGTGAAATCCCAAGTTAATGATAAAGTTACGAAAAATAAGTATTCAGTTATAAAAAATTCAACTTATATAGCAAAATCACTGGGGATTTCCTTATTGCATCAAGAAGACTATCGAAAGTTTTGATCTAGTCTTACTTTCTTGAAAAGCTGGTTCGGTACAACCTGTGTGGACATATGCATCCAATATTAAGGTTTTTGATGAATTGTAAAAATTCATGGTTAGATGTTTCTGGTAAACAAGATGTCTAGATGTGATAAACTATTTTGAAAGACCTTGTAGTGTAATCATTGCAGCAACATGTAGTTATATTGACCAAGGTACACTGAGAAAAAAAAGGTATCTGTTTAAACAAGAAACTACAAATAAAACACTAGTACATACTATCTGAAAAGCATATCTAATTAGTTCTAAATAGAACTTCTACAAAGCGTCTGCAGAGCATGATTTTGGTGTATTTTCACTGAAATATCACTTTTACTGATATATATATATAAAGTAGTTAATAAATGACATGATGAAGTTCATAAACTGATAAGAGAAATGTATAAAACTGATAATAACAAAATACATGATGTAATTGTATGCAACTGCCACATTGTGTGTAATTTAAGAGGGAAGATAAATATTTCCAACCGTGTATGCAATTAGAACACCTTTTATAATACAATGGAAAACTTTGTGTGATGTTTTGCACAGTAAGACTTGTTTAAAATATTAGTAAATATATAGAAGATAATAAACATTAGTAATAATAATTAAGACAAGATGAAGTTAAAAGTATATATATTATCCATGATTAAAAATTCTGAAAACATTTAAAAAAAAATCAAATCATACTGAAGAGAATAAGTAACAATTGAACACATTTTGGCCTTTCAAATCAATCAGCTAGTTATGACACAGAAAATGAATGAATGTTTTAACAGATTACAGTTGTATCATGATCACACACCCACCTCTTCACAACTAAAGGTTATATATGGATTGTAATCTGATTATCATGATCATATCTACCATTTTGTAGAATCTGGACTGGTTTTTTTTCAAATCTGTTACTAAAACAACATTCTTTCAACTTCTTTTGAAATATTGTAACTTTTTAATTTTGTAGCATCTTCATTTTGAGTTTCTAATTTGAAATTTCAAAAGAAATAAAATTTTTAACCTGGCTTTTCCTTTAATTAAAATCTTACAAATATTGACATTTTAAAATTCTTTTTCTTTTTTTCTTTTCTTTTTGCACATTTTTTATTTCACTACAGGTATTTTTGAAAATCTAGCCAAAATAAAGTGATGAACATATACAAGATTAGCTTTATAAACTGACAGAAATTCTACTGACTAGTCACAAAGCAAATTTTGTTTATGTGAATTTCAAGAATTTCATGTTAATCTTTAACCATGAAAAAATTCAAATGACTTCCATGTAAAATATTCATGATAAATTCACATGAACAAAATCTGAGTGTGTACTTTAAGAAATGTAACATCTGAGAACTTTGACATCTACAATATAAACTGCTGATTGCCACACAACTTGCCCTTTTTTCAATTTAAATGATAAAATATTACTACATCTATACTAGCAAGTTATAGCATTCTTGAATAAAATTTACTACTAAACATGTCAATTTTTAATGAAAATCAAAAGCTTTGCAGATTTCATCTTGTTGCTATTTTGTGACCAAAATTTGTCAATTGTGGTCTAATAAAAATTTAAAAAAGTAGTTTAAGGTCACAAATTTCTGGTATTTAGAAGCTGGTAACCAGCAGTCCCTTACTTGGTATACGTTATTTATGGTGATAAGAGTAACAAGTGTAGGAAATCTGAACAAATTTTTACAATATTTTTGGCAATGTAATTTGATCCTAAATCAGTTTGACATCCATGATGTAATTATCACAAATGACAATGAGGTATGTGTATACACTTTCTAAAACTAAAGTACTGGTAACTGATATTACCAAATACATAATAAAACAGATTTTATATCTTTTGTAAAGGTCATATCTTCAAAATAAGCTACATATACATGTAGTTCTAATAGCAGATAGAAACTGATAATCCAACACTCTATTTCTCATTTAAAATTAAGCTGACAACTTTTCTATGTAAAGCCAATCTCTATCTATTTTACACATAGCTATAAATGTATAAACGTTTTTATTTTTATTTTTTAAGTACATGTACTTCGAGGAATGGACAATATTCAGTAGAGCTTAATGGAAACATTTTTAACTTTTTCCCTATGTAGTGGAAGACTAAATTCTAGGCATTTCCACACTGTAGTTCTACCATCAGTCACTAGCCTTATCCAAAGTGACTACAACAGACAATGAATATACACATATCTGCTTGGTATTAGTGAATATTCACTATTAAGTTGTAGCTAAACATGAAGACTGTCGAAACTGGTCACTCATTTTGACACCAAGGTAAGACAACAGCAATGTAAAATGAATTGGCTTGCCCATGCCAAAACATTTAATAAGAATTCAAATCCTCAACCCTTTGGTCATGTGTCAGATGATCAACCACCAAGACAAATTAATCTGTAAAAGAAGAGAATGATCTTCTTTAAACAGCTTTATCATTAAGTAAAACCCCTTGTTGTTTAGTTCCCTGCATAAAACAAAGAAAACTAGAGATCACTGGAAACATGTTTCAGCGAGTTTAAATGACTGATTTAAGACATTATTACACATTTTTTCATTTTAAAGATTCATATACTAATTAGAAATGTATATAGCAATTAAAAGAAACTGTTTTATTAATATCCAAATGCATATTTTCTTATAGACTCTTTAATAAATTGTTGAAATTATGGTAGATTAATCATGATTTTTAAAGGGAGGTAACTTGTCTGTTCAAGGGAGATGATCAAAGTAATAACATCAATGAACAAATACTTTACTGGAAATTACAATACATATCTATGTATGTATATATTATAATTAATTCTGGTGGCCTTACAGATATTTAATTACTACCTATACATTCAATGAAAAAAAGCATATAAAATAATTTAGAAAATAATCAAATCTTCTATTCATGTTACTGAATTGTTTATGCATTAATAATGTCTTTTCCTTTTAAAAAAAATCACACAGCAAAAATGAAGCTGCAAAAAGTACGTCTGGTTTTGTACATGTATATATAAACACTGACTGCATAGGGAAATGACAAGACGGCATATATAAACTGTAACACAAGTCTCTTGTAGCACAACACGAACATCATAGCTCCACAATAAATAACAAAAACATCAACTTGGACCACTGATATTTGTAGTTCTGACAGTAAATGACTGGTCCAGCATAAAGGTCCATAATCATGATTGAAGCACTGGCCAATGACAGTTCATTATCATGTTTGAAGCACAACGATATATTCAAAATTATGAAAAAATGTATCAAATCACATACATAATAAAAATGAGCAAGGAATGAATAATGACATGTTGTCTTCAATGTTAAAAATGACAAAATGCAATGCAAGAAGTTACATGCACATTTAGTTTTGCTTAATTCCTTCATTTTTAACTAAAACATCATTTCTTTCTGCTTTCTCTCTTGATAATGACCAGTTTATTAGAAATATTGATTTACAACCCATTAAAATTCTTTAAGATTCTGTATCACATCCGAGATCCCTTTTGTTGTAAAACCTGCAAAGAAAAAACAATAAAAAACAATTTACAGACAAGAATAATTTCCAACCTGTCAAGAATATTACGACATTTACATAAGTTAACAACATTATGTTAATTAGTGAGGGAGTGATAGCTGTATAAAGATGTCTATTCTATTGCAGCTTTTTACAACTATCTTTCCTTTAAAAATATACATATGAGATTTAAATCTACTGTAGTCAGAACTTTATGTATATCTAGATATCATAAGCTCTAATTCCAGAATTTTATTACATTGAGAAATGAAACAAGATTACCTAAAATGGCACACTATATAATCAAAACATAATCTAACCTGCCTGGTACCAAAGGGAAAAAACTCACTCTATGACCTTGATAATTGAAATTGACCCCACTTGAAAGTTGTTTACAAGAAAAATGAAAATATCATAATTTTAACATATAATTAAGATACAGCAATTAAAAATCATTCTACAACTTTAACACAAAAATTCTCTCAAATTATCAGACTTAACCTTAACAATTCCATTTATATCAGTAGATTTTGTCTCAGTATGAAATCATAAAATTACGCAAAATACACAATCGAAAAATTAGGTCAAACTCCTATTTCACAACCATTCACTCAATTGAATGTACACTCAACTCAAATATTCCCAGTTTTCTCTTATCGATAGTTTAATAAATTTTAAATTCTATGAGATAATGCTTTGTTTTGTTCAAAACACCTACACTGAACAAATCAAATGTAACATCTGATTTTCGATTTTACCTGTGTCTTAAAAATTGAGATTACCAATGATATACCCTAATAGGAGTTGAGTGAATACTTGTGAAACCGGGGTCATATCTATTGCTTCAGATACAATGGTTCCTAGCTGGATAAAAGTCAATGCCAAAATGTTTTCTGTTTTAAAACAGGCATACAAAGTGGATTAAATTTGTCATGACATCCTCACCACCTGTCAAAACATTACTACATTGTCTTTGATGACATCATAATCAACTTACACCATTTGGCATTTGGGTGAGTATGGCTGATAAGTGTTGGGGTATTGAAAAATAACCTGAATTTTTTTTCACCTTTTGACTTAGGAAATCAACAGAAATGTGTCAAACCTAGTAAATGAACCATACAATTGACAACTAACATGTGAAAACTATTAATGTTAATATAATAATATTGGTTTTATAAGCTATGGAAATCATTCAATCAACTAATATTCTTTATAGATATTAATAATTCTACACACATGTATCATTGAAATTCATGTCTGTTTTTTAATACTAACTTTTTCTTTATCTGTTGGTTCTGCTGCCTGACCATTGACTAAATTTGGACATTCTTTGGAAACAACACATAAAAATTCTGCATGATCTTCACTACCATAATTATATTGTGAGCCAATGTTTATCAACTACAACACATAATAAATTTATATACATAAACTTTTAAAAAAAAAAACAAAAACAAAAACAAAAGCAAGAGGGCCATGAAGGCCCTGGACGCTCACCTGAAAATGATGTACACTCAGCTTGATTTTGGCAAACTGGAGCTTCTATTCTTAAAAGAGATTTTTTCCTATATTTCGAGCTAGTGACCTACTTATTGACACAAAATGACCCATATATAAACTTGAACTAGCTTTTGTCAAGAGCATCATTCTGAGCCAGTTTGATAAGATTGGTCTAAAATGGATCCCCTCATATGTGTTAACAAGGTTTTTCTATAATTTGACCTAGTGACCTACTTATTGACCCAACATGGCCCATATACGATCTTGAGCTAGCTTTTGTCAAGAGCATCATTCTGACTGAGTTTGATGAAGACTGGACTAAAATTGGGGCCTCAGGAGTGTTAACAAGGTTTTAATACAATCCGACCTAGTGACCTACTTATTGACCAAACATGGCCCATATAAGAACTTGAGCTAGCTTTTGTCAAGAAATTTATTCTGACTAAGTTTGATGAAGATTAAACCATAATTGGGGCCTCAGGAGTGTTAACAAGGTTTTATTACAATTTGACCTAGTGGCCTACTTATTGACCCAACATGGCCCATATACAAACTTGAGCTAGCTTTTGTCAAGAGCATCATTCTGACTAAGTTTGATGAAGATTGGACTAAAATTGGGGCCTCAGGAGTGTTAACAAGGTATTCTTACAATTTGACCTAGTGACCTACTTATTGACCCAACATGGCCCATATATACGAACTTGAGCTAGCTTTTGTCAAGATGATCATTCTGACTAAGTTTGATGAAGATTGGACTAAAATTGGGTCCTCAGGAGTGTTAACAAGGTATTCTTACAATTTGACCTAGTGACCTACTTATTGACCCAACATGGCCCATATACAAACTTGGGCTAGCTTTTGTCAAGATGATCATTCTGACTAAGTTTGATGAAGATTGGACTAAAATTGGGTCCTCAGGAGTGTTAACAGGGTTTTTCTACAATCTGACCTTGTGACCTACTTATTGACCCAACATCGCCCATATACAAACTTGAGCTAGCTTTTGTCAAGAGCATCATTCTGACTAAGTTTGATGAAGATTGGACTAAAATTGGGGCCTCAGGAGTGTAAACAAGGTATTCTTACAATTTGACCTAGTGACCTACTTATTGACCCAACATCGCCCATATACGAACTTGAGCTAGCTTTTGTCAAGAGAATCATTCTGACTAAGTTTGATGAAGATTGGACTAAAATTGGGGCCTCAGGAGTGTTAACAAGGTATTCTTACAATTTGACCTAGTGACCTACTTATTGACCCAACATGGCCCATATACGAACTTGAGTTAGCTTTTGTCAAGATGATCATTCTGACTAAGTTTGATGAAGATTGAACTAAAATTGGGTCCTCAGGAGTGTTAACAAGGTTTTTCTACAATCCGACCTAGTGACCTACTTATTGACCCAACATGGCCCATATACAAACTTGGGCTAGCTTTTGTCAAGATGATCATTCTGACTAAGTTTGATGAAGATTGGACTAAAATTGGGTCCTCAGGAGTGTTAACAAGGTTTTTCTACAATTTGACCTAGTGACCTACTTATTGACCCAACATAGCCCATATACGAACTTGAGCTAGCTTTTATCAAGAGGATCATTCTGAGAAAGTTTGATTAAGATTGCATTTAAATTGTGGCCTCAGGAGTGTTAACAATCAAAAGTTGACGCACGACGCACGGCGCACGTCGCACGACGCACACCGGACAATGACCCACCACAATAGCTCACTTGAGCACTTTGTGCTCAGGTGAGCTAAAAACAACAACTTTTCCTACTCTAAAGTTATACTTCTGGACAACAGCGCTGATCCCACTTATCTTTTTAACAAGCTTACATAAGAAAATTAGCCTGTTTAATTTCAAATACCTATAATGTTCAACTATAAAGTAGGACAATGAATAATTTCTCATTTATTAAAAAAATCATTTATCAATAAACTTTTTTTTTTAAATAAAAGAAGAGATAGGAGTGCCAAATGTATCTGAGAAAACAATGCTCAAATATAAGAGATCACCAGGCCTAAACCTAACAAACCACATTTTTGTAAATTAAAATTGTTACATCTGTTTTGTCAAATTTACCTGTTCAAATTTCCAACCATCAGACATGGCTGACACAATCTGTGTTAATTCTTCTTCTGAACACTGTAACACTCGGTATACACTTTTGGTAAATGGCTTAAAAAAACAAAGCAAGACAAAACATAAATAAAATGAATGATCTGTGTAAACCAAACAATGACTGAACAAAAAATCTTGAGTATAAGAGAATCTGTGTAAACCAAACAATGACTGAATAAAAAATCATGAGTATAAGAGAATCTGTGTAAACCAAACAATGACTGAAAAAAAATCATGAGTATAAGTGAATCTGTGTAAATCAAACAATGACTGAACAAAAAATCATGAGTACGGTATAAGTGAAATTGTGTAAACCAAACAATGACTGAACAAAAAATCATGAGTATAAGAGAAACCAAACTATTTTACCAGGAGGAACAATTGAAATTGTTTGAAAATTTAACTTCTAGGAATACCTTAAATAAACAAACAATTTCAATACTGATGTGTTCAGTTTAGACAGGTTTCACTGTTTTAGTTGGTTTGTTCATAGTATGATTCAAAATGAATATAAATATGATTATTAACAAGGGTTGCTCTGTCATTTGCCATTTCAGCCAATTGCTTTTTTTTTAATTTCTGGCTGCAAAATATTAGTTTTGGCTAAAATTTTGCTCCAAAATTTTCATCAGTTTTATAATGAGCTTTTAGTTTCATAGGTTCACCCTAATTATTTCAATATAAATTGGTTCCAACTTTTGCAGTTGTCCTAATTTCTTGAGTTTCTACTTTTCAATAGCCAGAGCTAACCCTACTGTTAGACAAAACTCATGAACCACATGAACTTTAACTTGAACATGAACCAACAACACTTTACAATCATTCATTTAATATGATTTTCCTCAACAAAAATCTTGTACATTTAAAATTTAAATAATTACAAGTTTTCAGATATTTAAGAAATCAAGGTGTCATTTTGATGTGATTTATTTTTATTAACTGTATCAATGTTTTTATGGAAGTTTATATCATAGTACCATAAAACATAGCTAAAATCTGCTAAAATTAAGTTTAAAGAAATCCTAGTTTAGGAATGATAATAAAACCCAAAACAGAACCTTGTTTGAAAATCATTCTTATAATAAATAATTAAATAAAGTTTTCAGTTTAACCCATAGCATCTTTGCCTAAACTTGAATCACACTTAGGCAGATAACAGTTTTAGAAAGTTGTTCAGCTTGCTTGCCAAGTGTCTGTGGTTTTTCTTACCACTCTAGTTTCCTCTACCATCCTAGAACAGATTGTCTCAATATTCACTAAAAGATTTTTGGCCTAAAACACCAATACTCCGTTCCCTAAACAAAGTCTGAAAATCTTACAATCTAAATAACTGAAAAAATTTTCCAGAAAACTAGGCAACTAAGGTGCAGTTTTAAAGTTTTAACTGATTACTTTTGGTTTAGGGCAGATGTATTGTAGTTTTGTACACATCATGAATACCTAATACCATAAAAGATTTGCTAAAATTTAATTAAGAAAAACTTTAAAAAAGAAATAATAATGAAATTGAAGCCTGAGGTGGTAACTATTACAAGTCTTACTGTCATGAGTTTAACAGTTTATGGTGATTAAATGAAAATCTCCTTTAAAGTTTGAAAAGTAATGTAATTTTCTAGACTGATTTGTCAAGTTTTAAATCAAATGTCAAGATACTGACAATGATGTATAAAAAAAAAACCATAAAAATGTTTAATCATTTTGAAGATTTATTATTTCATTCATAAGAAGTATTCTTTTTAATGGATATTATAACATAACTTGTGATTTTCTTTAAATGAAAATTGATGATTGATTGATTTCAGGGGATTTTGCATCCCAGTTAAAAATATTTCACTATGTCAAGACATCACCAACTATAGGTGAAGTAGCAAATATTTTTACTTTTGCATAGTGTTTAAGACAATGTGTATTGCCATGAAATGGGACATTGGTTTATAAAGTCTCATCTGAAGGACCTGTGACTTTCATTTCTTAATGCAGAGTTCTTTGTGAAAAGAACAGTCTCTACCAATTTTCAAGTCTTTGTCAGATCTGTTTGGGTCTTTGAATGAAAAAAGAAGAAACCAATCTATGTTTCATTAAATGGAAATACACAGCTGTTCCTCCATTTTATGTCAATCCCAATAACATCAATGCTATTTTATGATTCTTTGATTTGAAATTGCACTTGAATAGCCAATCAACACATATGAAACAACCTGTTTACAACGTGACAACTTTTTATTCAAAAAGAGTCTGGGTCGACAGATTTAACTTTGTTGTTTTAATGATGTTATAATTAAAACATTCAACAATAAACATGTGTTTGATTGTCCAATAATTTACAGACAGTCACATACATGCAACATAATAAATCAATCAGTGGTTTTGGCATCTTGTGATTTATTCTATCATATCAGTCTGTGCATTATTGGACGATAAATCATGTGTTACTTGTCAATTTTTTTTATTAAATATACCTGGTTTTGTTTTGCATCTCGTTCTTTTATTTTGTCTTTAACAATTTTAATAAGATCGGTTATATTATAAAATTCTGCTTCTTCTAATACACCTAAAATAAAAATTGTAAGAACATGATCAGTGTGTGATATTTCAATACATGTACAGCTTTAACAAGTTTGCTTCAATCAATATGTATTGCAAGCCATACCGACTTTCAACTGACTGTGAAGATAAGTATTTCATTATTTAATTATTACCTTTCGTTTTAGAAAGTTTCCATTAAATATTATTCTGATTGATGGCTTGTTGGACTGAAACAGACAATGAAGTATGCATGCATATCTAGTCCGTCAAAATCATTCACACAATCACAATTTTTATCCATCAGCTTTGGAAACTTGTAATTTCTTTTCATGTTTTGTCGGAGTATAAGTGTCATTCTGTTGATAACCAAATGAATAAACATGGTTTAACTTCTTCAATAGGAAACAACTCATTGTAAGTCTTAACATTACAAAAGATCTACATTCATACTCATGTTTTTGTCTGGTGTATGACATGGGCTCCTGTAAACTTAATGCAGGAAAGTTCCAATTAATTATTGCTTAGACAGAGTGATTGTTAAAACAATTATACAATGATACAATACAAATTCTTACTACATACCTTCTTCTACTAAATCTTTGTTCATGACTAGTTTTCCATGCCGTAAGTAATTTAATACCGGTCTAAAATAGGTGGGATCTCTATCAATTAAATAAGCTCCATTTTCATCCTACAAAACAGAATCATAGTTTTAAAACACAAGTACTTTACATACATCATACCTTATAACTGACTTCTCTCTATTATATCATCATAAATTACTGCAATTATTACTTCCAATCAGTTAAACAGATTACTAATTATCTAATACAAATATTATCTTTATCTATATTACAACAAAATAGAGTTATTACAACTTTCAATAATCAAAGGTTGTTTGCTTGTCAGGATTGTAGTGTGGGAGGAAAACTGAAGAGCTAGTGAAAAAATCACATGTTAAAGCAGGTGATCCAATATAACATCATAGAACATGCTGAGAATTGAACCCTGGTATGTGAAAGCGACAATTACTGTGCAACATAAAAACCCAATCTTATATGGTCTATATGAAGAAGGTAAATTTTACACTGGGTAGCTTGGGGTCTGAAATTGTATGTACACTGTACTGACTATATATGGACATTTCAATGGAATATTTAAAATTAATTAATTTTTTAAAGCATGCATGCACACAAAATGCAATTCTACAAAAATTTTCTCCTGAAAAAAATTATCTTAAATAACAAATAACTGGTATCTTACACCAAAGAATATAAATGGATCTAAAGTATTCATTATTTATTTGAAATAGTTTTACAGTAAAAGCCTCTTCCATCTTGAAAGTTGTTGCAGTTGGCCATAAAAGATCCAGGCTTGGGTATTTTTATATCCACTCAGTGTGGGAGTTTTTTCCCTTTACAATATCGATAACAGTTGCCTAGAAGTGAACATCACAATATTTTTTCTGCTAATAATTATTCTTTTCAGGGTAATTGGAAAGATATAATTGTTAACAATGCTAACCTTTTGCCTGATACAAGTTTTACCAAGTGCATACACATGTAAACCATATTGTCACCATGTTTTATGTAACTAGTAACATTAATGATACTACACAAAACACCTACAATAGTCTCTTTAGTACACGTTTTGAATCACTATGGTAGCTCAGTTGGTAGAGTGATTTTCATATGTGGAAAGTCAGGGTTCAAACTCCTTACGATCTGACCAAGACTTGAAAATTGCTAGTGACTGTTATTTTGCCGAGCACTCAGTATTAAGAAATAAAAGAAAAGAGTCACTTGTCCTTTGAAGGAAACCTTAAAGACCAATGCCCCATGTCACAATAGGCATGGCACGCTAAAGAACCCTCCCTGTGCATTGCCCTAAGCACACTGCAAAGGTAAAAATGTCTGCCACTTCACCTATAGCTGGTGATGTCTCGATATGAGTGGAATATTCTTGACAGGGATGTAAAATCCCATTAAATTAATCAATTAATCTCTAGTATTGGAGGTTTGCACATTTGAAACATTCCGATATACAATATGGTACATTTGTGTTAATTTACTACAAACCATTACGTCTATTAATTTTTGCAATTTCCTTACCAAAACCATTTGCCAACTATTAATTTTAGCGATATTGACTATAGCAGAATTTTGTAAAACATTCTCAATTAATTCATATACAAGGTATCTTTTATAAATGTCTTACATACATGTAATAAAGAACATGTATTTTATATGTAAAATAGAATCTTCCTCTTTTATGGTTTTTCATTATCATTAGGCTTTCAAATTAAAAGCTAGAAAAAATTGAAAGGAAGCTTTGAAATACTTTTTCCACTTGTTAAGACTTGAATTAGCTTTTAATTCAAACAAAATTATCATTACAAAATCATTACAAATCAAATGTTCTGCAGTTATAGAAAAGACAACTAATATCTTGTTTACAATCATTGTTTCGTATATGTATATGTATTCTCTACAATCTGACACCAAAGAACAGACATTGCTAATTAATGTGTCATCTGATCAGTTACTTAGTGAGGACTTCTGTCAGACACAGTTTGTTTATACATTTATTTTTTCTTGTATCCCCAAAATTACAAATTCTACATTGGTCACATGACAAGATTTATACAGACACTATTGTTTTGTGTGCAAATTTTTATTTTTAAAAATGTCTAATTTATATGAACCCCAAAAAAAAACAAAAAAAAAAAAAAACATATAAGTATATTACACAGAATGCCCCTCAATGATGATGATGATAATGATGATTTTTTTTTTCACTTGTTAGAAATGATCTTGTCTTGATTTTATATGAAAAAAATTCAGCATCCATTTTTTCATTTTTGAAAAATCAACTAATAACCTTATAATGAAACAACATACATGTAAAACAGTGTTTATATGATCCCTTGGTTCAGGTAAGTCTATATACAAGTACAATAAGTTAATTGATTAAATTGATTTTTTTTTTCATACAAATTAAGATATTAACCAGGTATCATGATGATCATTATCGTGACATTTTACAGAATAACTCATCACTTTGTAGATCAAATAAACAAGTAATTAATCAAATAAGGTGAAGTAGAAAAAGGTGTTTTGATGTACTAATATCATTAATTCATCAACTCTTTGTTGCTTTACCCAATGCTTACTTCAATTCAAAATAGATATGTTTTTACATAAAGCCATATATACAAACTATGTGTTTTCACACCTTACACAAACTGTCATACAGTAAGTATGAAAAGGTACATTTGGGGTAGGTATAGTAGCTATAAGGAGGGAAGTTTGTTGACTAAAATAAAGCAGCAATATTAACCCTGAATGCTTGTCGAAAAAATCTTCACAATAATAAAGACATTAAGCTACAGTAATAAATCTAGTTATGTCAGGTGAAAAGGAATCACATTTTTTTTGCTTGGCCTTTTATTATAAACCTTTAACATTTAGTACAGGGCTTATAATAACAATCTAAGATTGTTCATTCCTCTAAACAAGTAAAATTCCTGTAAGGACAAGTGTTTTTATTTTCAGTCACTTGTCAAAGTGCCAACTTGAAGTTAATTCCTTTATTGTATATAGAGAGATCCTGAGTAGTAACTGTCCTACATTTTTTTTATTTGGGTATATTGTGCATCAACAATCACATTAAAAAACCTTGCCAGTTGTGTGATAAATGATTTTCTAAGTGCAGAGTGAATTTTACTTCATCTAGGCACAAGAAACAACTGATATACCGGTAATACTATGTCTTGGGCCTGTAGTATATAAATTATTAATTTTAGAATATCTTAACATCTTGCATGCCTGACAATTATCTATTACATGTACCAGTAAATCACAATAACTGGAAAAAAAACTTATTGCTACAGGTTTTATTACCATGGAATATGTCAATTTGTATTTCCATAGACCTCTCATATAAATCTATTTGCAGTCAAACCATCCTGAAAGGCAATCTATTTATACTTGAGGGGCACCTGCTTATTAAGGCTGGATTTTTAATTGTTTAAAATTACCTTCAAGGGCAACTTTTCATAACATCCATTTTAAGCTGGTGATAGGTAGATATAAAGCAGAACAGTGAAATCTGGCACTGAATAGGTTGGCTGGTGATGTTTTATGTCACATCAGCAATTCTTCAGCTATCTGTGATGAGGCAATTTTTATTAATTTTGAGGATTAATCTTAAAATACAATTTAAGAATCTTAATCAGGACTAATTACTAAATAAAATTTGATGTGGATGGTCCTTAAGTAATGTTTAATAAAATTGTTATGGCTTTTTGGTTTAAAATCCAAACTGACCACCATTACTACAAATATCATGTGATGTGTGAGTATGCAAATTTTTCTGATCTGCATTGTACTAGCAAGCACTTTTGACAGCCTTTACAGTGAAATTACACTCACTCGCAAAATAGTTGATAAACATCGCAGACCACTAGATCCATTATATTGGTACAGAGCCAACCAGTAAGTACCTACAACAAGTAAAAACCTTTCTCACTTGCTGTTGACTGGGGTTAAATCTACCATTGAATGGAGATTGACCTCCAAGATAAGATCATTTACATAGGTAGGTATTATATTATTAAACTTGCAGAAATTAATAATTAAACAATATATTTACACTATGTTGGCCTATAAGTAGTGAGATTAATTTTTTTTCACACCACACACACACACACACTGTCCTCACATAAGACATCAGATTTCAGGTGTCAGTTAAAGGACCATGAAAATATATATTTTTCTTTCCATCAGATATACAAAGTCTGTTTTCATCTTTTCTTTTTCAAATTAATGGAAGAGTGTTATGATTTATAATAAATTACATGTAAATTACAGACTTTTATATATACAAATGTATATAAAAATGTAGTAGCTAGCAGCATTTTTAGCAATTAGAGTCAAAAGCCTGGCTAAAACAGAAAAGCAAAGCTACGGTATATGTATTTCTGATACAGTGCCAGCACTTATAACTGATACAGGTATACATGCCCTATATATACAATATTACTAGGGAATTATCACTAAATATCAGGTATGGTCGTTTAAGGAGAAACTTGGGAATATTCTCGCAATCCTCTTAATGAAAGTCAATTATTGCACCATTATTTCTTGATTTAACTATTACCTTCTATCTAACTAAGTGATACTGTTATACCGTAGTTTACAAGTAAATCAAAATAAATTGGAAATTCCAATACCTAGTTATTTCAAACAGCTACCATTAGCAATTTACTGAAAGCAAAAATAATTGATTTTTTTGGCTACAAAAATGTATATACATGTATATTTTAAATCTGTACATCATTAGTAATTTGTCAGAGTAATTCATCAATAATTGTCCTTTTATACCAAAATAACTTGATATGGCAAGAATCTGTGAAAATATGAATATCACATTGACTGAATGTTTTCTCTGTGTATATATCAGATAGTTTACAAGGCTTAGGCATACCAAAGTTAATTATTTTATAGGTGTGACGATGTATCAGGTTATCACTGACCAGCTTATGACGTCCTTAGCTTAAAATAATGAATAATTAATTATATTCAAAATCAAACCTATCAAACCTAACACTTGTAATTGTGAATACAATGATGAAATCAACAACTGAAATTCCATATCTTTAGTGAATTTTTATCTTTTCTTTAAACATAAAATATAAATAGAGCAGTCTCTTTAGTGAAAAATACCCTTTCTAACATCACAGAATTAAATATATCCCTTTTTTTTTGGAATAAGGCACATCATCTCATGTTTGTCCACATATTTGAAGTTTGATAAAAATCCATTCATACATGTTAAAGTTATAGAGTGGACACTATCTGGATGGACAGACAGACAAACAATGTAATTCTTATACACATTATGTTACCCTTAACTTATTTCATGGGGAATAGAATAAATAAATAAATAACAGGATACAATTGTTCAGAGCTCTGTTCATTCAATCAAATGGTTGGTGTAAATTCAAAATGTTATTAAAATCAAATACAATCATTACGAACATAGGGTTTTGACCTAAACTGTTTGTGTTTGATAATGGCAATTGTAGACATTTTATGTTAAACAGAAATTTCAAAAATATGAAATAAGACATAAGATTCAAATTCTAACTAACCAACTGATTGATTTAATGGAGTTATGAACCATTGAGCTGATTATAACAGGTCCTAATTCAGATGTTAACAGTATTTTTCTAATATTTATATGTTGAATATTTTTGCTGGAATATTTCCAGCATCTTGAGGACAAAATTTACACATAATATAAATCATATATCAGATAAAAAAGGCAGGAAGAAAAAAATTTTATGCAAGTTTTATTGTTGCTGAGTATATCTTGGTTACCATTAAAAACAATTTATCAGAAACAAACTACAAACTGGTATTCAGATCTAATGCATGTGTTTCTTATAATTTATCAGAACTCTACTGAATACTGCTGATTATCTGCCTTTTCACTACACCACAATTTTGACTTACGTGTGCCAATTTCATGTTATTTTCAGTATTTTTTTTATAGACCAATAAATTTACTGGTTTCTGGATAAATTTCAAAAGTTAATTTTACATAAGATTCTGCCTTTAATCAGCTTGTTTTTAACTATATGACTATTATTGGATTTAACTGTTTTAATCTTATTTAATCATAATCAAGACCTTTAATCCAATCTTTCTAAGTTCTTTTACAATAAAACATTGAATTTCTGAACAGCAATTCAAAAACATACAATCCTGTGCATAGGAAACTGCTTCGGTGACCTTGACCTCAGAACCAAAAATCAAGAAGAGAATGAAATGAAAATAATGATATATTTTATGAATCATTACCTCATATATAACTTATTTCAAGTGTCTGACAACAAAAGTTGGTTAATATTGTTAATAATGCAGAGACTAAAGAGTCTGATAGGAATTTGTTAAACCAAAAACCTTCACCTATGACCCAATATGTAGAAACGACAACAAAGGTATAATATAATGTCATCTGTTTTACAAAATGTTAAAAGGAACATGAATGTGAGTCAAGGTAAACCATTTTACAAATATGATAGACGTTCACATCCTTAAGCTATTAAGCTATATATGAATGTTCAAGTTCATTTTGGTTTATGATAAGAAGTTTTACTATGACCTTGAATAAATGTCAACCAGCTCTAAAAACTTCAAAGGGTTTTGTCTTGGCAAGATCACTTCAACACTTCAATGTTTTATTATCATTAAGTCTATTGGTTCTGGAGAAAATTGTTGTTGTTCTAATGTTGTTTAATGTCGCATCAGCAACTGTTCAACTTTTCACAAAGATAGCAAGGTTATAAACCTATATGGATTAATCTAAGAATTCCTGACCTCCCACTCTTGATGCAGAGGCTATACCAGCGATCCATGTCCTGGAAAAAAAGTTGTTTCAATAAATTTATGGACAATGGATAATGGAAGACAGACAAAGGATCATTTGATGTGTTTACACTATTTTTGACATTAAAAAGAAAATTGGTTAATAGTATTTTTACTAACCAACTAAACAAAATAGATCATACCCTGTCCAGACAAGATTGGACCCCAACCATTATGATGGTTTAGCCTAATTATTTACTGGAAAGATGAATCATATAACAATATAACAGTCTATAGAATATCAATATCCATCAAATTACTATATAATAGTCATTTATATTTTTTCTATAGGGAATATGTGAATAATCCTAGATGCCATGCAATGATATTATGATACATTATTACCTCCTAAAAAACTGCAAATTCAAAGTTCTGGCAATGATGTAAGGCTTGCATTGTCAATGGCTTATGTCAAATTTCAAGATCTTTTAAAAATTGTAATTAAAATTCTATTCTGTGATAAAAACAAGTAGTCTAACATGATCTGTATTGCTCAACTAGCAACATAATTACATATCCTTTGAAAATTGGGCACATGGTTAATTTCTTAAACCATTATTATTAGATGTCAAAAAGTTATCATGACCAACTCACACTTTCTACATTTTTATATACATGTACATATATATTTGAATTTGATACAATTGAAATGCTTATGCTGTTTGTAGCAATAGTGCTCATATTCGGGTTTAAAACAAAATTTTTAATCAAAATAACTTAAGAACCATCCACACAAAATTTCATTTAGTAATTCATCATGGTAAGATTCTTTATGCACTTTGTTTGCATTTGAAAAAAAGTTTTAGTTTACCAATTACCTACCTTGGAGCATTATCCAGTTCTCCATAATTTTGATTTTGACTTTTAGACTTATTCAGGACTTATATTTTGACTTGGACTTATTCAGGACTTATATTTTGACTTTGACTTATTCAGGACTTATATTTTGACTTTGACTTATTCAGGACTTATATTTTGACTTTGACTTATCCATGACTTATAATTTGACTTTGACTTATTTGGGACTTATATTTTGACTTTGACTTAACCAGTATTTAGATTCTGACTTTGACTTATCCATGACTTATATTTTGACTTTGACTTATTCATGACTTATATTTTGACTTTGACTTATCGATGACTTATATTTTGACTTTGACTTATTCATGACTTATATTTTGACTTTGACTTATTCATGACTTATTTTTTTACTTTGACTTATCGATGACTTATAATTTAACTTTAACTTATCGATGACTTATATTTTGTCTTTGACTTATCGATGACTTATATTTTGACTTAGACTTATCAATGACTTATATTTTAACTTTGACTTATCGATGACTTATATTTTGTCTTTGACTTATTCAGGACTTAGATTTTGACTGACTTTTTTATGAAATAAATTCTGACTTTAACTTATTCACAACTTAGATTTTGATTTTAACTTATTCACAACTAGATTTTTATTTTAACTTTTCCAGGACTTATATTCTGACTTTGAATTATTCAGGACTTTGCAGTACAAAAACAACAAAGTACTAGTAAGTGTTTGGACACAATGATGCCCCTTAGTATGGTATTCTAGAAAAAATGTTCAAAGTATCCACGTATAACGTACTTCAGTTATACTGTTAAATGTCGAGTGTTAGAAACTTGTTACATGATGCAAAGTATAACAATAAACTTTATGGATTTATGTTTTATAGCAATTTTTTTTCCATTTTATAACTTTGAGTAAAATTTTATTCTGCAAATAAACATGTCTGGAATAATAAAACAAAATTAACAGTAAATACAGCTGTAACCATGCAGTTGCCAGCCAAAAAAGCTAGTAGTAACAGCAGTTTTAGAGGCAGTCTTCTTACCAACTGTTACTTTTGTAAAATTTACCTATTTCACAGTACTTTTATGAAGCTTTTGGTTACTATATAACAAGAATATCCCCAAACAGTACAGAAAAATGCCCTCTAGCAGTTCATTCAAAAGGTGATCTGCAACAACTTGTACTAATCACCTTTTGAATAATAATGGAGTTATTGTGTGAAATAAATCCAAGGACAAAAGGGGCATAATAACTCCATTAAATATTAATGCTACAACAAAAAGTTTTAATATGCACACCTTCAGTTCATTACAAACACACATACCAAATATCATTTGAATACATTCAAAACTGTAAGACAAGTTAAGGTCACAAGGTTGCTATATTGTGGAAAAAAGGGTCTAAGTATAAAGGGGCATAACCCCACTAAATATTCAAGCAGCATCACAATTTTATGAATGCACACCTTCAGGTCATTCAAAACACACAGATCAAATATCATTTAAATCCATTCAAAACTGTAAGACTAGTTAAAATCACAAAGCTCCTATATCATGTAAAACAAATCTAAGTGTAAAAGGGGCATAACTCCATTAAATATTCCAGCAGTACCACAATTTTAAAATTAGCAGACATTCAGGTCATATAGTTGAAAATGTAGTCATGATTTTGACCTTTTGGTTTCTAGGATTTGAAAATATTCCTTCTAAATGTAAAGTTTTAACTTTATATAGCTAAAATACAAATACAAAATAAAACACAAAGACAAAAACAAAGGCATGAACTCAAACTTTGACCCTGACCCCATTTTGAAGGTCATTACATGAAATATATTAAAACTATAGTCAAAATGGAACAATTCAAAGCTAGCAATGAAATTTTTCTAAAAAAGTATTACAAAGGTAAAAAAAATACCATGACCTTGACCTTTGACCCCATAAAAACTCTTCAAAATCTTTAAATATGACTTATTTTATCTAGGACATATAATTGTGTCATTGTCCCTAAATTTATTTTCAGGCAAATTAAGATATAATTTGATGAGTTCATCCTGGTGTGTGATTAATGATTTTGAATAAATCTAGATTTATGATTTGGCGTAAATCTTGATTTTTCAATCCAATGTGAATTAAAGGTGCAACATACCTGGTTGAATGATGATGGTGGCTATCTGCAAAATGTACATGTCATTTATCTTAATTACCTTTTTAATTCAATAACAGCTTTGTCTGTAGCCATCATCATTGTAAACATTGATCATCATGTTTCAATTCATTCAAATTGAAATTTTAAACATAGGAATAGAACTTAACAACATAAAAACAGTCATTATACTATCAGTTTTAAAACATATAATTGGCTTCTGGACAACTTATGAATATGTTTACCTGATTAAACATTTTCATTATACAAGAAGGATATAAATGAACTGTGAGTTGCTATTAGGCTTCCTTATGAATCAGCTAATAGATATTAAGATGACCACACTGATGGATCAGTTTAAGTTAATATATATGATGACATGACTGTATATTACTTCAAATGTATCAATACAGCTCCTGAAAAGTGTATATAAGTCTACACTGATACTAAAGGAACATTGAAATGAAAAATTAGCTGGTGTAAATCTGTATTTGGGCAAATGTCTCCAAACGATAAATTTTAAAAGTCAGATTAATTACAAACTCAAATTTAATTAAATTGGGTTAATATAAACAACTTTTTTGTATTTTGGTGTCACTATGTTAGTTAATTATGACAAAATGTATACGTCATAATGGTATATGACATGATACAAATTTTGTGCTGCAGCAGATGTGAATCAGACAGGGGGGGAGGGGGAGGGGGGGGGGATTGAGCCTAAATCATCTGCTCAGAAAAAAAGGTGCCAATAATAAAACAGTAACTTACCACCATCAAGACAGATAGTGCTAGGGATTATGTAACAGTTTTTATGAAATCTTCGTTTTTAAGAATTAGTTTTACTATCTCAATATATAATGCATTACATACATTTGCCATTGTATACTTTTCTCATAAGAAATAAAAACATGCAACATGTAATCACCTTATCTGTATTTAAGTCTGGTTCTTCCTGTACCAGTCTGTAGAGAAATGATTTGTGATCTTTGCATAACGTTGTTCTTGTCGTCATAAAAGTCGTTCCTCCAACATTCAATTTAATCCACTGACTAGCTCTGCTTTTACTGTTTCGTCTTGAATCTGCAGCTTCATCGGAGTGATTTAAAATTGTCTTAGCAGATTCTGCTGCCATTGTGGGTAAAGAAAACAAGCCAGCTGTTTTCACAGCAACAGATGTAGATCTCAACACACACCAATGGTTTTACAACCTTATGTTAATAGAAAAAGTTGACTTTTCATCTGTAAATTTGTGTTTGGTGCAGATCATAGATGATGCACAAAATTATGGAAAATGAATTCTCGTTTAAACTCGTATTTTTTCTCGCTCGCGAGGACGCTTTAGAAATATTAGCTGCGTTCGTTTTACATATCTTCCTTACTCTTAGTTACCTTATTCGAAGATGGTTACAATTGTGGGTGAAAAAAGGTGTGAGCGAATCACTTGCTTATTACAGAAAATTTAAAAAAATAATAATAAAAAATAAAATAAAATAAAATAAAAATAAAGTAAAATAAATAAATAAAATAAATAAAATAAAATAAAATAAATAAAATAAAATAAATAAAATAAATAAATAAACTGAAATGAAATGAAATGAAATGAATGAAATGAAATAAAATAAAATAAAATAAAATAAAATAAAATAAATAAAATAAATAAAATAAAATAAAATAAAATAAAATAAAATAAAATAAAATAAAATAAAATAAAAAATAAATAAATAATGGGTATCACAAACTTTCCAGATAAATGACACAAGGAAAGTGAAAGAAATAAAAGTAAGGTAATTTGAAAAAAAAATTGATTAAAAAGAATTGGTCAAATAAAAAAATTCTTATATCCTACAATCCAAGTATCAATATGATATTTAAAAACAAGAGGCCCATGGGCCTTAACGCTCACCTGGTGATATGTCTGGTGATTGCAAAGTACAATAGACAATAACTGTAACAGAAACTTTCTAAGATTTCCTCAGTATGGAACTGTCACAATACTTAGTCAGTAACATTTAATCACAGTTCAGTTCATTTATAAAAAGATAAAATGCATGTAGTAACAAAATTGGATGATTTCCAGATAAATTATTCATTTCGGTATAGGTATGCAGTTATGACCATGACCTTTAAAGCCACAACTAAAACCATATATCAAAACTATCATAACACATTTACCTATAATATTCAAACATCCATGCCCATGCAAAAACTTTATAGTTTCAAAGATAATCCATAATTTTAGTACTCTTAAACCGTTATGCCATTGACTTTTGAAAATATGACTTTAGTTCATATATCAAAATGATCGTCATATCAGTGCTTACAACATTTTAATATATATGCCTAGACTAAAAATAAATAGTTTTCAAGAGATCAAACGCTTTCAATCTTCTCAGTATGCAGCTATGACCTCAGTCACTTTTAAACCTATGACCTTGTAACATACATCAAAATGATAGTCATGTAAATACCTACGATATTCCAAAATACATACCTATACCAAAAGTTAACAATTATTAAGATAATTCAAAGTTTTAGTATTCTTAGGCAATAGAAACATTGACCTTTGAACCTGACCTTGAATGATGTATAAAATTGATCATCGTACTAATACCTACACTATTCTAATACAAAGAGTTTACAGTTTTTATGATAATTAACAATTTTAATCTTCTTAAAGAGCTATGACCTTGACCTTTGGACCTATGACTTTGAACTATATATCAAAATAATCGTCATATCAATGCCTAAAATATTCTAATATACATGCCTATATAAAATGTTATTAGTTTTCAAGCTACTTCAGAATTTAAGTATTTTTAAGCAAAAAATATTATTTCATGGACAACAACTCCTACATGATTAACATATTGTTACAAAAATTGGTACATGTACCTTGTTAGATTTTGTCATGCTGAACTTTTTTGCAATATATTGTTTTCATCTATCTCTTATTTTTTCAAGAAATTCACCTAAAATTGCGAAAATCAAAAAACTAAGTCATAACCTTGATCTTTGACTTTGACCCAATTTTGAAGGTTACTTCATGAAAATAATAAAACTTCAAATCCCATGTCAATATTTGTTGAAATAGTCAATTTATAGCCATTTGAAAATATTTTGCGATATTTTCAAAATTAAACGGGAAAAGGCGTGCCCTAATTTCGCGATTTGCACAAACTATATACTTAAGACTCTAGATAAGCTGAAAATTAAACCAGTTTTTGTCTACCACTTTTGGTTTCAGAGGAGAAGATTTTTAAGTGTTTTTTAAATGTAGGTTGCCGTGATCTACTTTCTGTATCTATAACAACCAAAAATACAAACATGTAAAGCCACCACTCAATAATGCATCCTTCCAAGTTTGGTGAAAATTGGCTATGTGGATTCAAAGGAGATGTCAAAAACGTTGGCCACACACACACACACACACACACACACACACACACACACACACACACACACACACACACACACACACACATTCACACGCACACACACATACACACACGCACGCACACACACACACACACACACACACACACACACACACACACACACAACACACACACACACACACACACACACACATTCTTGAATGCTAAATATGTTGTGATATCACCAATTTATTTACTGAATACTGAATAAATAGTAAAATGGCACCTCATACGATTGTTCAAATTTTCCTCACCCCTACTTTCCGTTGCGCATAGTTAGTATTAGTGGCTTTAGCCTGGTGCAGTAATGATTCAGAACGCACTATTGAACCAGTTCCAAGCATTGCATTGACTTAGATGTACCGCTACTGAAGGTCATCGTTTGTGGTGGATATCTTGCACGATGGCAGGCAAAAGAATATCCAAAACTGCCATAGATTGGATAGCTTTATCAGAAAAGATAAAGCCATCAACACAGGATTCATTCAAGAGTTTCAGGACAAAACACGAGTCATTTTTGAAAGCGTATGTTTTCGTGTTAAATATCTGTTGCACTGCTTTGACAAATTCATACATGAATTTCATGGGTTTTAAGAAACTACTGTACACCATTAGACAGCATTCATGTGGTTATTTTCTTGTTGTTTGAATGTTGTTTTATGTTACATTAGCAATATTTTAGCTACTTGTGATGAGACATTTTGATATATCACGAGGATTGATCTTAACACAAATTCAGGTGGTGTTTTCATCTGCATTGCATTAGTGTGACCTTTAAGGTGACAGTATTGCAATATTGCAGATAAATACAAAGACCACTTGGTACATAATGCTATACTGAGCCAGCCAGTAAATGTATACAGCAAGGCAAAAACTTGTCTCCTGCTGATGGCCGGTGTTCAACCCACAGTGGTGAGACTCCTTGACATTGAAGGTTATTAACAGATAAGATAATATTTTCTCATCTTCAGTAAAGTGATTCCATTATATTTAAATAGTTAGTTTTACTTATTTAATATCAAATATACAATTATTTTTTGGCTTTAGATTGTAAACCTTTATTCTTAAAACAAAGTAAAAAGTTAATGAGAAAAGAGTAGAGTTGTTTTCATTTATCCCTCAACCTAAACTGAAACAATGTGTTAAAGTCAGCACTTTTGTGTAAAGTAAATTTTGATGAAATAATTTATCAGTTGCTTATTTGATTTTAAAAAAATTTCAGTGTGAGTGGAAGACCAGGAGAATTGCCTCAGATCAACTTTGATTTATACAAAAGTCAGCTTCCTAATAAACAATTTGTTGACGAGATGCAAAAATTGGTATGTTTAAACAAAAACTTTTTATGAACTAATCATTTTATAAAATATTTAAACTGTAAAATGTTTTATAGACTAATGATTTTATTCAGATTAGACCAGTATCTTTATACACAGATATATTTGTAATAATTTGGTCATAAGAAAATGACCCAGATTTCATAGGGTTTTTGTTCAGTCAAGGTTTCTTCATAATTTATCTTCTTTTCAATATACATAAAATGTAAATATTTATTGAACAGATTTTTTTATTTGAGATAAAGTATTTTTCAGTGCCGCAGATAGAAGTCAAATGCTGGGATAGGATTTATAACTGAAAAATTGAACTGTTTTATTACAATTGACATTTGTCAGTGTATGAATACATGGTAAATGGTTGATATTGCACCATTAAAACAGTTAGCATTTTAAATCAGCTTATACTTACAGTCTGCACAATGGCCGCAAGGTCCCATGTAGACTCTTAACTCGCTCAATTTGTGTTAATCAACTTATGTTAACAGTTAAGATTTTTAGTTTAACCAAGTGTTCCTGTACTTGAGTTAAAGAAATGTCATTTTCAATGATTTGACTCTAAACACATATTGCTGATCCAGGGTGATCCTGTTATTATTGATGGAGTTAATTAAATTGAATTTAAGTGGAAATGATAAGAACATGGTTTGGATTGGCAAATGACTTTTATGACTAAGAATTTGTCCTTACACCAGTTTGAGCAATTTTGTCGCTAGTTCAGGAATCAATTTTTAACTAATAGTGTACATGTGTATTTTCTTTTAAATAGTATTCAACTGTTGCTGTTACATATCCCAAGGCACCAAAGGCTATTTTGGACCAACTTAAGCAGAAAAAGGTCGACAGAGTGAGTATATTTGCATTTCTATCTGTTATTCTTAATGAGTCTTATTTATACTGTGGTATAATTATCTTTTTAATTTCTGCTTTAAAAAGTCTCTGTGCAGAAATGAAGTACATGTAGTTGTATTAATGATGGAAATAAACACTATATACAGTAAATCTTGAATTAAAAGTCTTAACCACAAGACCTAAAAATATTAAATTTTTCACATATCTCTTCTGTTGTAACTGTAATTGACATGATAGGTGTTCAGTGCTCAGTTAGTTGTATTAAAACATGTGTCATTCATTTATCATGATTATCTTTCATTATTTCAGGCACAGGATCAGGCTGATTACAAGAAATATCTAAATTACAAAATAGAAGAGATGAAATACTTTGTAAGTTTTTATAATTAGGTGGTTGTTATCTCATATATCTGGGGGACTGCATGATCTATGACATAATGTAAGGCTTGTAGATTTGAAGTAAATTTGGATATATTTGGGTCCTAAACCCATAGATTGTTCATTTTGTTGAAAACTAAGTAACATAGTTTTAGTTTTTTATACTTTGATCATCTACAAATATGTATATAGATTCACATGATATTTAGCATACATTTATTCCTTGATGGGTGAGTTGTTAAAAGCACCAGCTTAGAAAACAATGCTTCTCACCGCCAATGACTGAATCTGCACTTGGGAGCGTCAGACTTTTCACTCTAATCTCTTTATGCTACTGTCTTTGTTGAGGGTAGCTTATCAGTTTAACGTTGATATAATTCCAGCAAATGTGTCATTTATAAGCTTAAACAAGATTGACCTGAATCGTGATTGTTTAATTCTCATCATTTTTTTCAGAGTTATAGGAAAAACCATTTTTGATCAGAATTTTAGGGAAAAAAGGTTTTGTCCATCAAAATTTTCATGAAAAGTTTGCCAAAACTTCTTGACAGTCTAAAACCCCTTCCAAATGAGTTAAAATAAGAAATTTGATGTTTTGATTGTGTAAAAATAGGTTAAACTTTAATTGAAATCTCTGATAGTAGTATTTTAATGACAGTTAATGTTTGTAATAGGTTTCAGTCCTATTCCCATACATTCTTAGTGCGAGAAAGTTTGTACGTTTGCTCCAGTTTCCTACAACAACACACTGATATCCTTTATAAAGATTTGAGAATCTTGATTACACCACTACTCATATATCTATTCTACCAATGTGCTAATTATCTATTTTTGAAGAAATATTTCATTGACCAAATCAAAATTTATTTATGTTCTGTTTTTGAATATAAAGCAACATGATGTGAATAAGATTTATGAAAATTAAAAAAAAAATTATGTCTGCCATACAAATTATGGTGACATATTAGTTTTGCCACATTTCAACCCTTGTCTGGAGTGTTTCTCAGAGATTGCTTGTCCATTTCTTTTAAAACTTCACAGGAGTATTAAGGAGTGGGTGCCATTGTGCCTTTTGCTATTTATGTTTTCAAAATGTCAACAAGAGCTATATTGTCAGAGTTTCAGGCCCTTTCCAAAAATATATTTTTATTAAAGTTATTTCTCTCTTAATACTTGACAGATTATGTTGGTAGGAGCATAATACAGATGTCATTTTCATATGATATAGAGTTTTGTATAAACAAGAGCTGTGTATATCAGAGTTTATTTCACCCTCCAAAAAAATATATATAGTTATTGTAACAACAGTTACTGTTGAAACTTGGTAGTAAGATAATCATTAAAACATAAAATTGTCAATCTATAAACAATTTCCATTTTTGAATAAGGATGTTGCAAGTCAAAAATTTTATTGCTTCATTTTGGGGGACATCGTAATGGCATACCTTTACAATAAACACTTTTTTTCTTATTTTACATATTGTTTTGATGACCAAAGGGTTCCCATTTCAAGTCTTGTTTTCCAAGAATTTTCATATGTATAACTATTTTTATCATTGTGTTCATTTTTATATTCTACATACTAAAATGAGATGTGTGACAACCCTGAACTACTGCATTACCCCCCCCACCCCAAAAAAAGTTGATTTTGGTAATTGGTAAATGTTTTTTTGATAGCAATAGCTCTTAGAATTTTTAATTTCAACAATTGTACGTGTAATAAATTTCTAAATTTCTATATTTTCTTTTGTTTTTCAGAGATCAGTCATAGATAAGCTCCCACCACCAGAAGAAATGACAACAGAAATGCTTGCACACTATTTCCCAGACAGTGTTAAGAGCATCAGTTATGTAAAGAAAAATCAACCGATTTTCCCATTTACACCAGACAAGCCTAATGAATAATGGATTATATAATTTAACTTAATTTTTGAAGTTTAAATTTTTCGATAAACAACCACATTTCCGATGTTTTTCTGTGGACATTCAGTGTAGGACTTTAACTTGCAGTGATTGATACTGAATCTTTATTAGAAGTGTAAAGTTAAAAATTTATACAGAGATAAAATAAAATGTCAAAAAGTGACAGTAAAGTCTCGGTTATTACTCATATTTTATGTAATTTAGCATTAATTTAGAAAGCGTGATACATTCATGTTAAAAATTTTACACCTTCATTCTCTACTGACTACAGTAGCTTAGTTTATAAAGTGCTTATTTTGTATGTTGCAGTTTAATTTGAGCAGCAAGAGATTACAATGCTTCAAGTATGTAGATATAAATGTTATTGGGTGACTTTAGATGATACCATAAAAACCCTCACTCCTATTGGTAACTAGGAAGTACTCTGTTCCTTGTCACAATTCTATTGCTTAGGTATAAACTTTTGCAACTTCGTCTGGAGCTGGTGAATTATGAATATAAGTGGAATAATCTTGGCTTTGGCATGCATGTGACAGTATAATTCTATTTAAATTATTATTAACACCCACTCACATTGCTACAAATGTAAACCAGTGTAGGAGAAGAATATGTCCTGAACCATGTTGCAGTATATACATGTATGTACAAGGTCAAGGTAACCAGATTAAAAACTAGAATTGTCACTGTATAGTTTGCATCCACTTTATGTCTTCTACATCACAAGATAGATTTTAATGAAACTTTATAAAAATGTTGACTAGTACAAGAGGTTTTGTCATGAACCATGTTGCATTATGTAGGTTGAAGGTCAGTGTCACCAGGTCAAATTCTACAATTTTTACAGTGTTTATTATTGTCCCATTCCCAACCTTTTACATGTTTTACTGAAATTCAAAAACAAATAGTAAAGTTGTAAACAAGTTAGAATGTACAATGTATCATAAACCTCGTTAAGTAGGAAGGTCAAGGTAATAAAATATAGTATCACTGTGTGTAGGGGACGGGTTTGTCTGCTGGCTCCATTTTTTCTCTTGACGGGTCTTCTGAGTCTCTGAAACTCTGGATGACTAATTTTGTTACTTTTGTCTGTTGTTTTATATCTCTGGAATTTGACCTTGTTTAACTGATTCTCAAAAAAAAAAAAAAAAAAAAAACACAAAAACAAAAACGGCAAAATTAATGATTTGTTGCAGGCAGCATCATTTTGTAAATCCATACAATGATTTGGATGCCTGTATGATGCTTCACATAGTCTTCCTTAAGAGTGAGAGGCTGTTGGTTTGAACACACCCCAGGTCCTACATAAGACTTTAAAATTTGAGATACTGCTTTCTTGCAAGGTGCTTGACATTGAAAGAATTGACAGTGTCAAGATAATGTGACAGGAGGAGTGGTATGTTTGCAGCATACTGACTCTGTGAGGTAGCATGTTAAAGTCACCCTGAATGAACACTAGTACCAAGCTGACCTTGAACCACACAAATTTCATGCATAAACTTGTTCTTAAATTTGTTAAACTTATCTTGTCGGGAATCGCTGAAAAATTACACTGGGATGTTAAACAACAGTAAAAACAATTGATCATTTAATATGAGGATACCATGTCAAACTGATAATTATAATAAAATTTAATTGATGTTGTCTGAACTCTGTAAGTTTGGTGAATCCTTAGGCACCCAACCTAGGCACCAACCTACCCTGATAGTTAAGTCTTGGCAAATAAAAACACAAATAACAAAAACAACCTTTATATATGATTGCCTGAATTTTGTTATACAAGATCAATGCAATTAACATTTTTATAATAATGATTATTGTCATAAAACAAAATTTTAAGATTATTCTAATGTTTGCTGAATATTACTTGGATTTTGGTGAAACTTTTCATTGGATTAATAAATTGACCGTAGTACCTTCAGTTAGTTTGATTATAACAAAATTCATACAGAATTAGTGAGAATACAACAACTTAATTGGTAGTTGTTTTCCAGCTGATAACTGAGATTTTCATCAGAGGCCATAAAGCAACAAGAAGGAATAGAAAAATGACTTTATAATGCTTCATGCTGTGTAGAGCTGAATAACATAAAGTGTAACTGTCTTTCATGGCTGTTGGGTAAAACTGGTATTTAAACTTGATAAAACATACTACATATTGTACAATAAACAAGTGTATATTGTTTGGTTGAAACTTATTTCAGGGCAAGGAATTGGTTTAACTTAAATAGGTTTTAACCATGGGAAAATGACGATCTGCTCAATGTTGTCAGTAAAAATGGCAATATTATAAAACTTGATGCAGAGTAAAGCATTAATAATACATGTACATGTATATAAATAGTTATACAGTTACTTTATTATACAAAAAAATGTGACTTGTCTTACTTTTTACTCTAACAAAGCATGTTTGAAATGAGTAATATTGCATCTGATAAAGAACTGTAGAAGTTTCTGGTCTATAACTTATGTAATCTTAGGTAGAGGTAGAAGTACTTGGTAGTTTCCGTGATGAACAGTCATAAGTTTCTGTGCGTAGCGGTGAACATTGTAACCACATGATTAGAAATTGCCCAATAATAGTTTAAGAATTTTCTGGAGGTATAATAATGTTGAATATGCTAAAATAGTGGGTTCAAACCCTAAGAAATAATGAGTGTAGGACTTTCATCTATTGCTGTATTATTCAGCTCTACACGGAATAGTTGATTATAATACTGCTGAAGATGGAATAAACTACTTCTAAATTTACTTTCACTAAAAAGCACTGCAATGGAATCATATCCTAGGGTAAATGCGCATCAATCTGATTAAATACATCTTGAAAATAATGTATTATTTTAAATAAATATGATATGGGTGAATGTGCATCAATTAAATCCAATTCTGTATAAGCAAATTAATAAATGTAGATTTCCTAATTTGGCTTATGGTAACTTGCTTGTCAGGTTCTATCCATTCCTGGGACTGCTCTTGTAGAGAGAATGTTTAGTGTCGCAGGTTAAACTTTCCAACCAGACAGATGTAGATTTGGGGATAAAACTTTTGAAAATCTAATGATTAAATGTAAGGCCTAAAATGTGGCATGAATTAACATGTCAACAAAACTGGGACAGTATCAAGTACACTTGTATAAAAGTTGTATTCACATTAAAATTGTTGCAAAATGTACAAGGTAATTTGTAATTTAATTAATTACTTTTGCAGAGTAATTGATATTTAATAAATTACTTTAGGAAAACTGGTGTAATTGTAATTTAATTGAGGGTATTGGGAATGTAACTGTAATTTAATTAATTGCATTTGAAAGCAATTGATCCCATCCCTGGTATCAATCAAAGTAAAAATAACTTAAAGGAAACACATACAAGAAATCTGCTATGCAATATCTAAATTTTATTCATACAATTAATTTAAGACTGTTTCACCCATTCTGTCATTTTCATACTTTATTTAGGTTTAAAACTTCTTGTGGTAAAAACAATGTATTTATTTACTGGTTTTTCTGGCATGTTAAAAGATCAAAACCCATAATATCTAAGCAGGAGAATCCTTAAAACACAAGTTCTATGAATGTATTCTTTGAGGAAAATGTAAAATAACTGTTCTGCAAAAAGATTGTGTATCATGTGTTAGGACCGGTAAACCCAATTCACAAATATTAGATTTATAACATGTATGTTTGTCTCTGCTTCATTACATCCTCACTGTATCTAACAAACATCCACATGCTCATTTACAAAAGAAACAACAGATCAAATCTTTTATAGAAACAATTGGTATTGCCTAAAGAAAACACTTCTGAATTATAATAACTAATAATCTAACACTATCTAAGTGTCTTCATATGACTTTAGGTATATTGGCTTTGATTGTTTTATTGCTCTCTGTTGTGCTTTACCCATTCTTCTTTGTGTAGGTGGTAAAATATTCTGGGGAATATTAATCTGAAAAATAACAAAGACCATATGAAATAATCTGGCATACTAATCTGACAAATAAACAAAAAATATACAAAAAACCAATCAATAAATAGTGGGGAATTATGGAAATGAGAGGTCCCAAAACAGCATAGCTCATCTGCACATCTTTTCCATAAACAAAATTAAACAAAAAAACTTAAACATTAAACAAATACTGAATTTACATTTATTTATAATATTATTCAGTATATAGATAATAAAATGAACTATGACATGTTTGACATATTTCTTTTGTCCAACTTGCTTTGAAATGTAAAATATCTGCCATTTTAGATTTGGATGTCATTGTAACACACTGGAAATACTATGAATGTATATTTATAGTATTAAAATTGAAATGAATGATTTTTTTTTACACATCAACAAATGTACTGAATCAATAAAACAGAATATGAATTTGTAGGATGTCATCTTGTTATGATGGACATAATGTAAATTTGTGACAAATAGTTACCAGTTTAATTTTTGGCAATGACCATTTTGAAATTCAAGATTGCCAATCATCATGGATTATTAATTTGTTTGATATTAAGAATTAGTGTCAAAAAATTTCATGCTTGTATCATATAGTGTACAAAATGAATTTGACCAATTTTTCAGCAAAAGAATTTCTTGTTTTTAAACAAGTACCGAATTTATTGTTTATGATTTTGTTAAGCATTAATCTCCTGATAGAAATTATTTCTAGTCAGCCAATAGAATAGCAAAATGCAAGTTCAAAGTTAAATTAGCTTCAACTAGGTTTAATAACACTATGTGTAGTAACATTACTTACCGGTCTTGGGTAAGGTATTCTGTAATGAATTGCTGAAAAAAAACACATTTGCAATAAAATTTAATCTGTTAATTCAGATTTAAAATGGAATTTCAAATTCCTTTAACAAAACCAAACTAGTTAATAACAAGAGAGATATTCATATCAAACTACAATACCAATATCCCAGGTTTGTGTGATATGCTTGATCCTCTGAAACACTGAGGTTTATGTAATATGGTTAACATAATAAAGCATCTGCACCCTGTTGTTCAGAAATTTGTTTTCTTGTACACTATCAAACTTTTTAAAAGTAAAATATTCAGGTTTCTATTTTTTTTAACTTGTGTTAATCATTGATTAAACAAATCAACCTTTGAACTGGGCCGTGTTCAAAGGATAAGCTTATGTTTTGTTCCAGGATGAGCTTATGTCACTGCTCACAATCAAAATAATCATATAATACCTGTAACAATCCTCATACTGATTATGGGACAAGGGAGACAACCCTTGTTAACAGAATTGTGTAGTCCAGTAAAACAACGGAAAACAAGGGATGTTCAAAACAGAAGCTTTACTAGGTATGATAAACAATAATTGTTCTCTATGTGTGTGAACAACTAGGATTGCCACCCTACATAAGTGTTTCAACCCCTGTGCATTGTCCATTAGTAAATTGTTTAAAGGGCAATATTTGTTATGTCCACAAACAAAGATGATAGTTTTTTGTAAGTATAACTTTTAAAGGGTTCTGAATTTCTCTGGACACACTGTAAACAATTTTAATTAAGGTTAAAAATTTTTTCCCCTGAAATTTAACAAGACATACCCCTGCTATTAATGCTTTGGCTAATTCAGCTTAATGGTTCAATAATATTACTTACCCATTTCAATTCTTGTATTTCCTTCTTTTATAAACTCCAAAATTTCTTGTTCATTAGAAACCTGAAACAGACCAAATTGAAAATATTTATATTGACCAGCTGCCTACAAAACTTTACGTAAAACAAAAACTACAAACTTAAGAGTACCTCCAACAGCCTGATATAACCAATCCTATTATTTGACCAAGAGACATGTCATATTAACAACATCACTGCAAAGGCCACAAATTCTCTTAGGTTCATTAAAAGAAACATTAAAACATCCAATAAAAAAGGTCAATGAAACAGCATACAAAACATAATGTAAGACCACAACTTGAATACTGTTCCACTGTCTGGCATCCGTGGCAGAATCACCTTACTAATAAAGTAGAGCAAGTTCAAAGATCAGCAGCTCCTTACATCTTTCATGTCTATAGTCACACCAGTAGTGTGTCTTAAATGGTAAAAGATCTTCGTTGGCAAACCCTTGAGCAGCAACGTAACATCTGTGCTGTCACTTTCCTTTACAAAATACAAGAAAACTTAGTCATAGTCTAGGACACAATACCATGCAAATTATTTTTTCCCCAGAACTATTTGTCTGTGGAATAGTCTCCCTGAATCTGTTCAGTCCAGCCCCAGTATATACATATATACTGAGCGGCTAGACCCCTCCTATCAGTTTTAAAAAATGAAAATGTTTATAAGCAATAGTCTTGTAGTTCTTTTTAATCTTTTTATCTTTTTAGAATGCACCTAACAATCTAACATCTGTCCCAGACAAAGCACCTGCTAATCATAATCGTTCAACGGTTGTCAAGCAGTAGTATGTAGATGTAGATGTAGATGTAGATGTAGATGTAGATGGACTGTATGTCTCACACTTGTTTTTCTCAAAACCTTAAAAAATTATCCCTTTTCAATTATATCTTGCATTGGAAACCACACTGAACTGGGTTCAATTGTGAACCCTAAGACCAGTATTCCTACACTCATAATCACAAAATTACAATGAAATGTCTTAGAAATCACTGCATTTCCCCTGTAAAAAATAACTGATATCTTAGACCAAATAATCAAAATATGACTAAACCAAAAACTGAAGACATTTTCCTAAAAACTGTCAGGATGTAGATCAAAACTGCTTTGTGAGACCATAGTGCTTGTAATACAATGACCAGAGTTTTGTCAAATATTTCAAACACCCATGAATTTCTTAAAAGATAATGCAAAATACTATAATTAAAATTTAGTGCATGAACTTGACTGGCTTTTTGTAAAGAAAAACCAGCAATTAAGATTACTTTTTAAGCTAAAGCTTGTATTTTAGAATTTTTTAAAACATTTATGCAAAAACATGTAACTTATATTTTGATGAAATTTCACAAAAAGAACAAACTAATCACTTAAGACCATAAAGTATGAAATGAAACCACATAAAAATTTCAGCTTCTGATTTTTCTCCTAAAAAGATTGCTTTTAAATAATTTCTAAATATACCTACTGGTATATTGAAAAGATCTACTGTATGTGTACATTGTACAAGGTATTTATCTTTGTTAATCCACATTTATGCCCTCGTATGCAAGAATGTGGTGCATTAAATTTTTAGTTTTAAATTGTTTCCCTTAGATTGGAGACCCAAATTTAACTTTTTTTGACAATTTATCAAAACACAAATTCATTTGCCTATAATGACTTTTTCTTTATATTACATTTAAATAAATTTCAGAAGAATTATTCTCATTATTATTATTATAAAATAATGACAGCTTAAGGATCATACTGAATTTACATAATCAGAATACAATTTTTTTTAGCAGAAATAATGCTAAAAAGTCCATTAAGATTGCCTTTGACCATTCCTTTACATGTTCTTATTATATTGGTAAATTATAATTGTGACAAATGTTATTTATATCCCTTACTTTTGACTAACAACCATACATACATTCTTGTTTTTGCGGAAGAGTTTTCTTGCTTCATCCTTTATATAAGCACTTTCTACTCCAGCATCTGAAGGTGAAGCAGTGTAAGATTCCCATTTCCTTGCAACTCTAAATATTCTTCTATAAAGCGACAAAACTTCTTGTCTTAAAGCCATGACATTTTCACATTCTACAAAAGTAAAAAAAAAAAAAAGAACAATCAAGTGCAAGCTCTTGTAAACAACAACTGTAATCACAAGCACATTGGCACATAAACATAATCCAGATATTTATTAAAAAAATATTATTCTTTTTAGCACAAACAAGACTAATTTTAGCTATTAATCTAGCAAGAATTTAAATATGTGACCATATACCTTCAAAATTCAAATTTATCCTTTGTTCAAGCATGTGTTCCAATACCTTCAAATCTATTTTGTGTGTTGAAAAATGTAACCTTGTGCTTTCCATATTCAAATCTAGATTAAACATGTATCCCCATACTTGCAATATTCAAATCTATCTTGTAATAAAGCATATGACCACATACATTCCAAAATCAAATCCAGTAATAAAATGTTCAATATGTGGTTTTATACCACACATTTTTAAATCTGGCTTGTGCTTGAGCATGTGACCTTAATCTGTTCTTCATTCAAATGTAACATATAATCTTGCTCATAAATGTGGATGTTACCCTATGCTTTCCACGCTCTATTTAGCTCATGTTTAATTCATTGATTGATTGAATGGGGTTTTACATCCCAGTCAAGAATATTTCACTTATATCGAAACATCACCATCTATAGCTTTAGTGGCAGAAATTCAGATGCTTGCAGTGTCCTCAGGACAATGAACAGGTAGGGTTCTTTAGTGTGCAACACCTACTGTAATACAGCACGTCAGTTTTTAAGGTCTTCTCTGAAGGATCCTGTGACTTTCAATTTTAAATGGCGAGTGCTTTGCCAAAGAACAGTCACTATTTTTTCAAGTCTTTGCCAGAGCTAGCCTGGTTGAACCCCGACCTCCCACATACAAAGCGAGAACTGTACAAACAGCTTCCTTGGCGATTAGCTCAAGTTTAAGCATGTAACCCTGTATCTACTATAAATCAATCTCATATTAAGACATGTTCAAGCATGTGGATTTCACACCTTCTATCATCAAATATTTTAATTAACAGGACAATTATCTTTACCGGTACTTTTTAAATGATCAAGGTCATTTATTTAACAAAGTTGTCACTAAAACCAAGTTGAAAATATAACATATAATGAATGAACTTTGTAGCAAAAAATGAAATAAGAAAACTTTTTTCTGTACATCATGCAGACATGTATACTGTTATTACACCATTGGCTGATAGGACGTGAAAATTACAGTTGGTGTACACCACCCACGTTTTTCCAAGCTTAGCGGAAGTTTACATTCTACAGGAAGTAATGCTGTTGCGCAACATCATCATCCGGGCGATTCCAGTATGGTTGCTTCCTTGTTAAACAACTACTTTCATTTTATCTTTAGGTATTTCTTTGATATATTCTGATAGATGGCAAACGGGAGACTGTCAAATGGTTCTGTAGGATCTCCACCTAGACATGCATTTCAGGTTAGTGCTCATTTAATTCTTCGCGTTTGGAAGAAGTGACAATTTCAACAGGTTTAGAATATCCTCGATTTTTTCCAACTTCGTGGTAGTAACAAGTTCGTGGCACTTTATTCATACCGGTTGGTCTCTGGAATCACCGGGCCAATCTGCAATTTCCGAATTGGTGTCCAATCGGCCCTTGCTTTAAGTTATAATCATGTTATATGTGCCTTATTTGATTCAAATAGTGTTATAAAATTATATTTTGGTAATAAATTGTTTCACTTTTACGATTTTTACTGCCGATTCTGTAATTAACACGGATCCATTAAGGGTTGGTACTATTAGGAAAGAATGATAAATACAACACCCTTTCAAGCCAAATTATTGACAGTTAGAGCTGGATTTTATAAAAATAACAATAGATAATTGATAACTATTTAAAATTATTGCTTTATTGCTATGAATTTCATAGTCTTTATTTTTAATTTAGTGACAAACCCAACTTAATTATTTAATCAATCTGTTTTGGCACAAAGTATCCTCATTTCATAATACTCTGTGTGACTAGCAAATGCTTACTCAGTCACAAAATTGATAAAATAATATTGAGTATTACTTGAAATTGAAAACCCATTAAAGCAATTTTTCCACTCTTTTTAAAAAATAAAGAAATATTATGACACTCCAAAATATGAAACCACTGCCATAGCTCAATTGGTAGAGTGCTCGCTCTAAGTGGGAAGTCATGGGTTCGAACACTGACTGGGTCTGACCCAAGACTTGAAAGTGGGTTGTGACTGTTCTTTCACCATTGCATAATGAAATGAAAGTCATAGTTCTTTCGGATGGGAACTTAAAATAAGCAAGGTTCCGTGTCACGGTAGACACGGCACGATAAAGAACCCTGCTGTATAATGCCATCAGCGCAAAGCACAGGCAAAAAAAGTTTCTGCACTTTTGCCTATAGCTGGCAATGTTTCGATATAAGTGAAATATTCTTGACTGGGACGTTACACACCATTACTCAACTCAACTCCAAAATATGAATCTATATTATTTCATAATATTTCCAAAATGGAATTGCAGAATGTAGTAAAATATAGAAATGTCTGCAATAAACACTTTATTAAATTGATTTTTTCAGTTACCCAACTAATTTATATGCTTTTCTATTTTACTTACTTAATAACCAATATTTCTGCAGTTCATATTGTTGTACTTGTAGGTACATGCTTTAAGCTGGACAGATGATCTACCAGTCTGTCCCCTGTCTGGACTTGGATTCTCCACCAATCAGATTTATCGGGAAGATGGAAATAGGAGAGAAGAACATGAGTTTGAAGACAGAAGTTTTCATTTCAGGTTATATATCAGTTTTTTTTAGAATCTTTAAGGAACAAAATGTCTGTGTAAAAATTACAATTTTGATTTAAAAAAGCTTACTAAATTTCTGATTAAACAAAGATAAAGTATTGCAAATACATGTAAGGTAATACCTTCTGTGTAATTGATTGAATGAACAATTTCAACAAGAGTAAACAAAAGTTTCAGAAATATTTCCTCATGGATGATGACATTGCATTATCAAAGCATTACTAATAGCACAATGTGGCTCTGCATGGGCTATTTCAATTTACACTCTTCTCTGTGATAATTAACAACTTTGATCAACTGATTTTTTTTCAGGTCAGATGAAAATTGTTATTTGTATGGGGTATTTGATGGACATGATGGTAGTAAAGCTGCTCACTTTGCTGCTCAGAGAATGCCAGCAGAGTTACTCCTAGGGCAGCTAGCAGACAAAACAACAGATGAGGAAATCAAAGAAGTACTTTATCAGGTAGAAAATTACTTTTAGTCCTTACTGATAATTATACTTCTTTAGCTAAACTATGAGTAAACCAGAAAGCAGTGTAGACAAAATTTATTGCAATGATATAGAATATTCCTTAACTATAATACCCGTTCTTAGCAGGCCTTCACAAACGCCAATTTTTGGCAAAAAACGCCGAATCAAACTTAAAAAAGCTGATTGAAAAATATCCGAATCGGCTTTTTTCCCCATAATAGTAAGACAAAATCTGATTAAAAATTCTTTAATGCTGGCTTGTTAACAATTAAAATTACTCGGGACAGTGTCACGATTCACTGAACTTCCCCATTCACAGGTAATTAATTACCTAATACCTTACAAGTTAATTGATTACTAGTGGTTAATTGATTACCAGTGGCTTCATCTGTTCACATAATTTTTACTAGAGTATACAAACACATACACGTGACTGATCGATCCAATCTATAGATAGTTAATAACCTCCCCTGAATTTTATATACAAGAGCTGACTAGATTGATAACGACCGTTTTTCGGGTTACCAACAACAACTGATCACGGCATTACACGTGGTTTTATATGTTATATGCTGATCTATTTTAAGTTACCAGTGATAGGATTTTTGCAAGATATCAATAAGCAGTATTATGAACATTTATCTATATATGCAACATTGTCACACATCGACATATAATTTATAATTAAAACGACAGATATACCGATGTACCAAACAGAATTCAGTTTAACTGTTTATTGACGTTTTGTTGCATTGCCAATGACTGGACAGTTATGGAAAGATAAAAAGCAGTACGTTACCACCATATTTTGAAATAAAAATTTAATGTTTATTTCTTTGCCTATCTGATGTGTGTTTATAAAAAAAACAAAATTGTTCCAGGGGAGGGAGGTGGGGTACCCTTTGCCTAACGTTTGGAGGCAGGGGGGGGGGGGGTTGATGTACCCTTTGCCTACCGCCGATTGACCCTACCGGCGTTTGTGGAGCCCTTGTTCTTAGACTTTCTGTTTGCAAGATATAATCAAAATTCTTAATACAAATATGCATAAATGCAAACTATTGTCATCATGGCAAAAAGAATGGAAAAGAATGAAGTAACAGTGTTTTTCTTCTCAGTTAAGATTCTTCTCACACTAATTTCTGCCACAGTTGGATTTTCAAACTATGTGGTGAGAGTCGCTTTGATATATGGCAAAAAGAATGGAAAAGAATGAAGTAACAGTGTTTTTCATCTCAGTTAAGATTCTTCTCACACTAGTTTTCATTTAGTTAAGATTCTTCTCCCACTAATTTCTGCCACAGTTGGATTTTCAAACTATGAGAGTCGCTTAAATCCATGATCCTAGACTTCAACCACTCGACCACAGAGGCCACACATTACCAACTTTAAAAATTCAGGTTTCGGTTTCACAGTCATTCCTTAACTAAGATTTCCTTTAACTTATATCTTGCAAATTTGAAATCTGAATAATCTGATTAATTGTTAAGATATTCAGAAATTAAAGTGTCATTTTGAAGAGGACTGTAAAATCTGTATTTATTTCTGTCACAAATGTTTATTTGTAATTTAAAAAGAGATCACCAAAACTGGCTAATTTTAAGTTAAAGAAAGTTTAGTTAAGAAATGATTGTGAAACTGAGGCCAGGTGCAAATTTACCTTTTTGATAGCAAAAGTTGGTTGGTTGTAATGTTATTTAATGTCACATCACCAACTTTTCAACTGCTCTTGACAACAGCTAGTTTATTAGTCTCTTAAGATTAATTCAAGAACAAGTTCATGTGTGGGTTGTGCCATTTTGTATATTGTCTGCTTTGTACTCATGCAGTTAGGGTGGTTTTTTTGTTAAATTGCTAGCTCACTGAGTCAGTATGCCAAAGACAAGCATAGCACTCCCCTAGACATTGTCCTGGCACCTGGTAAACCAGTCAATACTATGTATATCTAATGTTTCAGGCAAAGAAGTAATATCTCAAATTTTAAATTCTTGTTTTTTATCCGGTCATGATTTGGACCTCCAGGCTCCTGTATCACAATCATTCCATAACTAGGATTTTTCCTTAACTTAAATTTAGCTATTTTCAGGATTCTCTTTTTGAATTACAAAAAAGAAAAAAATTTGTGATAAAACTAAACATGGATGTAACAAGTTTGAAGTAATCTTCAGAATGACAATTAAGGTTTCAAATTTGCCAGATTAAAGTTAAGGAAAATCTTAGTTAAGGAATAATTGTGAAACAGGGCCTGCTCTTGAGGCAGATGCATCCACCTCTACCACTTCTTGGTAGTGCAAAGTGTTAGTTGAACTGATTTTAACAGGCATTGCAATGTTATACTTAACCTTCTCTAAAATATTCTTTATTCTTTTTGTTACAATTCTTTTCTTCTTTTCACATAATTTCTAAAATCTTTCATTTGTTGTAGGCATTTATTGCAGTAGAAAAAAGTTTCTTTGAATCCATTGATCACATCTTTGCTGAAAAAACAACAATTCAGCTTGGATTACCTGAGGTAAGATAGTCTGAAGATTCTGAATATTCTTATAGTTATTAAAAGTATGATCACTGTGAGTTTTGTTACTTTTTGATTCCGTTTCATTATTATTGTTATTATTATTATTGCAGTATAAGTTGATACAAAGCATATTGTACTTTTTTAGAATTCATTAGAGGGCTTATTTTCATATGAAGTTTTGTACTTTTGTATAATCAACAATATTCATCTTTTTATTGAATAGGGTATAAATCCCTATGAGGCCACTCAACAGTTCCCTGATATTATGAGCAAGTTAGATGCTCTTGAAGCAGAAATAAAAGGTGGAACTACAGCTACAGTTGCTTTATGTTACAGACAGAAGTTATATGTGGCTAATGTTGGTAAGTATTTAGGTCCTTATTGAAGCTCACCTGTTTTACAGACAGAAGCTATAAGTGGCTATTATGTAATAGAGAAAAGCCGGGAACTGTCCATTTTGTGAAAGAAAGGATTAATCAAGGCCTGTAGGGCTGATATTCTTTCTTTCTTTCTTTCACAGAATGAACAGTTCTCAGCTTTTCTCTTCCTAAAAACATTGCTCTTTTGTGTTCTTAAAATACAGCTTTAAATCACCCTTTCATTAAATAATGGACTCAGTCAAAATTTACCCCCATTAAACAAAGATATGGAAGGAGAAAATCAGTTAATGCATTTTAGTAATATTTTACAGTGTGTATCTTTAATATTTGTGTTCAGTCTGCTAGAAAAGAGATAAAGTCTGTGCAAAATGAAAAACCAAATGGTTTTGAAAAGGTAAAGGGAGACAACTCTGTTTTGGTTCCCGGTAACATCATTTATATTGAGTTTCTAAGTCCAAATTGTGAAGGAAAACTTATATTCATGTGAAATTAAGTGATTTTTACATGGATATTGTGTTCAATTTCGAATGAATGGAATTTATACATTTCTTTGCTGGTTATTGGTTTTAGTTTTTTTTTTTAAGAATTAAATGAGTTGAAACTTCTATGGTGTGTTTCTGTTCATATTTAACACTTCACCTGTAACTCCAATAAGTTGATATATCTGTATATTCTAGCTGTCCATTCAATTAGTTAATGTACAGATGCTTTAACTTATTGGTCACTTACAGGTAATAAATTATGCTTATGATTAAGCTACCTAATGCACAAAAAAGACAAAGGATGACAACATGGCAATGTTTTATTGTTAATTATTCAGGCCCTCAGTGTATCACACCTGTTTTACCAACAAAACTTACTGTGTATGTGGTTAGTGATGGTTATACATGTACTTAGGTCCTCTACATAATTCAACTTTTTAACAATTGATAGCTATGTTTGACTAATGTTGGTAACAATTATAAACTTGATACTCAATTTTAGGGATTAACTAGGCCTTTATCATACATATACACTTGTACATAAACCTTGACCAGTGTTGTTATTTTTACAGGTGATACAAGAGCTCTACTATGCATGACAGACAAAGATGGTATATTTAGTGTACAGCAGGTGTCTGTAGATCACTCTCTGTATAATGAGGAAGAATTATCAAGGCTACGTCATCTCAACTTAGAAGTGGAACATCTAAAACAATATCATCGTATTGGTAGCTCAGACAGTACACGATGTATAGGGGATTATCATGTTAAAGGGGGATATAAAGACATTGAAATATTGAGGTAAGCTGCAAAAATTAAGGTTTGGTAATATGGTGCAGATTTTGGTGTTATCAGAAACATTTTAGCAATGATTAAAGGGAGGCTTTAAAAAAAATGAAATGAAATGGACGTAAGAACTTATAAATACTGTGGGTTAGACAAGGTAATAGTTAGTAAGGGGCATATATAAGGATATTTCATTGTTATTAGAATTTAGTTGACCAATTTTCAGATGGTATATATCATATTGATATGTACATTATGTTTCATTCTTTTTGAATTAAGAAAATGAAAATGAATTAGACTATTTTTTAACCTTGAATTATTGGTCATTTGAGTTACCAGTATAGAAGACCAAGGTAAAATTACCATCAAGCTTAATTTTATTAAGTATGATGCACATTGGGAAAAAAAATTCAGCAATAACAATAAAAACCAGACAGTAGATACAACTGTTATCCTCAAAAGCAAATTTAGACTTGTTTCTCACTTTTAAACTATAATTATATACTATTATATTTATACATGTGTGTGTATGTATATATATTTATATGTAATATCATGTGTACACTATAAACCTTGACTTTGGCCATAGTCATTGAGTAGACTATAGTATGAACTTCAAATCACAGCAACTCACTGCCCAGGTTTGACTGTAACTCAGACAGATCAGGAAAGATTAAGGAAGTTTGTCATTTAGCCAATGTTGGTGGTTCTCTCCTGGTACTTGAGATTTTTTCTTTGCTATCACTGAACTTGGCACCTCAATACAAGTAGAAGAATCTTGACTTTGGCACAAGAGACTGTTTGTCCACTCCTTATGATTTGTTTCAAATTGTACTTCGACTGTTTTGTAGACTATAATATTAACCTTACTTGTGACATGACTTTCTATTTAACAGGAATGCTGTAAGGGAACCAGTGATTGCAGATCCATATGTGTATGGAGGAATCAAGATAGACAACTCTCCTAGTTTTCTAATAATCATGTCTGATGGACTTTATCAAGCACTTATAGATAGTACTGGTTCAGATATGGTGAATGTTGAAATTGCTCGTATGGTGGCATCAGAATTTTCAGTACAGTCAACATTAAATGGAGTAGCACAAGCTGTTGTTGATAAAGTTGTTAGAATCCATCATGATGCATTCATGGTTGGTTCTCCTGATACAAAACAGCGATGTCAGAAGCGTGGTGATATAACGCTTCTTGTCAGGAACTTTAGCTATCCCCTAGCTAATGCAATAAGTAGTCCCACAGCAAGTGGTGCATATTCCACTTCAGTGCCATTTTATCAACCACGCCCAAGTAACTTGTCAGTGCCTACACATCTCCCTGTCACACCTGTAGTGGATCTGGACATAACAGACATTGCTATTGCTCAAATGTCAGGTGGAACCACACCCACCCCAACAACAACACCACCTAAAGACACTTTTACAACTGCTAGTGATTCATTCAACCAAGAAACACAGAGGAGTGCGAGTACGAGTACAAGTACAAATTCTACACAAAGTAGTGGAGAAACAAGGTTTCCTAGTCGTTACTATCATAGAGCTAAACTTGATCTAGACGCTGATGGTAAAATAGAGGCATATATTGATTTTTCAGAGTTTTATAAAGCTGTAGAAGATCTCACAGACTCTCAAAGAGAATCACTTAATGCAGAAATTAAACCCAAACCTGCATATGAACCAATATCAGAGGAAGGGGAATCATTATCAGCTCCAGAAAATTAATGTTTGGTGTTCATTATAAACAGTTTTGATTGAAAATTTGTGAAGCGAATTACACAAAAGTGTGCACAGCATCCATTCAGGTTATTTCTCCATGATCCGAATAAAAATCATATTCAATGCTTATTATTAAATTTTTTAGACAACTTTATCAAATGAGAGAATAACTTTATGCAATTTTTACTTTTAATAACTTGAAAACAGTTGATAGTGAAATGTAGTTCGTTCTAGATTTAGTTACAAACGCTTCATCACATGAGTGGGCATGGCTAATTTACATTCGAGTCATTGAGAAATGACCTGAACGAATTTTTTGCTTTTCAGCCAATAAAAAATCATTTGAAACTTGTCAAATTCAATTAATGGACTTTACCTGTGTATATTTTGATACCCTTTTACATTGTACAGAACAATGGTTTCTACTGGTTAGAGAAATAATTTACATATTTAGATTATAGAATCCTTTTTATTGGAACAAAAAGGGAGTTATAGAGTTGTACACCCCAGTCAAGACTTATTCATTAAAAATTGAGGCAGTCAGTTCAGGGATGTTAAAGGAAATTGCCAGAAAAAAACAACTTTAGAATTAAACTGGCAAACTTTCTCTCTAGAGGATCTGTTCCACATGGGATTCAGTTCTTGGTGGTGAAATACAGTGATCATTATGTAATGTATAACCTTTAGACCATCCTTTTTTCTTTGGAAACAATAGCTCTTTGTACAAGTATTAATGAGTATCACTACCAGCTCCAGACAATAATGTGTACCAGTAGTTTTCTATGTTTTAATGCTGTTTATTTTGTAGAACTCATATTTTTTAAAAAGCTTTTTCATCACCATTTCAAATAGTTTGAAATTTTGTTTTAAAATTTGTAGATTTTCCAGTTAGAAAGTATACATAAATGGTGCTAAATAAACTTGAAATAATAGAAGAAGCTGTTTAAAAAAAAGCAAATTATTTCACCTGACGTGTTTTGCTTGGGGCAGGGTGGATGTAGGGGTTGCGGATGTGTGTGTTTGCTAAGTTGTGCCTCACTTATATAATATTTTTTTTTATAAGAGGGCAAGTACCGGTATGAATTTTTGTAAAAGTTCAATCACTTATTTTCATTTTTCTCTAGAAATCAGTTATATGAAGTGTTTCAGCATAATAAATGCCTGAAAAGTGAACTAATGTAGATCCTGAAGAAGCCATTATGTAATTGGTCACAATAAACAGGGACTGTGATTGTTTTTGTATAAATTCATGTACAGTAACTTGAACAAATTATATTTTTAATCTTCACTCATATTCATTTGCAGTTACTACCAAATGAAAAATGTCACTAAAAAAGATAATACCGCAAATAAATTTTAAAACTCTTGGACCAGTTAATAAAACGTCTGGTATGCTTAGATATTCATTGTGTAGAAATTTACATAAGCAACTTCAGATTGAAGATTTTGTAGAAGTTTTGTAAATTTGTGTTAAAATTTGAACACGTCATCAACCTGAAAATGATGCATACCATGTAATACATGGGCAGATCTAGAATTTTATGAAGATTGAAAATTTTATAATGCGACATTGATGAAAGCTCGGGGGCTTTGCCCCTAGTAAAAAATGAAATTTTAATATTTTTGGAGACCTTTTGGCCACATTTCTCTCTTTCCAATTTTTTAGAGGGGGGGAGGGGGGTTCAGACCTTTTGGCCACATTTCTCTCTTCAATTTTTTAGAGGGGGGGAGGGGGGTTCTTGTCCTGAATTTTTGGATTTGAATGAATGCTTTTGATATTACTTTTTACATCAGATCCATATTAACATAAATCAAATAATCCCATACAAGGACAGTTACCATGGTTCACACAGGTCTTGAAAAACCCTTGAAAGTCCATGGATTTTTCTACCCAAAAACCTGTATGAACCATGGTTAGGTTGATGCTGCTACTAATCTGTATATTGTTTCTTTTATTTGCTTTGTTTACTTGTGTAACAGTTTTTCATTACTGCTGATATCATTTTGAAATTGTCCTCTTCAATATTGCTTTTCCATGGTTACTTACAAAAGTAGGTACATTTTCGCATTTATAAGAATATAGTATCAATAATAGATTTTTTATTTGGTTATGGATGTTAGGTAATAAGTTTTTTTTCAATTTATTGAAATTTTAAACCTATTTAAACTTAAAAAAAATATTTTGATAAAATTTACTGAATTGTCAAGTAAGTAGTCGAGAATTTTGTTTTATCTGGGACAAGAAAAGAAATTTTGTACAATTTACAATACTAGTAAGATCTATTTCTGTAGAAATCATAAAAAAATAAACATTACAGAAAACAAGTTTACAGAACCAAAATAATTTTAATAACAGTGGAAATAGTTGCCAAAACAAAGAACTGTACAAGTCATTTACAGACATCTAGGTCTTGGTATTTTCATGTGTTTTGTTTGCTGCTATGTTTCTACTGATAATTTGCAGGTTTTCTATCATTCTGTATTTAAGAGTTTACTTCACATTCAGTGTACATAATGTCTCATTGATAAAAATGATTTATAAATCTTTGTTACATAAAATCATCTGTCTTATTATTTATTTATTCCTGATTGGTCATGTGCTAAGTGTGTGTGTGTGGAGGAAAAGGGAGGGGGGGTTGTGAAGTACAGGAATTCAGTTTGAATTTAATAATGTGACAATAATTTATCATTAACAAAAAAAAAAAAACAAAACAAAACAAAACAAAAACAAAAAATACAAAAAAAAACAAAAAACAAAAAAAACAAAACAAAACAAAAACTAAAACAACAAACAAAAAAAGAATTACAATGCTTACCTTTTGATACATGTGATTTGGGTGCCAATTTGATATCCTAGTGGATATGATTTAATACCAATAAAGATACTTTATGCATTTCATTGCTAAAATGTATGTCTACAGTTAACAGTGTCTCTCACTCTTAGGTTTGTGTCCTGCTTAGATAGACCCTTGGGTGAGAAAAAATTTTCAGATTGCTTCCAGAAAATGGACAGTTTGCTTCAATATTCTGGTTTCCTTCATGACCCCACAGCTGAGCCGAATGCAGATGTGATAGTATCTTGATGAGGGCTTAAAATTCCAAGCTCCCCTTTTTGATTTGACACATGCAAGTTGAGTGAAAACAAGATGCCCCTTTATGCAAGTTAGGCGCAAACTAGATATTGCATTTTTGATTTGATGTTTTAGATCTAATGATTTATTTTTTAATGCATTCTAGCAATCACAGTTACAATGGATATAAATATCAAAGTTTTAATGCTTTGATATAGGTGAGTTTGATGCTAACTCAATAGTTCTTATTATTTGATACATGCAAATCAAAGTTAATCAGCAATGTGGGTTATTTATCAAGAAAAACCTACCACGACAAAGCTCAATGGCGAAACATTTTGAATGTCTTGTCCTTAAGTAATGATTGCCTGATCAAATAACAGTCACTACTTTTTTGTCATGTCTCTGTTGGATCTAACTGGGAATCAAACCCCCATCTCTCACTTACAGAGCAAACTCATTAAAACTCAGCTACTGTAGTGGTCAAAAGTTTTGGTTTTTTTTTCTGTTTTGTTTTTGTTTTTTTTGTTGCCATCCAACTTGCATATATTAAGGCTTAAGCACTGTGATACTAGTGGCAGCCAGTTGCCAATTAAGTTGGATGTATGAAATCCAAACGCTGATTAACCAGTTGCCGCCATGCTCACATGTATCAAAATATAAGTATTGCGATATCCAGTTGCCTGCTAAATTCGGATGTATCAAAGTATAAGCATTGTGATATCCAGTTGCCTGCTAAATCCACACGTATCAGTTGATAGGCATTGTAATATCCAGCTGCCACCCAACTCACATGTATCAAATTATAAGCATTGTGATATCCAGTTGCCACCTAACTCCACACATATCAAATGATAGGCATTGTGATATCCAACTGCCATCCACCTCACTTGTATCAAATGATAAGCATTGTGATATCTAGTTGCCACCTAACTCCAGGTATTAAAGAATAAGCATTGTGATATCCAGTTACCATACAACTTGCACGTATCAAATGATAAGCATTGTAATATCCAGTTGCCAACCAACTAACATGTATCAAATGATAAGCATTGTAATATCCAGTTGCCAACCAACTCGCGTCACGTTAAACATTTGCATGAATTTGCAAGAGCTATGGTAAACCAAATTTGTGGTTTTGGATTGGGTTTTGGGTTTTCGTTGTCACCCTGTTGGGCCATCAGGCCATCATCTAAACTTTACGTTGCAGCAAAGGTTATGCTTGCGTTATGTAACTATGTATCACAGGGGCGTAACGCGTTTTTATATCTTTCTTTAAAAGTATATGTACTAGGGTATTGAATGGATGCTTTAGACAAATGAAGCAACACACACACACAGAGAGAGAGAGAGAGAGAGAGAGAGAGAGAGAGAGAGAGAGAGAGAGAGATCAGGCGCATTAAATGGAACTCGTTACAACGAAAAAAAGTATATGTCCAAAGATCTGGCGCAAAAATGGATCTCGGTATAAAGAAAAAAAACATAAAGGTATATTGTCTGAATCCTTGGCATACTTAGCAGAACTCGGGAGACGGCTGATGGACAAGAATAACTTCTTATATAATCCTAAACAAAAACTTGTATTCTGTGGTTTTATTTGAGCTATCATATCCAGTTAGTCAATATAAGATGCAACAATAAACTGGTAAAACATTCACATAAAACGTATTAAGATATCGTATGCCAGCATGTCAACAATTAAGCGGACGCTTTTCTCATTGAATTATAGAGACAACTTAAAGACTGCGGTAAACCATGTACTTGGAAATTTGCAAAAACAATAGCAAATTAAAAGGAAATATACTTTAATACTCCAAAATATACTTTATTCTTTCTTTGTCAAATGTATCCTTTATTTCTCCATGCGTTTCCTAGTTAAGTTTGCATTGCCTACTCAAGATTGCTTTCTCGGAATTACTAGTATATAGTAATTTGCAGTTAAATAACACGTGTTTTGAAAGTAAGAATAACAAAAAGCAAACCGAGACAAACAAAAGTATAATTAAAACAAAAGATTTGAAATTATTCAACCGTCATAGCTGAATATTTAAGAATGCAACAAGCCTCTGTGCTATAAGACATATAAAATGAAGACACCAATACCGCCCATGTTATAACACTACTGATTTCTTGATTCATAATCAGTTCTAATTAGCAACTTCAAGTTACAAATAGTTTATCTAAAGCGTTTAATTGACCAAATTCCTGTGATTTTGTCTTACAAAGCATTTATGTTACATTGTTCAGTATGTTTTTCAGTAGGTATGTCTCGTTTCACCTCATGGCTTATATATTTACTATTCATAGAGTTAGACTAAATATTACTGGGAGGTATAAACCCCACTGACAAGTCAACAGCTGTCTCCTTTCGAGTATAGTAAAACAATGTAAACGACGGGGTAGGATTCTAAAGCAAACTTTTCTGCATTTGACCAATTTTAGAGGTTCTAGTTTTACAAATAGAGTTAACCCGGGATTCCAAGAATAGTTTTCCGAGCCCTTTTATCAATGATGCTCCTATACTTAGGTTTCAAAGTAGGCTCATCAAATAACCAAATTTAAAATATAGCCTATGTTCTTGTGATTACCTTCTAACTTGAGGTGATAGATTGAAAAAAAAAAAATCAGGACCCCGGGTGACTTGAATCAACCGACTAGTCATAACTTGAACTTTGCATAATTTCAAATGTCGGTTGTGAATTAAATGTTAAAACTGATGAAATTCTATTTCACTTTCGACAAACTAAAGTCTGTGGTTTTATTTTAAAACTATCGATTTGATAATGAAATGTTGATTTTAATTGTTTTAAATTTATGCAAATCATTGATTAAACTAACTTATCGTGCTTCGAACAACTGGTTAGTGAAAAATGATATTGTGTATAATTATTTCATATACTTTTTAAAAGTTTAAACACAAAAACAAAAGTAACTAGAATATGGATCCAAAAGGTGTAAATAAAAGACGCTTAACTCTTGTGTTACCTATAGATACATACACATTTTGTATTTATTTTAATTACGGTGATATTTTAAAATTTCTCTCGTCATCTGACAAAGCATTGAGCAACCGGAGAGAGTCTATCAATTTCAATTTAATAAACGCTATTTATCGTAAGCTGCACAATACACTCCGGGCAAGTTGCGACTGTACTACCGTCTTCAGAATGTGTTTATGTGACGTCACGGATATAACAGGAAATCGTCCATATTTTCCAGCCTGTGACAGTCTGTGAGAAATGCTACTAAATCATGGTGTATTAAACACCTGACTTACTGATTCCATCATCTTGATACATCGTTTGGAACTTCCTGAATACAAGGAATGCCTTTCACGAAGTTCAAGGAGAAAAAAATACGGTGAATAACGTATAATTCTTGAAATAACGAAGGTTTTTAGTCGTTATCATTTTGTTGTCAAAACGGATGTCAGGCATTTTTTCTTTTGTAATGTAACTGTCTTTGTAACGTCGACTTTTATTTTGATTTGAAGTGTAATTTGATTTTTTATTATTTATCTATAATTCTTTTTATTATTAACAATAATAAGCAAAAACGGGAGTATTTTCTTGGTATCTTGTTCCTTTGTTTACCCACTGAAATAATGGGATCGTCCAAAAGACAACAATGGATAACGGGACTTTGCGGTTACCTGTTCACAGGTTGTTTTGTTTTATATATCAAACTCGAAACGATGGCTTTAATATGGTTTTGATTGTTTTTTTTTATATACCTTCTTTTGTGCTCAAGCTTGATATGAAAGTAGATAAATTTATTATTTTTATTGAAATTATTTATATCAATTCTAAAAAATATTGTAAATAATAGATCTATTTAATTTATCTCTTAAGTTATTTAAAAATTAAACAATAAAAATTGCTAGACAACTAGAATCAACATGGATCCCAAACCTTCACACATAACAAGGTTGGGTCTGGGCTTCTTCATGTTGTCTTTCGTGTTTCTCATGAGACATAATTTTGTATTGGTGATGGGTTACTATGTTTACACCAAACTGAGAGACATGGTGGATTTCAGCATCAAAATATACAAACTTGCATCATTTTTGGCTTCAGGCACCAGAGTTTTACATGTGTTTTCTCTCCCTGCTTAACAATTAATGCATTCACATACCAACTAATACCAATTTAATTTGTGTTTCAGAAGAACCATTGATTCTACTTATAGTGCTACTGGCACATAACTTTTTTATAGGGAAACAAAATTAAGGAACTCTATATATAATGGAACCAAATATTTCATTTAAACATTTTCATCACTTTGTACTTTTTAGAATAAAGAGAAAGCTAACATCTCATTAAATAGTGGTACCTGGTTCCTGGTATGTAACTTGAAGAGTACAAGGTTGCTTATTTTTTAGGCTTGTCATAATGAAAACAATACACTTGTAAATTAGTATTTATATGACCCTTCCCAATGGCAAAAATTTAATGATTTAACCTTTGAAAATCAATGCACTTTTTTAGTTTGATGTTGCACACTCTTGTTTGTTATACAAATTCTAACCTTTGAACGGTTCACATCCCCACCCTAATCCATGTGTATCTTTGTTGGAGATGCACACATAAATTAATTTGGGGTGGAGTGGAAAATGAAAAATTGTTACTTTAAAATAGTTCAGATCCCCACCCTTAAACCTTGTATACATTTGTTTGGAATGTCATGTCAATAACATTTGTGCTATTAAATAACCCAATCTTGGGGTTGGGTAGAAAAATTGTACCATTTTAAATGGTTCAGTTCCTCTCAACAAAAGGTAATATACTTTATTTAATTATTATTTGTTTTTAGGGGAGGGGGGTATGTAAATCACTTTATGACATTAAGTTTATCCCATTGATAAGGGTTAGGCAGTGGAGACATAACAATGCAGAGTTTGACTTTCATTTGTTTGGGCACCTTATTTGTTATATTTGTTGTTTTCATCATTGCATTAATACTAGTTTAAAATCATTTCCAATAATCATTCCAGTACATTAGCTTAAACATGTTATGTTTAGTATCCATAGGACAATAATTAATTTTCAAAAATCTTGACAGTGTGACCTTAAATGAGGAAACTGTAAATTATAAACTAATTATTATACATCTCTTATGAAAATAAAAGAGTTGGATATTAATAATTCCAGATGTAGTTTCCTTACTATAAATATTTAATTAGCAAAAATCTTATGTGGGGTCACAAATGGGAAAGCCGGCCTTCATAAATCATTCAAAAAACATTTTCTAGAAGAATACAATAGCTAGACCTCAGATAACTAAGATCAAGCTTCCTTAGGATTAGATGTATTGAATTGGAAAAACAATTGGTATGGGCCCCAAATGGTAAAACTATAGATCGAAGCTGATAAATAATTCGTCTGGTGAGTAAACAATAGCTAGACTGAAGATTTTTTAAATGTAGTCAGGACCAAGACAAATTGTATTTCATTTACAAAATAAATAAATAAATAAATAAATAAATAAATAAATAAATAAAATATAAATCATGGCCATGGAACATTGAATGGAGAAATATAGAAACTGTAAAACAAGCCCTATAAAGTGAGATTTTAAGATGTAGTTAGAACATGTTATATTTGTTTTGCAAAAACCTTGGATGTGGGGCCCCCTCTGAGGGAACCTTATAATGTTTTTCATTTTAATGTTGCATGCATAGGTCTAGTGGTATTAAGGAAAATGTTTTTAGGTACCCCATAAGATCTTGGTGGGTCTCTTATTGTACCAAAGATATTGCATACATGTATTTTAACCAGACGTATGACGTGTTATTTTCAACTATATTTTGATTGATACTCATTGCTATTTTCAAGATGAATTTGTACTTTGTATTTCAAGTTTCACTTTATTATTTATGACCTTTTGTACCAGAAGTGTTAGTGAAATTAATGTTTTGAAAAAAAAAAAATTATCAAAAAACAAAATTTACAACACTGATGTCAACATGGCTGTTTTATCTCAGTCTTTTTGTATGTGAAAAAAATGATCATTTCATTTCTTCACCAGGTGTCTTTTTCTATTCATTAAAAATGTTTTATGTATTTAAAAGCAAAATTATGGCAAATTATTGTCATAATTACCGGTCGTAAGTCACCTGTATCATTTGGAATGTTTTGTTTTCATGTGTATATTAATGATAACATTTACATGTATTATCACATATCAACAGCATTTAGATGTGTTTAATTTTAGTTACAGCTGTCAGTATGTTTTAAAACTGGGTCTACAAACACTTGTAGATTCAAGTTCAAGTAAAAGGGCCCTTGTCTAAAGTGCTCTCATTACCTTGGTTTGAATCCCAATTGAGTAGATCCAGGTGTGAGAAAGTTTGTGATTTCACTAGTTGAGTGTTGATGGTTTTCTCAAGGTGTTGCAGTTTTCTGAACCGTCCTAGAACTGACCACCTCAATATAAGTAAAAGAATCTTGACTGGGCATTAAATTACATTACTCTATGGAACTTAAACTCAAGTACAAAAGTAAGTTATTCTCCTTTTATATTAGCTGGACTTACATTTTGGAAATTTATTTTCAAGAACATTGTATTACTTTGAATACATATCTTATGTAAAAATATTTGAGTCTTGTTAAAAAGCAATCTTATTAAACATGAGAGTTTTGGAAAAAACCTGTAAAATTGTTTTTTTTTTAATACATTTGAAATATTTCCATTTTCATTTTTGAAAAAAAAATTTAACCAGATGATGTGGTGACCAGGCTTATTCTTGCTAACAGTAATACATGTTGTTTATAATTTCACAATGATTTCACAATTTTACCTGTGAAATGTTTTTTTTTTTAATATATTGAATGATAGTTTTTCAGGGTTATTTTCATCTGTTTTATCTGTCCCGAATCTAACTAAGGTTTTCCTAACTACAATCTGGTAAACATAAAATCTTAATAATTTTATTAACTTTAAGCTTATAACATCTGCATTAGCTTTGTCTCAAATGGTTTTAATCCATAGTTCCAATTACACACAAACATAAATGTTCATGTTCAATTTACAACAACAAAAGCAAAGTGAAAACTGAGAGAACTGGTTAATTTAAGTTAAATGCTTGAACTTGCACCAGTGAAATGAAGCAAGATGAAATTAAATTTGAGAGTGAAAGAGTGAAAAGAACATGGAACTATGGGATGTAAAATATATCTGGAACAATTTTGTATACAACGACATTATACTTATCAACAATATCATGATGGTGTCCATGAATTTTTCTCCAAAATATCAACAATACTGTGATGATGGCCATAAATTTTTCTTCAAAATATTGACAATATTGTGATGATGACCATAAAATTTTCTCCTAAATATCGATATCATGATGATGTCCATTATTTTTTTTTAAAAGAATTTGCCAAAATAAGTTAAATTTAGGCTTAGGAAAATCTAAGTAAGGAATGGTTATGAAACTCTGGCTAGTGCATTAAGACAGAGACTGACAAATCTTCAACAATGCAACATGACTACCATTTGGCATTTAGCTTGCATATTGTAGTTTTCTTGCCAAACCAAAGGTGTCATTCAGTTTAAACAGTTAAGTGTTGCGTGGGAGTCTACTTCTTGGTCCAACATTTTGTATCATCATGATAATAACTTGACATTTATAAGTGAAATATTTTGGTCGTCTTGGGATATAAAGCTCTATTAATATGCTAAAATTTGGAAAAAATTCTTTAAAGATCTTTTAAAAAAGAGTCACAGACAATCCATCAAAATTATTAAAGTGTTGTATTACGGCATGTGTGTGTTATTGATTTATCATAACTTTTATTTTGAAGATGTTAAAAAACAATGTACAGATAAATTATAAATCAAATTTGAATAAATAGATAAGTTATTGGTTACCATATATCATTACCCAAAATACAGAGTATCAGAAATATCTCCAGGAACCCCCTTTTTCTCTTGGCCAGTTTGGTTCATTTGAAAAGACCTTAAAATCAGTGCATGATTGCTTAACTCTCTGTGTCATGATATGAGTGTAATGGAGTTCAGTAACATTGTTTTACAACTTACGGTAGTCAAGATTTTATCACATATATTGACATGGTCAATTTTGGGATGGTGGGAAACCAATGGCATAGAAAACCACTTAATATCTTCAAGCAAAATGACAAGTATCTTCCAGTAGGTGGTGCATACTGTTCTAAACAGATTGATTTTATCTGTTCAAATGAATTGAAATTTTTACTACTGTAGTACTGTAGTGTGTCTTTGAATTTTAAAGCATATAAGAAAACCTTAAGACATGGGAATAAGCTTAGAATTTTATGATAACTCTTTGTAGTTGAGAACTTGGGGCTGGGATAAAGGGTTGTGGAAAAGATGTTGGTCAATTTTGGATGATTAAGTTCTAATCAGAAGCATAAATAAAAGCTGTTAATTTGAGAAAATAGCTTGTTATTTTAAAAGGTTTATTCAATCAATGAGAAACTTGATTGACAGCAGGTAAAAGTTTTCACTGTCACGAGATTGCCTTCCCTTGCTTAAAATATCCTGTTACTTTTTTACATAATGAAATAACTGCTGCTTAAATTTCAAGATTTTAGTTGTACTAGGTTTGTTAAAAAAAAGATATATTGCAAAACCTTAAATTATATGTTCCTTCAGATTTGATGCTATAAAGGGTTTTATGAAGCTTTAAGACAAAGAAAATTATCCAGGGTCATAATAAACAGGTTTTACTGTAAATGTATTTGAGAGAAGTCTTGTTTTAATGGGTTGGACAGGAGAAGTAGAAGTGTCTGTCTATTAATGACGTTAAGAATCTTGTTTTTGACACAATTTACTGATGTAAATGTAATAAACATCAAACATAGTTGTAAGGTGGTGTTAAGATTCTGATGCTGATTAATTAGGTCTGCAATCTACAGTCCTTGCTGAAAAATATGATGGGTCTGTGGTTAGTTACATGAAATAAAATTAATAATATGTAAATAATTTATACATTTTGTTTTTATTCATGTTAAATATATAATTACATATTGATAATATAATGCTGGTTGTCATCATTCACAGAATGTTGTTAATGATGAAACATACCTAGAATGACGGTGGAATCATGATGCAGGTGTACGTATTGATTGATTGCGTTTACCTTAATATAGGTAATATACAGGTAAACGCTTATACGATCCTTACCATTTATCACACGTTTCACCTGTTCTATCATTAAGTAATAGGTGTTAACAGTGTAAATTAGGATGGGGAACTTGCTACTTAGCTGAAGATAGAATTCATAAATTCACAATGTTGTGGTAGCTTTATATACTGCTTCATCAATGGATATAATCTTTATCAGTAGCTTGTAGAAATGTTATGTTGTTTCTGATTCAATTTCGGTAAGTTTTAGTTAAGTTTATTGTTGATTCTTATCAGCTGTTCCTAGTGCTGTTGAACCTGTCTGAAAAGACTATTCAGGATACCTTGTAAAAGTGGTCTTAATGTGTAGATGGTCTTTTTAAAGGTAATATTTTTGTATTTAAAAAACTCAGGGAGTAAAGTCAGTCATTGCAGACCAGTATTAGTAAGTTGTTTTGCTATAGAAATGGATTTTAAGTCAGGTGGACATGCTTGTGTAATATGATCATTTTCTGTTGATTCCCGTGAAATTTGACATAAAGTTTTTATCTTCAGATTATTAGATTAAATAGTCTTATCGGGTAAAAGTTTGTCATATACACGACTGATGATTTTTATTTAATTTTCCCCATCTCTCTCTCTCTCTCTCAAAAAGTTTAATAATTAGCATGTTCTATTTCTCTTGATTCATGGATTGTTAATTTTGTAATAAGAGTAAAATGAAAGTAAAAACACCTAAATACATAGTCTAAAAGTCAATAGATAATACATAGTGCTATGATTGTTAATAATCAGATAATTTATCATTATTAATGATCAGATTAGTCATTGTTAATGATCAGAGTATTTATCATTGTTAATTATCAGATTATTTATCATTGTTAATGATCAGATTATTTATCATTGTTAATTATCAGATTATTTATCATTGTTAATTATCAGATTAGTCATTGTTAATGATCAGATTATTTATCATTGTTAATTATCAGATTATTTATCATTGTTAATGATAAGATTAGTCATTGTTAATAATCAGATTATTTATCATTGGTAATAATCAGATTATTTATCATTGTTAATGATAAGATCATTTATCAATGTTAATGATCAGAATATTTATCATTGGTAATAATCAGATTATTTTTCATTGTTAATGATTAGATTATTTATCAATGTTAATGATCAGAATATTTATCATTGGTAATAATCAGATTATTTATCATTTTTAATGATCAGATTATTTTTGATTGTTAATAGTCAGATTAAATATCAATTTTAATGATCAGATTATTTATCAATTTTAATGATCAGATTATTTATGATTGTGATTGCTAAGATTATGTATCATTGTTATTGATCAGATTATTATCATTGTAAATGATCAGATTATTTATCAATGTAAATGATCAGATTATTTATCATTGTTAATGATCATATTATTTATCATTGTTAATGATCATATTATTTATCATTGTTAATGATCAGATTATTTATCATTGTTAATGATCATATTATTTATTATTGTTAATAATCAGATTATTTATTATTGTTAATTATCAGATTAGTCATTGTTAATTATCAGATAATTTTTCAATATTAATCATCAGATTATTTATCAATTTTAATGATCAGATTATTTATCATTGTTAATGATCAGATTAGTCATTGTTAATTATCAGATAATTTATCAGTGTTAATGATCAGATTATTTATCAGTGTTAATTATCAGATTATTTATCATTGTTAATGATCAGATTATTTATCAGTGTTAATGATCAGATTAATTATCATTGTTAATTATCAGATTATTTATCAGGGTTAATCATCAGATTATTTATCAGTGTTAATGATCAGGTTATTTATCAATGTCAGCATTAAAAGTAAATTTATTTAGACATTGGCTGAAGCAGATTTGACAAATACATGCATTGTACAACACAAATATATCTATGTTTAACTCATGCTTTCTAACCTTTTTTATTTACTTTACCTGTGTACTGTTAAATCAAAATAGTATTGTCTATCTGTAACAGTTATCTTCATTCCAGAATGGAAACTATGGTAGCTTGTGCATTTTACATGTACAGTTTTTAGCTCACCTGACCGAAAGGTCGTGAGCTTATGGCATGGCACAGTGTATGTGCGTGTGTGCATGCATACACCTATTTTCGACTTCTCCTCCAAAACTGTTGGACAGATTTCAGTGATACTTAGTCAGAAGCATATATGGGCCGGTGCAATTCAAATTTGTTCATGGCGTTGCCATGGATACCAAAACAAGGTCAAGGTGAACTAGGGGTCCAAAAATCTTAAAAAATCTTCTTCTCTGAAACCAATGATAGGAGAAAAAAAATCTGATTTGATATTTGGCTTCTAAAGGGTCTTAAGCCTATAGTTTGTTCATTTTGTGAAATTTGGTGGTAAAATGGGTTACACGTTTTTGCGTTTAATTTAAAAAAAAATTGTAAAATGGCTTCAAATTGTTATAACTTGACTATTTGAACAGATAGTGACATGAAATTTTAAGTTTTGACCTTTTTCTTCAAATGACCTTTAAATTAGGGTCAAGGTCACAAATCAAGGTCATGACCTAATTTGTGATTTATGCAGTTTTAAGCAATTTTCTTGCAAATATTAAGAGATATATGAAATCAAAACATTGTTAAAATGTTCAGCATGACAAAATTTAAAAAGGTACCAAGTTTCGTAACTATATGATAATCCATGTAGGAGTTGTCCCCCCTGAAATGTTATTTTTGGCTTATAAATACTAAAATTGTGCATTAGCTTGAAAACTATAATCTTTTTGTATAGGCATGTATATTAGAATATTGTAGATATTGATATGAAGATCATTTTGATCTATGGTTCAAGGTCATATGTTCAAAGGTCAAGGTCACAGCTGCAAAAGAAGACATAAATTGCTAATTATCTTGAAAACTGTTAACTTTTTGTATAGGCATGTATATTAGAATATTGTAGGTATTGATATGAAGATCATTTTGATATATGGTTCAAGGTCATATGTTCAAAGGTGAATGTCACAGCTGCACAAGAAGACTTAAATTGCTAATTATCTTGAAAACTGTTAACTTTTTTGTATAGGCATGTATATTAGAATATTGTAGGTATTGATATGAAGATCATTTTGATATATGGTTCAAGGTCATATGTTCAAAGGTGAATGTCACAGCTGCACAAGAAGACTTAAATTGCTAATTATCTCGAAACCTATTAACTTTTTGTATAGGCATGTATATTAAAATATTGTAGGTATTGTGACAACGAACGTTTTGATATATTTGGTTCAAGGTCATATTTTCAAAGGTCAAGGTCACAGCTGCAAAAGAAGACATAAATTGCTAATTATCTTGAAAATTATTAACTTTTTGTATAGGCATATATATTAGAATATTGTAGGTATTGTGACAACGATCATTTTGATATATTTGGTTCAAGGTCATATGTTCAAAGGTCAAGGTCACAGCTGCAAAAGAAGACATAAATTGCTTATTATCTTGAAAACTGTTAACTTTTTGTATAGGCATGTATATTAGAATATTGTAGGTATTGATATGAAGATCATTTTGATATATGGTTCAAGGTCATATGTTCAAAGGTGAATGTCACAGCTGCACAAGAAGACTTAAATTGCTAATTATCTTGAAAACTGTTAACTTTTTGTATAGGCATATTTATTAGAACATTGTAGGTATTGCAGCAACAATCATTTTTATTTATGGTTCAAGGTCATGTGTTCAAAGGTCAAGGTCACAGCTGCAAAAGAAGACATAAATTGCTTATTATCTTAAAAGCTTTAACTTTTTGTATAGGCATGTATATTAGAATATTTTAGGTATTGACATGGCGATCATATATGGTTCAAGGTCATATATATTCATAGGACATAGCTGCATAAGTATACTGAAATTTGTTAATGATTTGGAAATTATTCATTGCGTTACAGTTACTTCATGCATATTATATAAGTTCCTTATAAATAAAATGTGACTGGATATATTTTTGATTAAGTTTTGTGGCAGTTCCTAACTTGAGAAAACTTGTAAAGTTTCTGTACCTAATATATTCTTTTGCGCTTTGCAAACAATTTTGGACATATCCTTAGGTGAGCGTTAAGGCCCATGTGCCTCTTGTTAAACACTTCACAAGCTGTTTTTCAGATAAGATTTATATAAATATTTTTAATTCTTTCAGTTTTTGCCAATTTATTAGTTCTTTTGTGTTCAAAATTTTACAAATGCAGCAAGCAAGATTTTTATGAAAGTGGATAGTTTTGAAGAAAGACATAAAACTAATGTATTATTGAGAGGACAGTAATCTTTAAGGAAAGACTATTTCATATACATCTATGTACAGCATTTAATCTAGAACCTATGCTAGAAGAACTTACATCAGAAGTACTTACTGTTCAATTTATGTTAGAAGATACATGTATGATGTTAAACTTATATAAGTTGCACTTCTTTTAAAAGAACCAGTACTTAGAGAACAAATCACATGCCTTTGTTAAAATACTTTATGTTAAAACAATTTTTGTTGGAAGAATTTCTGTTACAAGAACTTATGTAAGAAGGTGTCAGACTGGCCCAAAGCTGTCAGGAAATTTGTATCATATTTTCAAAAAAAAAAGGGACTAAATTATATCATACAATGATGGATATTATTTGAAAAAATTCTGTTTTGCAGTTTCTTATTATTGTAAACAATATATGTCATCCTTGAAAATTGTTAAAATTAGGTTTTATTACAAAAGAAAGGAGAAGCAGAAATAATATACTTTCAATACTCAACTGATATTGTAAAGTGTTGGCCAAAAGGCATTATGTTTTTGGGGCAGGATGGCACAAGGACCCCTTATAGATACATACAAACATTTTTGTGGCAAGACAGTGTAAGACAAAAAGTTTTCAAATGCTTGATGGTTAAATAACATATTTAATGAATTTTTTATTGTTGTTGTAGGAATTGGAGAATAATTGGTTTATATATCAATGGGCAAGTGTCAGTCTTGCTGTAAGACACCTGGGTCTACCCATGGTTCCAGGTATTCAAGTGCACAAAGGTCAAGGACAGATTATACTAGAGGTAGAATAATACACCAAACAGCCACCAAAGAAACAAGATCAGAAACTATTCCAATTACTGGTCAAAGCCAACTGACCACTGGTCGACCGCCAGTACCACCATCTGACAAAAAAATGTTCACACCATACCCAAAACTCCCTCCGATTAAAAAGAGTAATGGTGAAAACAAAAGATTGTCATTCATTTCAAAGGATTATTCAGAAAGTAAAATACAGACTTTATTTGAACAATACAAAGACCCAGGGGAAGATGCAATACTAGCAGATGGTGTAGAAAAATTTTGTTATGATTTAGATGTGCAGCCAGATGAGTTTATTGTACTAGTTTTGGCATGGAAATTTCAAGCGGAAACAATGTGTAGATTTAGCAGAGAGGAATTCTTTAATGGATGCAAGTCTCTAAGAGTTGATTCTATAAAGGCAATACAGGCTAGATTTAATGATTTACTTACAGAGGTTAAAAACAAACAAAGCTTTAAAGACTTATACAAGTGGACATATAAATTTGGCCTAGATACAGATCTAGGTCAGAGAACTTTACCGGTTGACATGGCAATCAGTTTATGGAAGTTAGTATTCTCTCAGTCATCGCCTACAATATTAGATCGTTGGTTAGAGTTTTTAGAAGATCATCCGAGTATAAGAGGTATTCCAAGAGATACATGGGATATGTTTTTGAATTTCATAGAACAAGTTGGAGATGACTTAAGTACTTATGATGACACAGAAGCATGGCCGAGCTTGTTTGACGACTTTGTAGAATATGAAAATGACAGACAAAATCAAAATGTGAAAAGTATTTGATATCACTTGTTAAATGTTAACAATTTTTAATTCTATCAAATTATTATTTTGTTTTTGCAATTACCATGGCAACAAAAATCTTGCATACAAAAAATTAGCTTGCTTATTTTGACAAGGTATCATTTTTTAAAGTGACTTTTAATATTAAGTGCCAGTGTACGTAAATTTTTTATGGACTGTAGATCTATAATCTAATATTAAAATCCATTGCCAACATTAAGAGAGTGATATATAGAATTACTTGTATGTTTGATACCAGATTGTCTAGTATTGCTTGCAGTTGATAAAAATGTATGATGTGGGTTGTTAATAAATGAAAATCATTCCTTGTAGACATGCATGTAAAGCAGACACCTTGACATATTTATGATCATTCTTTTGATTGGTATGACTTTTGAAAACAGAGAACATTGCAAAATCTGTATGCATCAGTTCAAGCAGTTGATATAAAATCCTAAGATACAGTTTCATTCCTTCAGGGACTTTTCAACATATATATGAATATGAGATTGATGTATATATATTTTGTTTAAATAACATCACACTGGCTACGGCCATAGCTTTGAAATCATTCTTATAAAATACATGTATGAAATCCTATAATTTACATCTGTCTCAAAAATGTTGTTATTTTGTTTGTATTTGTTTGATAGTTGACATAAAATCAGTGTTATATGCTGAAAATTTGCTTAATGATCAGTGATAACAAAAGTAGGCTTTCTAATCAAAATGTATTTAATCTATTTTCATGACATTATCAACATAGAGTTTATTTTTTTTTATTTGAAAAACAGTAAAAAGAAGTTATCTCCCTTTAAAATGTTACAGAGATTTTTGGTGCTTGATTTTTGTTGCAAAGGTGAGGTTAGTTTTAAGAAAACTGACCGCAGGACAAGATAAAAGTTTTATTGTGCTCATTTAATGAGCTGTATTAAAATAAAGATTGCAAGAATTCTGAGTCACATTACATAAATATATTTTACTGTGTAGATATCTTTATGAAATACCAAGTTTTTAAAAATAGCTTTAATATTGAAATGTTTCCCTTCCATAAAGGACCCTTCAGAACAGGCTTTATTTATTTATTTATTTTTTTTTTTTCAAATTTCTTTTACAAATATTTTATAGAGATCAAATTTTTGAAGGGTTGTCTTGGAAATTTTGTTCCCATTTTAGTATAAAATATCACTTGCACAAATACCAAATTAGGTGATATTATATTTCAGAAAGTATACATATTTTGTTGTTTAAAAATTGATTTTTCTGCTTCGCTATACTTTTTACCTTACTAGCTTCAAGTTTCTCTTGTACAAAATATATTAAATCAGGTATTTGACTGCCTAATAATGGAAATATAAAAACAATTATAATTTTCCTTTAGATTGGAAGCAGCTAATTTCTGAAAAAAAAACCTGGCAAAACATAATTAATGTTTGAAAATTGAACAATATAATAGATTACTTTTTGGAAATTTTGCATTATAATGGCTTTTTTTCAGAACAGTAATCTTTAAGTGATGGAAATGTTTGGATATTGGAAATATAAAAAAACTAAATTTTACAGTTATTTTAGACAGTGAAATTACAAGTCATTGATAAGGAAATGATGTGGTCAACCTTTCTACACTGAATTATGTCCATCTTGTCAGTGTCTGACTTTTATACATTTTGTTAGAAAAATGTAAGGGACAATGGAATCTAACTGGAAGATTGATCATATCTGATTTCTTACTAAATTATCATGGTTTGTGTAGTCAATGTTTATCATAGAAAATGAATACTGTTAACTCCATTGACATATTTACATGTTTGACCCTGACTGTTATACTGAAGTGAAGAACATAAAAATATGTATAGGGTAGATATTAGGATTTAAAAATGGAAATTGTGTAAATCACAGTGACTATTACAGAGATAGATAAAGGCAATTTCATATTTGGACCTAAGTATAGTTCAATATTGAAGTATTGTGTCCAGTATGAATCCATGTACCCTACTGCATATGGTATATATATAACGTGCTCATTTATCAAAACAACATCTGAATATTACAGAAGTTATGATTTAAAAGTACCATAGTCTATGAGAAAATGTTTTGCTGTACCATAGAAACACTTTTTGCATTGACAGAATGCTTAGATCAAGATACTTGTTGAATTTTTTAAAACTTGGTTTTTGTTCATATTGATAACTACTTGGTTTACATAACATTCCTAAATTTTTGTCATTTAACACATGTCTGTCATATATAAATGCTTAGTGTATGTGTCGTATAAATGTTTGAATACACATATTTTTATTTATTTATTTTTACCAATGCTTTCATATGTGTTTTGATAAAACATATTGCAGTGATTTCAGAATGGTTTAATTGTAAAGATGCACAGTTTTATCTCATTATATACTTAAGCAGTTGTTAATATAAGTGGAATAAAGTGTTTACCACTTTAAAATCCAATAGAAAATTCAACAGCTCAATACATGATTTGTGTGGTTCAAAAATAGATGGTCTAATTGATTATGACTCAAAATTGAGTAGTCCAAAAAAAAATTGTTTTTGATTTAATATTTGTGGTGATTTGAATATCAAAATTTGTAAAAGTGAATTTAGATACAAAATTTGAATGAATAAGAAGGAACACAAAAAAAGTGAAGTGACGGCATATTTTAGAAAAAAAGAGCAATTTTAGCCCAGTAGATATCTGAAATTTTCATATTTTTCAAGAAAAACATTTGGCTTTTAACTGTTTTTGTGTTTTACTGATAGTTATTACCAGTTTTCATTTTGATAATTATAAATAGTGAAAAATGTTGATACTGACAAATATTTCGAGTGGAAATATTTTACATTGTAGCATCAATGTTGATATTTTACTTTATTTATTTCTTTAATTGTAATAAATGGTTCTCAACACTAGAACGAACAGTTGAGAACCATTTATTACAATTAATTTACTACTACTATGGAACTCTGCAGAATACCACTAGGTATCCACTAGACTGAACATCACCACAATTTAAACCTTACGGGTGTTGGTATCCTTTTATTGCTAATAATTTATTTATTTCTATACAAATATTGAGCAGACTTTTTTGATTGTTTATTATTGCATTGTTAAGGTATTGGTTAATGCACAGCAAGACTTAATTGTAGTGTCAGCATTGTTGTAAGTATATTGTAATCACTATCATGTTCAAGGTCTGATGAAGTATTGCTGAGTAGTAATCACTACCTCTTAGATAACTGTTTATGATACCTTCTAAGTCACTATGGTTACCACATTGATAACAAAATTGACCTTTTTATTTTATTGAGCTTTCAGTGAGTTAATACCAAAATGACAAGATAGCTGATGTTTAATTTACAAAGTCTGTAAAGCTAAAACAGAGCCACTGTCATTATTACAATCCCACAGAAGTTAACCAGAATTAATTTGTACTTGATTGGTCACATTGTTTGCTGCAATTAGATTTGGTTGAACTCTCAGCAAGCCATATGGTTATCCATTTGACACTTTGATTTTAAAAACATTGAACTTACAGTGGGTCACTATGGTTACAGCAGTGATATATCCATAAAATTTCAGTAAGTCAGTATGATTACCATTATGACACACTTAGATACCATTACCTATTGAATCTATAGTGAGTCACTTGTTACCAGAGTAAGATTTTGCTGAATTTTACTGTAGTAACCACAACAATACTGATGATGAAAGATATCATTAAAATTGAATAAGTAACTATGTATTTTTTGAACATTCACAAGTCAGCATGGATACTGCAATGACACTGTTGATCCAAGATCCAAGAAGTAGCTATTTTTACCATAAAAAGTTTTCATTGAATCATAGCAAGTCAGCAAGGTTACCCCAGTGACACTGTTGAATTTAGATGCTATTGAACTATTAATGAGTGGCTGTTGTTACCACAATGGTATTTCTTTGAATTCTTGCAAATCAGCATAGTTATCACTATGGCACTAAAATATCATAGGACCCTTGGCAAGCAACTGAGTTTATATTGAACTCACAGCTAGTTGGCATGGTAACCACAACAATATTCATTAAGTCAGGCTGTTGATCTTGTATCCAATGGAACTATCAATCAGTCTGTAGTTTACTTTAGAAAGAACACTAGGTGTGTTGAACATGGACTTCTTGAACTTTTTACTTGCGTAATATATGTACATGTGTATATGTAAAATAAATACATGTATGTGCTGTGAGTTACAAGTTTTATATTGTTTCTGTGTTAATTAAAAAAAATCAAGATATTTGTTGTTAGATTGTTAAAAAATTCTTTAAATTTGTTTTAATGATGCTAATTAATGCTTATAGATTGGCCTGATCAGCTGTTTTGACATCATGGACAAAGTTAAAGGTAAAAACCAACAAAGCTGGTCACTTTACCATTTCTCAGTATTAATCTTAGACATTAAATGATAATTTATGTTGATGTGCAATTAAGTTTTTAGCATTATTTGTTATAGCCCATTGAACTCATGACACGGTAAAGCTTGTGTCTGTGTGTGCATGTATCCCTATGTACAAGAATTTTAATTTTCTTTCTGAAAACCCTTGGTCAGATTTTAGCCAAATTTGGACTGTTTGTTGTCTGTTGGTGATTCATATTTTTTATCTGGCTTGTAAGCCTGCAATACAAGATGGCCACTATTATTTTATGTAGAAAAAACAACAGCCATTTACAATTTACAAATAAAAATCAGTTAAAAAAATTTTCATTGACCCAGTTTTCATGGAATATTGCAAATGAGTTTTTTAAAGTGTATTATTTGAATTGTTTTGCTCTGAAACCACTAGGCTGAAAAGTCTTTAAGAACAAAATTATGTTGATTAAGATCCTTTGTTTGGTTTAAATTAATGATTTTATACTGGATGGCTATTTCAAATTCAACTTTTCTGCCATCACTATAGATAAAAAGCAGTACAAATTTTTTATGAACCTTTTAAGTTCAAATATAAAATAGAGAAAGTGGATGTTCATGTGTGGATTTACATAACTGGTTACTCCAAGAACTTTTTTATTTGAGCCAGTTTTCATAGATTATGAAAATTGGGTGATATTTTAAGCCATTTCTTCGAATAACCTTTAAACCACTTGGTCATTTGATCTGTACAGGCCCTATTTGGCTTTTTTGTATGAAATATATTTGTCAGGCTTTTGTTTGCTCCCATTTGATAATGTGAATTGTGACATGTCAGTATAACGTGCACATAAAATAGTGACACATCAGTATGGTGTGGAGTTGGAGTATATGTGCACATGGAAAAGTGACATGTCAGTTTTATTTTTTCATGAAATTTTGACAACAGTATAGTGTGCTCATGGAAAAGTTATATTTAGTTTAATGATGAAACTAGAGATCAAAAAAAAAAAGAAAAAAAAGTGGTAACTCGAAAATATTTCACATAAAGATATCTCTTTGAATATACTTATAAAGAATGTGAAATAATCTAAAAAATTAAATAAATTAATAGTGCAGAAGTAGATTTACACCAGTATTTAAATAAATTTTATTTTATCTTATTTTATTTATCATTATTGTATTTTTATTTTGGTAATTCACTCTTACATTAACTTTAAAGCTGTTAGTGAGAGATTTTATTGAATGAAACAGTGTAATTATCATAGTTTTTTCAGCACTTTGTTCCTACCTTGGCTTAGTATAAATAGATTATTGCCTTTTTTATTCAACCTTTAAAATGTCAGTCTCTATTTTTATTTGAAATAAATAATGATTCATTATGTCATTGTGATTTCCTTTAAGAGACTCGCAATACATATAGTTATAGTCAACCCACACTTTAAAGGATGGATTTTAAAACTGTTACATGTACATCAAATGAAGACAATCAAGAATTGCCAGCAGTGCTACAAACACAATCTAAAATCATGAACACACACACATATATATATATATATATATATATATATATATATATATATATATATATATATATATATATATATATATATATATATATATATATATATATATATATATATGATTTTAAAGCTTTTCATAGTTTTTTCGAGTGCTGCTGAAATTCTTGATGTAAAAATAAGCACCACACTTTTATGGTGCCATGGAAAACCTCAGCTATATGTACAATACTTTAAGAGCTGACACGTTATTTTTATTCAGTTACTAAAAATTAATTATCTAGTAGAAACAGTTAATGAATTTTAGGTTAATATAATGTAAACCAAAACAAATCTAAGCATTTGTTCTATCAGAAAAGCGCTTCTAAATGTCCTCAAAATAAGTCTGAATGAATTCTAAAACAAAATCACTACAATACATTTGTCTGCTTATGTTACTGTATTTAATGAGAAACTTATTGCAGCTGTGTAGAATTTTTTTTTTATGTTTGATGAAAATTGCTTAGAATTCAATACTTTGTATAATGTATTATCCTTCTATTGTGTCACTGTGTTTCTTAAGTTTATAATTTAATAAGATGACTAGAAGACAGAAATAATTACATTTTACCTGTAGTCTTTTGTTAAAAGATAATCTTAAACAACCATCTAAGGAAAGATGAAACTTAGAATTTTTTAAAATGACAAGTCTATGGTGTATCATTACTTATCAAAGATTTTTAATAACTGACCTTATCAGATTTTTTAGCAATGAATGTCACCTAATTGTATCGGTGATAATATACGATAATACAGAATCATTAGAGAATAGATTCTGGGATCACACTGAAGCTACCTTAACAATTCTATTTTGCTTTAACAACAGGCAAAAAAAGGTAGATAAATTCAGATATTTTAAATTCATCTGTTAATAGGAAAAACTAATTTAATTAATCTTTTTAAAGAAAATTGCTACGAAAAATCTTTGGTGCTGACTTGTAACCCTTTGTTTTCAATAAGTGTATTTTTTTACCATGTCACTCTGTTAAATAGATTATATGAAAGTCTCCTGGTTTGAGTATAATGATGTGATAATAAATGATGTCATCATTATGACAAGATCATTGTGGTGAGAGCATCTAACTGAGCTGACAATGGGCAACTTAAAATTAACAGTATTAGATTTATAGACCTACATGACTTTAAAAGTCAGATATAGAACATCATAGAATTTTATAAGACTCAAAAAAAAAAAAAAAATAAAATAAATCAGAATTTGTGATTTTGACCAATTCTACAGTATTCAATGTAACCATATGTATAAGTAAAGATAACTATATATATACATTGTGTGATTCACCAATTCACTTTTCTCTTAATGGAGGAATAATATAGATTTTGTTTGTTGTTTTTAGTAACATTTGTTTTATTATTACCTACTGTGATTATTATTGGCTTTATTAGTGTAAATGTAAAGTTACAGTTTATTATTGTTTTAAGTTATTTTTAAGAGAGTGTGAATTAGGAAGTTTCAGATTTATTAGACTTATTTTGTCTTCTACAAGCAAGCACCTGTTTTATTTAGTGTGATCTTATTAAAGATTTTAATTTTGATATATTCATGTATATCATTTCTCACTAAAATATGGGCATTTCCCATATATATATATATATATATATATATATATATATATATATATATATATATATGTATGTATATGTATATATATATATATATATTTGTCTCTTTTAGTGGCCTTTGCATAATATATCATACATACTGCCTCATTTCTTTAATCATCATTACATTTACAACTGACTCCCTACATTTTAATCTTTTATTTTTGTATTCAACCAAAATCCTTGATCTCTTGAACAGTTATGAATGAATGAGCATATGTATGTCAATATTGATGACCATGCATAATTGAAATTTGAATGAAATTTGTAACATGATTTTGCTTACTTTAAACAGATATATTAGACAATTTAAACAGTATTTACTGTTCATTCACAAATACTAAAATTCAGAATATGTTTACTTGCATAGTACACATAAACTCCTTTTCATTTTACCTTTAGCTGGCATCATGACCATGATACTGAAATATTTTGCTTGATGCTGAATAGGAAGTTGGAAACTGAATTAATTTTGGGCTTTATTTACTGTTTGTATTTTTGGTTATCATAAGTACCTGTAGAATTTTTAGAGGCTGAAATAGCTCCCACATTGAACCAATCTTTTGAATAGTAAATGCTGTACATGTATTTACTTATATGATTGAAGTATTTTAACAATTTATTGCAATTCAATAGAACACTTTTCAATCTATAATTTTTACATGTAGTCATACTGATCTGTTCTAGTAAATGCTGTATTTTATGATTGAAGTTTTTTAACATTTCATTGCAATTCAACAGAACACTATTCACTCTAAAATATTCACATGTAGACAATCTGATCTATTCTGTACACGATTTGAAATAAATCAGATTTTGTATTTGATCTGAGATAAAAGTTTTACCTTTCATTTTACTCAAGCTTCAAAATTTTTCAATGAGGTATCAAGTACTCAAACTGTAATTTTATTTAAGTAAACACATATAACACATTGTGTCCTTGAGGTTATTTATACATATGGTTTGAAGACCTTATGGTTTCCATAGTGATTCTTCAATTCTGATAACAGGTTTTTTCTATGGAATTAGTTATTAAGATTCTATAAAAGGATATGAGTTTGATTCTGAATGTTAATATTTTATATGACTATGTGTAATTAGTGTTGCTTACTTAATATATCAAAGACATGTAATTTTACGACAATTTGTACTCTTTAAATGAACACCTCCTCAATGTATTTAAATGGTTTCGTATTTGTTTATTTGTTAAATGCAATATGATTTATAGATTTGTTCTAGTCAAAATAGTCAATAATTGACACCAGTGTATGTTTATATGAAGATGCTTTTTGTTTGTTTTTCTTAATTTGCTGTAGTAGTCCTTTATGTGGATAAATAAAATCACTTGACATTGTCAGTTAATTTGTTTTGGTTAAAGGTATTGTAATTGGGTTAATTTGGTTTGATTAGAAGAAAATTTTATGACATGTACTTGGCAGCATCCAACACAACCAATAACATGAAACATTGCAAGTCAATAATAAACAGGCAAAAAAGATAATACAAAAAGGCAAACACACATTGAGTACAAAACAGGTGAACACATATTGGGACCTCTGATTAATAGAACTCCCAACTTTGGATTGGCTTTGATAATAAAGAACCAGTAATATGGTTATAGTTTTATGAAATGTAGCACTCTCAGAAAGACTTCCATTTGTGCCCTCCACTAAAATTTTAGTTTTGACTGAAATGGCCTTAAAATGAAGAATTTAATCCATTTTGAAATTTTTTTTGAAAAATATTTTTATTTTGTTACATAGAATTTGACTGAGGGATTACAAAAGAAGTCTTGTCAGGCTCTCAATGCATATTCAATTATGTACCGATCAGAATAATATATAGATGATATTTCTTTAAAAACATTTTAAATTGTCATGAACACAATTCATGGAAAAGCGTGCATGTGCCTCCGTACATTAATCTTCTCTGAACGGCAGGGACAATTCAATCCAAATTTGGTGTTGAAGGTCTTAACTGATTGTGATCAAAATTGTACTCAGTAAACCCGTCTAGAATTCAAGATGGCTGTCATTATTATAAATAGCAAAAAAAAAACCAATTACTGATAACACAAGTTGTATAAATATGACGAGTTTAAATTTGATATAAATAGAAAGGATATACACAGAGCCATTAAACATTTATAAAATGGGGTTTTAAAATAGTATTAAAGATGACCGATAATACAATAACTTAAAAAGGCAAATAGATCTGGTTGACTAAAATCACAAGTATCGATTGTTTAAAGCATGTTGTCATGTCTGCATATTCAATTTTTAGTGTTAATCTGGCAAGTATTAAGTTTAAATTGGTAAAATCCAGCTGTATATTACAGCGTTCTTGACACCAAAGACTTTTTTTTGCAGCATCAAGTAAAACTATTATGTCATGTGTGTTTAAATAAAGGAAGATAAGTTTATTTGTTTAAGATAAATGAAAATAATAAACACCTGGTTATATATATATATATATATATATATATATATATATATATATATATATATATATATATATATATAATGACAACTTAATCATAAGATATCGAAGTAAAATTGAAAAAAAAAACCCAAATGAATATGTTAACTCGGTTTATTAATACGATATTGGTATTGCATGTCAACACAACATTTTGAAAATGAGGTAGTTTAGTACAAATTTTGGCAAACAATTTTGATTGAATATATAGACTTCTGAAGAAATAATAAGATATAAGCTTGCATTTAAATTGGGGTATTTATTTCGGCTTAAAGCAATTTTTATAAAATATGCCAAATTACAATGTTCTTACATTTTAATATTAAATTGATAAATGTTATTGCTTCCATTAAACGTCTTTTCAGATTTTCTCAAAAGAATATCAATAATCTCCAACTTCACCGTCATAGAAGCTAGTTGATATATGTTAAAACTATAGTTAGATGAATATTGTGTGACATAATTAAACCTGACTGACCCATGTTGCGGAAAATAAACCTTGTCCATATTCTGTGTACTGAATGTCACAAAGGTTTTTGACACGATGTGAAGAACCATTCGTATAATTAGTTCAGTAAGCTTGCTTTTGTAATATTTATATAACATGGCGCCACAAACGTGTCCGGACTTACTATGACAGTTACTGCCGATACAGTTGCTGCAATTCCCCCAGCAATACCAATGAATATTACCTCATAATCTAAAACCTTCTCCCACAAGGGAATATTTCTGAAAAAAAAACAAAATAAAACCTTTTTATTTGGAAACTTTGTCAGAATATTTTTTGGTTCTGTAACTTTTGTAGGTATCATAAGACTAATGCTCAATCCATACTAAAAATAATAATTACTTGGATTGATGGATGGTATTCATTGCCGCTTTACCAGAGTAAAAGTTCTATATTACTATTTTTTTAATTTTAAAGAAAAAAGTATACATAGTATACGCCATGGATATATCTGATTAAGCTTAACTTTGAAATCTTCTATATCATCCGAAAAATGTTCAACTACACATTAAATATTAAAAAGAATAATCTTTGTTTTCTTCTTGATACATATTCTACTTGCATTCACACACACACACACACACACACACACACGCGCGCGCGCGCGTGTATTTTAGCAGATTGCCGTACACAAAATAACCCACAGCTGTGACTGGTAGGTACATCAATGAAATACCTGCAAAAATAATACATAATAAAATCTAATTAGCTTTTTTACGTGTTTGTTATGACTACATGTACTATAAAAATAATGTTTCCGTGGGCAATATCGTAGAATGATAAGTTTTAGCTGATTGACGTACACAAAATACCCATTGCTATCACTGGTAAGAACAACAATATAATAACTTTTTGGTTGAATATATGCGTTAAATATAAAGTTTGATGTTAACTGACCCTACAGACGCAATTCAACCACACGACTGGAAACAGTTATTAATTATTTTTTTGCCACCCGAAGTTTATAAAACGTTTTAACCAATTGATGTTGTTTATCTATTACGGCGTTTTCTGTAGCTGGACGTTTTATTTTATTTTTTTTTAATTTTTAATATAATAAATTATATAGTATTTAGATTAATCAGCATTTAAGATATAAAACATTTGATATGTACACCTACATTGTATCTAAAACTTCCTGGTTGTACATATTGCAGATCTTATGGTAAAATAAACAGGGACACACAAATGACAAAATGGCATAGACTCCTCCCATTAAGGAAAATACTGCACCAAAATGTGGTATACTTTCTGCTATAAACAATGATAGAGCCACCAAGATCGTTCTTACAAAACACCGTCGCCAAGAAAAGCCTATAATATAAATTAGCATTTAGAGATCTGTTATTCATAAAAGATGTGTGATGTTCCAGTTTTCTTTATGCTATGTTCTATCGCATTTGTCTTATATTATCATTGAGAGGTGTAATGCAACATAATAGAAACATATTGCATGTAAATAACCGACCGTTCTTGAAAATCTATGCTATCTGAATTTTACTTCAGATGTTTTTTTGGTTATTCTTAAAATAAGGCAGTACAATGTGTCTTGTAAACGTTCCTTTGATATTTGCACTAAAGACAGAAAATAAAGCGCCAAGATAAGACTCATTCTTTTCGTCAAAAATATTCAATTAAAAACAATAACAACTTAATAAATTCAGAAATAGAATAGTAGTTACAATCTATTTAAGTACAAAGAATCCTGGAGGTCCCCTCGAGTGTAAGTTATAGATAGGCATCAATTTCAAGACAATATGCGTTTAAGGTACAAGAGAAGCTTGGTTGCTTTTTGTAGAAAAACAAAACCTACCATTTGGGATTTTCAGCCAACTTTCCAAGTTCTGGCTAACTGGATTTAATGGTATTAGAAAAGCTAAAAGAAGATGGAGAGTGATGGCTATCTGTACTATGACAGAAAGTGTTTCTTTGTGCGGTAACGTCTGTAGAAGATTGTATTTTAGCAGATTGCCGTACACAAAATAACCCACAGCTGTGACTGGTAGGTACATCAATGAAATACCTGCAAAAATAATACATAATAAAATCTAATTAGCTTTTTTACGTGTTTGTTATGACTACATGTATTATAAAAATAATGTTTCCGTGGGCAATATCGTAGAATGATAAATTTTAGTTGATTCATGTACACAAAATACCCATTGCTATCACTGGTAAGAACAACAATATAATAACTTTTTGTTTTTGTTATCTTTCTTGTTATAAAAATAACCTATCGTAATGAAATTGTTTCCATGATTACCGAATTCAAGCTACTGGAAATAAGATAGATCTAATGACTATGTTTATGTCTGATATAGTTTTGGTAAAACATATTGGAAAGATCAAGTGAAATTCATTTTATCAAGAGTTCAAAATATCAGTTTGAAATTAACGATTAGTCCTTTGTCATTCTACGCACCAAAAATGCCTAAAAATAAAAAGACCGAAATCGTTATATCAAATGTTCAAAAGAAGACATTTTTTACAGAAGTTATTAAGGAGTGTTCATGACCCTGTATTGGTTTCGCTGAATTCTGTTTATTACGCTATACAGATGCGTCTTTCTAAACCAAATTAAACTTTGCTTTTTCATAATTATAATCTGTTAATAAAATATCATACTTACCTATAAATGCAATGATAACAGCCCATTTAAATTCTTCTTGATTTTTCATGTCCATTTGAAAAGTTGGAAACGTTGGATGTCCTGCTATTGCTGAGACAATGGTACCGAATGCAACAGAAAAGTCTGTAAACGTTGGGTTACTGTGAATAACATCAGGTATATCCTTCGAGTGAAGTGACATATTAATAATCAAAAGCACACAAGCAGCCCCTGTGGCAAGACATGCACCAACCGCTAATGGCCTACAATAAAAATATCACTAGGAATATTTGTTGAGTGACTTGTTGTTAAGGGAATGTGTAACATAATAAACGTTGAAGAGAGTTTTTTGTCATATTAAAGAATTCACTGACTGACATTAAAAAATTAAAAAAAAAAAAAATAAATAAAAAAGGCTGATACTGATAATTATTGTGTCATTTTCTGGTAAAGTCAGAACGTTTTCTTCCTCTGTCGTTTTATTTAGTTGTTCATCTAAAGCATACGCCAAGATTAACGTTAGTTATCATTATCATAGAATTTAAAGATACGTTCATTGAAAAATCTTTTTTGTAAAACATGTACATAAAAACCAACTATGATACCTAAAACTCGGACTTTCTTTTTGTTTGACATGTGAAACAAGGGAAGAGAAAATAATAATTGTTTAAAGGGAGAGGCGGCCAGTATTAATCGTTGGTCATTCTAACAGGTTTTCGTGTGTGTGTGTGTGTGTGTGTGTGTGTGTGTGTGTGTGTGTGCGCGCGCGCGTGTGTGTGTGTGTGAACATAGCACGTTTGTGCCAAAGTCAAAAAGTATATGTCTTTTTATAAATTGCTTATTTCATTTTTGATGAAATTATATAAAAAACCACTTATTTACTTACCAAAACTCCTTCGGAGTACCAAGCCAAGAGAAAGGCAGTAGTACCCCTGCTAAAATAAGTAATCCGTAGCAAAACGATAATGACTTGTCAAAGTGATCAACTAGGATCTGTATATTCTGAGCTGCCAGAAGGAGGTATACAGTTGAATAACCAAACAATGTGAAATTAATACCAAAAGATATAAATGACCTAGAAATAAAATATTTTGAGTTATCGCTACAGTAGGTACCTAGACGTCTTTTAGACGCAGTAATGTCAGTAAAAGAAGAAAAATAATTATAGATGGAAATGTCTTGAATATTTCATCAACATAAACATTGGTTGAACAAGACTCAGCAGTGAAATCAGCTACATAAATTTGAATGTAGACTTCATACTTCTATAAATAGTAACGAAAATCTCAAATAAAAACCACTAAATGAAACCGATGCAAAAGGATTCATTTTTAATGCATAATAAAGCATGATAAACATTTTATCGGCTATATTTAAATAAAATTATACCTTCCCAATTTGCCATAAGTTTTTTCAGCAATAAGTGGGTATGGATCTTGAACATGACCTTTCCCGCCACATTCAACGGGAAATATCCTCTCTGTAAGTAACCACACCTTTCCCAGTTTTACACCTGTGTATGCTGATAAACAACATCCAAGTGCAATGAGAGGAACGCCTATCCAACCTGCAGGTAATAAACAATAGTTTAAATGTTATTTTTTACATTTTTCCTTAGATGACTCAATTTTATTTTATGAAACATATATAATAATATAATAAATAAATAAATAATGATAGTAATAAAACTTGACAACTGTTTTGAAATTATATTTTAGACTTTTCTCCCTTTTGTTTATGCAAGTGTTCTAGGTTACTTTGAGACTTAATCCTTATACATTTTACTTGAATACAAGTTTTTCATTTTAGTTTATGCTTTATCCATCTGACATTTATCACAAGTTTTACGTCATTGTTGTTTAAACTGCTGCAAAGATCCTGTTCTTTTTAAATAGGTTAGCCTGTTTATGTTATTTCTGGTTTCTTGTTATAAATTGTCATTATTAATAGCGCAATTGTTTCTTAGTATTCGTCTGGTCAAGCATTTTACATTTGCAGTTGTTTTTATGACCGTACAGCATATATTTGGCTAGAACGAAAACTAAAATATTCGTACATGTGTAGAAAGATGGTCTTAGATGAAACTTTATACAGAAACTAATTAAAGCACAAAATGTAATCCTGCTTCGGGTTAAGCGACTTGTGTAAGTAAATGATTATGAACAATATACTTTTTCATTGACTAACCTACATCTTCGGCAGCTTTTGGTAATGCTACAACACCAGCTCCAGCTATATTACCAATTATGAAAACAGAAGTACTCCATATTGATAAGCCTCTCCTATTTGACATTGAAATGGCCTGAAAATGTACATTTATTAACTTTATATATTAACTGTCGTTTATCTATGTTGATGAGGTAGCAGATTGAACTTTAATTATAAATGATAAATTGTACTGAAAAAAAAAATGAACCTTTTCATGCGCGAATTGGATGCGTAAAAATTATGAACCAGTTTTTATATTGTTAAACTGAAAGTAGATTATTTCATGGGAAAAAAATGCAAAATGACTAATCAGGTTCTGATTATTCTTTAAAGACGACATGTTTACTTACCATACAATTCACCATGTTGACATTAACAATGGAGGATGTATTAGAAAGAGAATTTTTTTAGGAAATATGAAAAAAAAAACTTAATAGAGTCCCCAAAATAGTTTTAGAGATATTGCTTACGTGTTCTGACAACAACTTAAGTTATTGTCCAACGTTTCAGAAAAAACACTTTTTGAAACTGTTTCCTTTAAACTGACAGACTCTGGTAATATTTTCACTGATCATATGTTATATGGTATTTAAATAAATTGGTGTTGGAAAGCGTTCTATAAAACTGACAATAGCCGTCTTTGCATGATATATTCATGCGATAAACACGTATCTTTAGCCATTGATATACACGGTATACTTTTAGATTAAGCCAGCTTCTGTTAAATAACTGAAATTGAATTGTAAATTGTTTTACATTTTAACCATTCCCACTTCCTTTCTTTTATTGCATAAGCTGTTTTTAAATTGAATTGTATTATACCTATCTTTTGGATGAAAATAAAACAACAGTGTAATGCATGATATTATGTTTTATACCTCATTTAAAACGCTGTCAGATACCTGCATACTGGCCAAACAAATTAACGTTTACACCTTGAATACATGTAAATAATATTCTTTGTTAGTTCAGAAATGAATGCATAAATATATGTAAATTTTAGCTATCAAATTTTCTTAAAATTATTGTTACAGTTTTTAGATAATTGCACTTGGTGTCATATAAGCATCAAGTATTTCTGAAATGACTTAATTTCCACAGATATTGAATTTAAAAATATCCATTATTACAAACAAAACTATCATTTTATGTATTAGGTAAATTATATTTTACAGATGATATGGATAGGGGTTGAGGAGTCGTGAAATTTCTAAGTCAGAAAACAAAAGATGTCAAGATAAACGGCTTTAATATATCTATAATAAATTCTCTTGTCTATCAACAGAAACATTTTTCTTAATTTTTTTATATTGAAGTGAAATCACACACACACACACACACACACACACACACACATACACACACAGAGAGAGAGAGAGAGAGAGAGAGAGAGAGAGAGAGAGAGAGAGTAGTTGTATATATATTTCATACATGTACCATGGGTATACATGTATAGCAATATGTACAAGCTTAATCTTAAAAATAATTGACGCACCTTACCTCCGAAAACGGTTTTTATTCTACATATATTTTGATCATCTTATCCTAGCATACCACTACAACATACAATCTATTGCTATTTTTAATTTTTAAACAAAGCAGATAGTAAGTATATTAAATAGATACATATGTCATAGGACACATCATTATCAAATGACTAAAAATGATGTCTATATTGATATCTTCATAAGGAGTACAAACACATTAAAATAGATATGAATTGAATTAGTTTGATTTACTTAGGTCGACATTTATTTACATTTGAACTTGATGCATGTGATATACAAATCAGACTTGGCCGTTTGCACTTCTTTGAGCACGTTTATGAGTATTTAAATATTGCATGGGCTGTAATTTAAGTCCATATTATATGCGATTTGTCTTGTACAACATTTGTGTCAGCATTTGATGTTGTGATTTAATAATTTGTAATTAACAATAGTTATTTTTAATAAGTCTCATCTATAACACATTATTTTAATGAAAACATTTACATTTTTGTTCTTAAAAACCTAATGACCTTACATACTTCAAATTTGTATCATCACCTGTTGCTTATTTACCTGATAAAACATGATGAATAATATAAATGCAGTAAGCGGTATTTGTGGTCATTGATTTGTGAATTCTTATCGATTGATAAGTATAAGTACTTAACTGGCTTATCAATATATTTGTTCCATATTTTTAAAAATACGGATTTTTTTGTAACAATGATAAATGAAAAATACAGATTGGTTTGACGCATGCCTTACTTGCGTATCATTTCGAGAAAAAAAGAAAAAAGTTATGAAAAGTAAAAGGCAAAATGTATTACAAAAATCAATCCATCAAAACTTTTATCACCTCTTGTTTGATAGAACCTTAACAGAATAAATCCAGAAGAATTAGAAGACAATCACACATTTCAAAACGGTATTAAAAAGCGAGTTTTCTTATCCTATAAAGTTTGTTATAACAGTACAATATGTATTTATTGTATACAATATTTGAAAAAGAACGAGAAAATCAACTTTGGACGGCAAAATTTCTTGAATGTCCAAAATATACCACTACTTTTACAACCAGTTGTTCGTTAACACAAAATTAAAAAAACATAAGCCTTATTTAAGAAAGCAATTGACACACTTTCTGGTATGTTTATCTAATCTACAAACATGTATATGTGGTATGTAGTACTTCTATTATACAATATAGATGTTAAATAATTTATGGTACAGATGTACTAAACTTCTGATTATTTAAAATGTTTGAACAAGTCCGACATAAAAAAGGGCTAGTATTTGTCAATACTACTTAATTGTGAAACGTTATTAAACTACTGATACTGACTAACAATACAACATAAAAACAGGCGTCTCAACAAAAAACGTTTTGAAAAGACTGTCTTTTTTTAAAAATCTACCTATACCTTTTACACTTTGATATTAACTTAATAAAACTTTTGCCTTCTATCTTTTCAGTTCAGTAATGAAAAGAACAGCAATAATAAAGAAAAAAACAAGCCCATGCATAAAGGTTAGTATATAATGACTTTGACATCATAAATGAAGAGTTGCTACACGAAGCCAATATGCCATCTTTAAAGTGCTCAGGAGGAAAACAAAAAGCTTTAGAAAGTTGTAAAAACCATCTGACTGTAAACATTTTGAATATTTCCTGTGGCCCCGGTTTCACAATCATGCCTTAACTAAGATATTCCTTAACTTAAATTTAGTAAATTTTCACATTTTCATCTATATTTTAATTACAAATAAACGTTTTTTAAAATACTAATTCAGATGTTATAAGCTTGAATGATCTTCAAAATGACAACTTAAATTACCAAATATCTCAATAATTAACAAAATTATAAAGATTACAAATTTTTTCAGAATTAAGTTATGGATAATCTTAGTTAAAGAATGGTTGTAAAACCGGGGCCAGTTACTGAAACATTCTGAATGTACCAGAATTAGAGAATGACAAATTATTGTAAGTTACTTTTAATTTGCTGCACCTACGAAATATTATACCAAACCATTTCAGTTTTAGTCGATGCAAAATTCAAATACAGCTTTGGAATGGATTGGCGTGTGCTTATAATGCTTGCAAATAACAATATTGTTCTTTAATTGCTTTTTCAATACATGTGAGTTTATGTTGCATTATTTTCATTTTATAATTTGATTCTTAACATATAATTTCATTTGCTTTTCTTTTGTGTTGTTTGCATTGTCATTGTGCTGTATTGAATTACGACTGCGTATGTTTTTTTGTGTTTTGTTGTGTGACATGCCTTTATGTTCGAGAAGAAGTTCAATTAGAACGTACGTTTCTTTGCTCTAAATAAACTTTTCTTATCTAGAAAAAGTTTAAATTTTAAATGATTATTTGTGCAACAAAGATAATCGTGTATCAAATAAACAACATTTAACAATTCCCAAACTGAAATGCTACAAAATGTATGAAACTTGTACATTCTTTATTAATACACACAAATACCTGTTAAATTGTGATGTGCCATATAAGCGCATTTTCGGAGAATCATTCCTTATCAGTGACACTAAGGGCCGAAAAGTTTGATAGATAAAAACATAAGTCAAACAGTTGGAAATTAATGAATCTAAAGTTCCAAAATCACACAAATCCAAATCCGGAATGCTTTGTATGAGGGAACAAACCTTAGTTTTAAATAAAAAATTCAGACTGAAAATTTTGCTGAAAGGTATTTTTTCTGACAGCGCAAAGTACTGCCTACTGAGTTATGGATACCCTCGGAGAGTTTACTCCACCGGCAGCGGAACCCGCTCAGGGGTAGTAAATATATAACACAAATACCTGTTTATCAATTTCACTTTAATTTACACATACAATAATTCTTTAAAAGGGACAAGTTATTAACAAAACAGTGTTGTAATGAAAATACCATTCAACGAATAAATTTCTTCGTTTTTTAAATTTTTCATTTTGATTTGTTTAAAATTTGTGTCAAAAGGAGTGGAGATAGTCAACAATATAATTTTACTCATATTATTCACAGTCGATCGCAACTACGTACGTTATGTATCATTTCTGGATTTTTATCTCGAGAGGCCTTTACATATTGTTCGCTATTTTTTTTTTTTTTTGCATTTGATTGTCATAAACATCTGACGCAAATGATTTATTCCTGATGAGAGAAAAGAAACAAATAGGAGTTAAAATAAAAATATCACCATTTGATTTTCAGTCATTTAGAAGGACTTTGTACTGATTCTATTAATAGGTTTTTATAGGTATTCAATTACATTAAGTAACGTTTTTAGTTGATATGTTCGGTCACCTTTCAAAGGAGTTGTTACAGAAAATAGACAGATTCAAGATTCCGAATCTGTTTACTGTTTACTACAATATAAACGTTACATGACACTAGAGACAGTGACTATAATGGCCTATTGAGTTGATAAATAACATTCAATAAAATAACGAATATTCTTCTTCGCTGTAAACAGTCTTCGACAGTGAAAAAACGGAATATTATGAAGTTGACATTGTATCTTGCTTTGTGTAAAATTAAAAAAAAAGTTTAGTCAAAGAAATACAACAAACGCAAATTAGTTACATCTAACAATATAAAGGAAATACTGTTGATTTGAAACACAATTTAAATACAAGTAAACATAGAAAGGAACATATATCTGGCACCAGAATTCAAATAAAAATTATCAATATTGGCAAATATGCAAACTTATACTTTCTTAAAATAACATTGCAAATTAAGAGCATTTATTTTGCTATATGCACATACATTTGTACGTAAATATCTTAATTTATATTATACTTCAGCTCACAAAAATAACTTTTTCTTTGGATTTTCGAGTAACACATTACTGTTAACACCATTATACAATATAGTTGCTTTATTTTATTTTCTTTATAACACAGATGTGTATATCTTATTAATTATATGGTAAAAATGGCACAGACTCTTGTAATAAAAGAAAAACACAAAATATGGTATGCTTTCTGCGATGAGCATTGACTTAAAAGGACAAATTATGCAACTTAACAAAATTAGGCATTTTTATGTTTAAAAATAACCTAATTAAATTTAAGTAGTTACAAATTAGAAAGAAAATGAACATATCCATTTAACGGATAAGTGCAAAAATGATTTTGTTTCTTTTCCAACACTTTTGACAATGACTTCCATTCTAAAAAAATTGACACACATGGAAAGTTGATTATCGTAATATACACAAACCTACCATTTGAAATCTTCAATCAACGTTCCAGATTCTAACCAACTGAGTTTAAAGATAAAAATTAAAGGTTAAAGAAAAATAAGAGCAATGGCACTGACTTGTATTTTGAAAGAGGAAGTTTTTTGTGCAAAGTCTGTTGAAGGCTGTTATTTATTAATATTGTTATTTTATTACATGTCTATTGCATATATTTGAACCATATCCATAATCATATGTCCGTATGAATAAAAAAGAAAAACAAGTCCATGTCATTGTCAATATTTTATAAAAATTTCACCGTTCGGGTAGAAATTATTTTTTGAACCAAAAGAGATTAAATTTAAGAACAGTATGAACAAAAAACATGAAGGTTGGAAAAACTATTCATTTAAAAAGAGGACAGTTCCAAGAATTTTTAAATAGAATCATGATAATATATAACACAAATACTTGTTCAATTTTGATGTGCCATATTTTCACATTTTGAAAAATCATTCTTCATCAGTGATACTAGGAGCCGAAAAAGTTTGATAAATAAGTATTAAATCAATGCATAATAATGACGGCAAGAATAAGTTTCTCTTCAATATTAAATCACATATGCGGTTAATGAATCAGGTGTATTAACAAGACCTTCCCTAATTGCCTAATAACATTAAACGTGCCATTTCCCCTCTTAATTCATTAGGAAATATTCACCTTTTCTAGTTTTACATTTTGACAACCAAGCACAACAAGAATAACGTTATCTAACCCGTAATATAGAATTTCGATCCATGTGGGTAATAGAAAATAAAGAATGTCGTCATAGTAAGCCTTAAAAACTTAACTGATTTTAAAAAAAAACGCGAATTCCTAAAGGTATCGACATAAGGAACCATAGATTTTTCCAAGCAACAATTTGATTCTAAGAATCATTACAGCAGCGTTATATTACGTTGTATAATTTGATTTCATATGCTATATACATGATCAAAAGAGAAGTGCCATTTCTGGTACAAAAGATGAGACAAACACATTATTCTGTCGTTAGCAATGTATAGGCTTTACTTTACCAATAAATACGTATCGTTAGTGGAAATGAAAAATTTTAAATTGTGAATTTTTCCAAATGAAATAAATCAAATGGATATGTCTAGACTGTTTACAAACTTTATTCATATGGAGTAAAATGTATGGTGGAAAAACTACAAAATATTTTCTGCTGAACACCTATGACTTGTTGATACTATTTTTCATTATCATTGGCAGCTTTTTTGTAACTAATCAAGTACCTATAATTAAGTAAATAAAATCCCGTATTGACAACGCTATCCTATTTGTCATCAAAGACGTCTTAAAACATGTGCCATCAAGAACGGCTCGGAAGCATCATCATCATCATTATCAACATCATCATCATCATCATAATACATTTTATACGAATAAAGTAGCGATTGTACATACTCCAGTAAAGAAAATCTAATTAATGTTTATAATAAGTTGGATGATAAAAATGTGATGTCCTCATCTTTGTTCTTCTGTTCTAGAGTCGTCTGAAAAAAGAGTAAGCATAAAGATGATGATAATTTTGGCGTCAAGTGTTCAAGTATGTGTCAAGTCCAGTTTAAAGAAATTCTACTCTTTTTCTCACTCAATATTGAACCTTTTAAATAAAAAATTCTTTAACTCATGTGTGATAATAATTTATGTACCCCATTTAAATTGCAGTTAGACGCATCCATTTTTGCCACACAGATTTTCTCTTTTGACCATTTGTATTTTATTCAATTGTTAACGATTTACTTAAGACATTTATCACGGAATCTTTAAAACACTTAAATGCATTCCATGGCCAGCAACCTTATTCTTAGCTTTGAAAGTTACACAGTATATATAAGCTAAATGGATTATTAAATTCAAGGGGAATGTACCTAAGGCATTGGCAACAGTTGATGTTTTAAAATTTTTTATGAAGTTTATAAAAAGTTTACTGTGTAATGAACTGAAGTGTAGTAAAGAGTAATCCCGTTGAAGGCCCAAGCCGAAATATTTAATTTAAGTGTGTAAGTTAAGGGATGGCGTTGTAAAATTGAGAAAGAGCTTCGATTTATAATCCAGAAGGAAACAAATATGTGTCCCGGAAGTGCTTATACTTCTTTAGCATTGTTTTATACTGTTTAATTAAATTAAGTGAAGTAGGGTAATTATGTTGTAAACCGCACTCAAGATTATTTATGAAACATATGTTAAGTGTATACATTTCAAACGGAAAATAACAGAGAAAACGGAAAAACCTTTCCAGCAAAGTTCAAAATTGTCTCACTCTAGGATTTGCCTCATCGGACTTGAGTGGTAAAAGGCACTGTGATTTGTACACAGACACTTAGTATGCAGATGTTTTGACAGAATCAAACTTTACCTTATCTACTTACTAACCAAAGCAACCAACGACATATCAAGAAGTTTATAAAGAGAATTAACCCTAATAAACACGCATTGGGAACACTGATTAAAAAACCACTGGACCAAGATAAAATTTATTGTAAGGACTTAACCATCGCACTTGTTACATAAAAACGTTCATGAAAAAACATTTAGGTCTTTTAAGATAATATAGTCTTATTTATCAAATAGTTAATTAATTATCAAGTGTGTATATGTTGATAGTCAAGAGAATATCATTATGTTTAAGAAAGATTTGAAAAAATTACAATAGTTTTGAAAACCTAAACAATACGAAAAAATTATCTATACCGGTATTACGAAACACCTAGATAAATAAGGACTGTCTGTCTTTCATCAAACAGTCGTCAGAACTAAGGAGGAAGGACTCTCAGCAGTTATGATTGTTGTAACTAGACATACTAGTACTTTGTTTATTACGAATGGTGTATGATATTTTTAGTTAAAATGTTTATGTAACTTTTGTAATGCTATGACTATACAGTCTTTTGTGTGTATTTAAAATGAAATAAAATTGTCTATAGATTCTGAGTAATGCACAATGGCATAACTTCATTCAAGTCCTTTATCATTCACAAGCGTTGTTAAAACGTTATCGTTTTATGCTGTTTTTTGTAGAAAGATTATTTTTGTTTTAAACAAATAAGGTTTTAAAACCATAACGACTGGGTGACATGTGGAAAGAGACAATTAAAATTATGTAAACGAGAGAATAAAAAATCTTCTTTAAACACTGTTCGATAGCACATGTCTTACATCTATAAGTTTGAATTACAGTATGTGAAATAGCACCTTGATTTTTGTGTTACAAGATTACATATGTAGCTGTAATAATGCTGATGCGACTTTAAACAATAATTCACTTACTCATCTTCAATGAGATAATTTGATAAGATAGCTAAATAATCGCTTTGTCCGTTTGCTTTTGTTTCAAGCTTTATCTATTTACTTCATCAAACATATAAATGCATATGTTTATGTTAAGTGCTTGATTAAAACACTGACATATACCTCGAAACTGGTAACTAAGAATATATTTTTCATCCACAATTTATAATGGTTTTTGTTCTACTTTTAGACTTTTTCAGATGAAAAAAGTTGCATTTGGTAAAAACCCAATACATAGAGGAAACAAATTTCTTCTTGGAGTCATTTACGAGAAAATGAAACCGACAAGTCCCTTTAAAATCAGTTGTTCAGAAAATCGATTTCATATTCACAACGGTGCAAGATTCATGTGAAGCTTTTATATCACTCTACATTGGAAAGTAAAGCACGTTTTTTTTAAGTTATTGAAATCACTATTGCGTTTAAAAGTACGAGTTGTCATTCTTAGTTTGTGCAAAGCCATTTCGATTAAGTAAAACTACAGCTAAAGGGAATCTTGAGATGAAAATGTATTTAGAATCAGAGAGGTAATATCAGAGTATTGTCAATTATTTTCTTATAAAGGTGTAATTATTATTTTTCCACTATACTATAATTTTAGTACATTCACAAGATGTTTTACTTTTTGATTAGTGTTATAAATGTATTTAGAATATTTTAGATTCCTGGTGACCGATAAACATCTGAAATAAAAACAGAGACGGAGACGGCAAGGATTTTGATTAACGTTTATACCTGTGGTTCTGATCAGATATGTTTTCAGAGCCTCTTGACTTTGATAAAGTTAGTAGATGAAGGATATGCAAGTGACAATGTCTATGAATGTACCCCCAAATTAACAAATGCATAAAAAAAATTCATTAATCATTTGTCAAGATCGTTACAAATGGATTTTAAAATGGATTAAATATACATTTTCCCTTGTTTTAATTAGTTTGATTGGTCAAATGTTTTAGATGTCTTACAATAAGCTTAGTCTAAACATGCGCTTGGGGATCACGCTGCCTCTCGCTTCAACACTGAAGCGAGGGTTATGATAATATAATGAATATTGACCTTAGAAAAATGTAGGACAATTCATGCAATCCACGATGTTTTTTTTTTATTTTAAGGAATATTCTGTTACCGTGTTTGTCGTTGTTGCATTGCAGTTTTTTTAATCAAAGAATCCGAATGTACTAAATAGGTCTTTGTTATATGATACAGTTCAGTGTCGTAATTTTGTAAGTTCTCGTCTTTTTTAGACTCGACATGCATCCCCCAACATTTGAGTAACTAGAAATAAAAAAAGAGGAATTGGCTATGGTGTATCAATTTAATAAAATGCCTCAAAGGTTTAGACGAGTTCAAAGTAATTATCGATTGCATAACTCGTAATGTAGTAGTTTAAACGAGCTCGATCAAGGAAATGAATACGAAGTATCATGCAGATATTTCAAACAAGTCTGAAACAGACAAAACAAATCAAGCATGAAGGTTGTGTTAAAATGAGACACGAATTCTGGCATGTCTGATTATTCTATCATCCCTACACAGTGCAGAAAATAAAAGCTAAAGACGGATACTGCAACAGGATATATTAAAAGAAATATAGAAACAATTAACGACATGCAATCTTCCTTACACAATGCTATAACTTAAACAAAAACTTAATATATTCAAAGCAATATTTAATGCAATATACCAACATATATATATATATATATATATATATATATATATATATATATATATTGTGTGTGTGTGTGTGTGTGTGTGTGTGTGAACATTCCAACACAATTTATACAATTTCAACGTATAACCCAATGAACGATATCATTACAATATAATCATGCGCAAAAACATCGGATCAATTCAGCGCAAAAATAAAGTATGACGATGGAAACTACGAACATATAGAAAAATGTCATTGGATACAGGAATATAGAAAAAGAGAAAAACAAAATTGAATGGCTTAATACTTCTACCTATGTAACTTAAACATAAATGTACCTAGATAAAGTCTGATGTGAAACGTGCACTTTTTAGTATGAAATAAATCCACCTTTTGTATTATCTTATCAAATAAAAAGTATAATTCTTATAAATATATCTTTTGGTAAAGGAGTGTTTTGTACAGTTAAATATGTAGATAATTTTGTTTTTCCTCAACAATTGCTATCTTCCTCATGACGTATAATGTTATTACATGTACGTATAAACATCCGAGTTTTGTTATTTTTATTTTGCCTGACCAATCTTTTTTCTTGGACATTGTAAGGATGCACCAAAATGAGAGTGATACCCACAGTAGTACTTAATTAATATTCATATATATATATATATATATATATATATATATATATATATATATATATATATATATATATATATATATAAATAAAAATTTCACATGACCAGTTCTTAAAAAACAATTTGTATTATTACACCTTATGTAAAAATCTAGCAATTTCATTGGATAAGAGCTATGTAACAATTTGTACTGTCACATAAAATTTATAATGTCACATAGCGATGCGCGTGACTATGTGACAGTATTTTGTTCGAGTCGCCTCCCTTCACTGGATCACGTCAGCGCTTTGAATGAACCATGTTTTAATTGTAACTACGCAAGCGTCTTATTGTTATTGATATTGTATTTCCGCAATGTCAATGTTACAGTTATGTTTATTATATAAAATTTAGAAGAAGAATAATGTTGTATAGTTGTATGTCTTCAGTATGCTATAAAAACTTACAGTAAAATATTAATCGGATGCACAACATATATATTGGTAAATTAAAACAAACATTCGGTGTAATAAAATAAATATTACATTTCTGACAGGGTGCCAGTACATATTGTCACCTCTCGAAAAGCATTGTCAGCCTCGGTCATCGCCTCGGCAAACAATGCTTCCTCGAGGTGACAATATGTACTGGCACCCTGTCAGAAATGTAATATTTATATATTGTCACTAGCGCTTTCATGTCTTACGACAATCTTCAGGTGACTATGAATTCTTTTGAATGACAACGAGTTTTACTACATAAAATTATTATGACGTCATCGATACAAAGGGGAGATAATAAACGTACTGGTAAAATCGGAGGTAGTTAACTGCAGTGTTGACGTAAAAATTAATGAATTGATTAAATTTTTGAAATACGTTAATAAATAAATGTTTTTAAGTTAACTATGTCCATTTAAAACTGGATTAAATTTATGAATGAAAAACAGTTCTTTGATTGTCCGTTTAGTATTATCACTATCCATCAATTTATAAAAAGGAAAAACTGAAAACTGCTTATTTCCGCAAATGTCTAAATGTTCACTCAGAGGGATTTGGCGAAGATTTGGTTGTCTAATTTGTTGCCGGTGCACTCTTATTCTTTCGGAGAGGGTATTTCCGGTTTGACCAATGTAGATCTCATTACATCCAGGACACTTTATACAATATATAAGGTTTTTACTTTTACAAGTCATATTTGTAGAAGCATAAATTTTCACCCCACCGTTGTTACATAATTATATATATAATTACGTTTATTTTAGCGATGATAAAAGTATAAACAAATTATTATTTTTAACAAATATTGATATCAAATAAGAGGATTTTAAGGCAAACTAAGCCGCTGTTACGGAACAATAGTTTAGTAAATCTATGACAGCTTATAAAAACGGGCATCATTGGTGAAACATTGGCTGCTTTGTAAACGGACAATATGTAATTACGGGCATAATTTGTGAAAATCTAACTGCTATTTCGACGGACAACAGTTATGTCAGTTGTTGAACGTAGTTAATGACGAAAATTTGGCTGCTCTCTGAACGAAAAATAGATTCGTAGATCTTTGATGAAATATTAATACAGGCTTGTTAACGGACAAAGTTTCGCTAATGAAAAATGAGTATTCAACTTCTTACCAAAAGCTAAACCAAACTTCACCCATATATAACTTCGCTTTATTATCACTTTGTTATCACTCTTTATAGGATATATAGTATATATAACCTTTGTTATCTAACAAACAAACTAAAGGAAATGTTACGCCCTTGGATGGAGTGCATTCATGCAAATATAAACTGTGGGAAAATTTGTAACATAGTATAAATTATCTATGTTAAAACTTGAATGAATTTTTGACTTTACCTTAAGAATGATACTGGGGAAGGATTTTTGACTGGCAGACATGTGCTATCAATATTGGAAACAACCAAAATGGTATTCAGACAATTTAACTGTAAAGTTATATTACTGTCCAAAAATTAATAAATATATTGAATTTTCTTTGAAAATAGTCACAGTATAATAAAAAAAGAACGCGGTTAAATTTAAGAAGTTTAATGTATAAACTAATTTGCAACAACAAGTATCCATTGCCTTTTATGTAGGCCGGACAGACTTGTAATTGTAAAATTAAATTATTCATTGACTGGCATTTTATCAAAACGTTTGTGTTCGGGAACATGTGTACTTAAATACATAAAACAACTTCATAAAATTAGCAGGTAAAGGTCATTTTCAAATTTATGGCAGTCAATAGGGGCCAAAATCATACAATAGAAAATAAAACTACTAAAATCTGTAAATGTCAGTAAATTTTTTGCTTTGAAAGGGCCTTTTCTGTCACATACTTAAAATCAAATGCGGCAAACTTGACTGACTAAAAATAAGCAAAGCAGACAATAGGTAAAGCTGTATGTTTTTTTTTTCAGAACTTCAAAAGCTTCCGCCTCGATGGGGGGGGGGGGAGGTCGTGGGTTCGATTCCAGGCCGGGAGTGGACTCTAACAATTTGAGATACTGTCTCCTAGTCTGGTTTTTGACATTACAAAGACAGAGTATCGATGGTTCACCCGGTGCCATGATAATGAACTGGGGGATCGGTATACTTGTCTTGTGCATACTGACTTGATTAGCTAACAAGTTACCAAAAAAGTCGCCCTGATTGCGTACAAGCACACGGCAGACCATAACACACATATGCACATTCCATGCATTCATGACCTTGTTCTTAGATTGATCCAAAGAGATTAATTATCTTGCCCTCGTCGCGAATAGCTGAAAAGTGCTGATACGACGTTAAACAACATTACAACAACAACAACAACATAAAAAATTAAATATGGTGGTTAATTAGCATATATTATGCAGAAAGGTTAATATTTCGTACTGTACTGTTTTATACTTGAAACTGAACTTATTTTTACTTTTAAAGTAAGGAGCTCATCTAAGACTTTGAACTGCTAGGCAGAACATAATTTTATATTTACATAAACTAAAGAACTTTCACATGAACAACATTTAATTTACTCACCCATTTATTTCAGACTATTCAGAATTTTCTTTGAAAAAACCTTTAATGGTTTTAATGGTTAACACACTGATATTCCTTTTTCTGCAGGCGATGTCTATATGTTGTCAGATATCATTCCAAGAAATCAAACACAGGCTCGGAATGTTAAGGTGATAACAACTTCATAGGATGTACTGGAGAGATCATTTCACATTATCAATTACTAATTATAATTTTTATTGAATAGATTTCACAATAATGTGATGTGGTGTACCCCAGTAGTCTTTTTTCCATTATTTCAGAATCTTTTTCTCTATAACAATGTGTCTTCCGGCGTTAATAGAATAAAAACTTTAATAACGGCAAATATTAGAATGTACACCTGAAGTTCTAGTATTGGTGTGAATCACAAGTAGCCAATGGATAAACGGCGCATCGGGGTGGAAAAAAATAGCGGCATTAACATTTGTTCTTAAATGAAAATCAAATCTTTGAAATCGACAAGATTTAAAATAAGAGTAAATTTGTCAGCCGAAAACAAAGACATAAATGTTTAATTAAAGAAGTATGTAAACCTTTAAAATCGACCTAACGGATAGAAGAGACAAATCACCGGCCATGGTTTATTTAGGGAAATTGTTTGCAGTATATCCGTAAACTGTAGGGTTATTAGCCCTGTATATAGGGAAATAGTTTGCATTATATCCGTAAACTGTAGTGTTATTAGCCATTTATATAGGGAAATTGTTTGCATTATATCCGTAAACTGTAGTGTAATTAGCCCTTTGTATAGGGAAATTGTTTGCATTGTATCCGAAAACTGTAGTGTAATTAGCCCTTTATATAGGAAAATTGTTTGCATTATATCCAAAAACTGTAGGGTTATTACCCCTTTGTATAGGATATTGTTTGCATTATATCCGTAAACTGTAGGGTTATTAGCCCTTTGTATAGGGAAATTGTTTGCATTATATCCGAAAAATGTAATGTAATTAGCCCTTTATATAGGGAAATTGTTTGCATTATATCCGTAAACTGTAGGGTTATTAGCCCTTTGTATAGGAAAATTGTTTGCATCATATCCGTAAACTGTAGTGTTATTACCCCTTTGTATAGGATATTGTTTGCATTATATCCGTAAACTGTAGGGTTATTAGCCCTTTGTATAGGAAAATTGTTTGCATTATATCCGTAAACTGTAGGGTAATTAGCCCTTTATATAGGGAAATTGTTTGCATTGTATCCGTAAACTGTAGTGTTATTACCCCTTTGTATAGGGAAATTGTTTGGATTAAATCCGTAAACTGTAGTGTTATTACCCCTTTGTATAGGATATTGTTTGCATTATATCCGTAAACTGTAGGGTAGTTAGCCCTTTTATATAGGAAAATTGTTTGCATTATATCCGTAAACTGTAGGGTAATTAGCCCTTTATATAGGGAAATTGTTTTCATTTTATCCGTTAACTGTATTGTAATTAGTCCTTTATATACTTTTTTCTGAGGTAAACTAAAATCATTTTAAACAAGAAAACGTTACATCACTTAAGTTTTCGAACAACTTCCGTGCCCATTCCTTTTCGGTTTTCGATCTTATATCGATTTATGAAGATGATACGCCATCCTTTTATGTAAACTGCAAACAGCAAGTTTAATCGTTTGTGAAATTTGGAAAGACTTGGAAAATGAACCAAATGAACCATTTGAACCAAAGGGCTTTGTCATCATTTACTGTATGTTGTTTAAATGGTCTGTGACAAATGTTCAAAAAACTGTTTTCTAAAATGGTATTTATTACTTCTGTTAGTTCAAAAGAAAATTTAATCTATCATAACTATCAGTACCAAAAAGATTTTTTTTTCAAATCATTGGCAACCATTTCAGTTTTAGAATGATTCTAGAATAACTGTTGAAGTTTATTTGTCACTTTTACATCTGCAGATTAAAGTTGATTTGAATTCATACCACACATTCAACAACTCTTGACTTAAAAATTCCTAATCAGCAGGGAATGCATTTAACATGTGTATTATTTTCAATGGTTACTCAAATTATAGATTATTTGATATATCTGTTCCGAAAATAAATATATGCGTGCATGAAGTTGAACAAGTGTTATTTCAATTTAAGTTCAAAACAGTGTCAGTGAAATCAAATATTGTCATGAAAGTGGAGAAATCGCTTTTACTTAGTTTTAGGTTGAATTTTGATGTTAAAAAGAAAAAAGTTTTGCATTTGCAAATTGGGATTTTGTTAGCTACACTGTGTGTTCAAGGACAGACACGGTAGTAAATTTAAATCTCGACCATCCTAAATATTAAGAAGTTGAACATTAAGCGATCATTTTGCTAAGTAATGATTACTGATTTTAACGTCCATTTATTAAGTTTTACAATTTAACTCCTGAAGCTATATAAATATTCTTACGTTATGTGGAAGGGCAATGAGAATCACAAGACAAAGTTAAATCCAATGTTTAAAGAAAAGACAGAAAACAGATCTGAAATATTTATCTCCATCAGGTTGAATAGGACAGATTGACTCCTCTTGCTGTGTAAAATAATTCAAAAGTCAAATAGAAGCTCTGGGCAGTGCCAAATCCAATCCTATAAGACGGATATATAGTATTTTATATCTTTAGTTGACGTTGGAGTAATAAAGAAGGTGAAGAATTTTATGAATGAAACTTTATGATATATTGGATAACACAGCGAATATAGTGGTTATAACTAAAATAAAGAAGAAAATATGACAGATTTGAAACAAGATACAGTATGATGTTACCCTGCACGCACTGTAACGCTGTTTACATCAAACTTAACTTTCAAGTTGAATTATGTCACGTTCTAAACATTAGAGAATTTATTACATCATTCTATTGAATTAAGGGATAAAAGAGAAAAATTAGGAATTCTTAAATTTGATACCACGTCAAATAAAAAGCCTCAAATCTGTTCGGCAAAAATACACCAAGTCTGAACAAAATTTATTACGTTATTTGGACATTACTGGAATATTTGATATTAAGCAAATTGACTACACCTTTCGAGTTACAAAATGTTAATTGAATAATTTAGAGATTTGGTAAACGTGCATCATACCAGGTTTTTTGTGAGAAACACATGCAGCATTTTTTTTTTTAAAAAATCTTGTTTTTAATTCGTACGTATATAAAGATAATCAGTTGTATGCTTTAAAACAAGGAATTTTATAGAGAAATCAGCGGTGATATTTTAATGGTGTTGTTGAAAACTTTCTTTATTGCATAAACTGGCCAGCCAAGATCATTCTAGTCACTGATAACAGAAAGGGTGTATCAAACTTTGAAGTTAGATGATTTTTACGTTAATGCCCGTTTTGGCCACGTGGGCAACACATAAATAATAGTTACACTGGAAGAGTTTAACTCATGTAATAAAATGCAATGTTAATGAACGAACGAGGTTTTATCTCAGTGATAACTAGCTGACGATGTCATCTGCATTTTCTCGAATAGCATTTGGAAATTATATTCAGATTATGGAGAAACATCTGGTATCAGGTGTGTTCAGTTTTACCTGACAGGATGGAGAAAAAAATTCGTATATACACCCTTATTCATGGAGGAATTCTGCATCACATCTTAAATATATATTCATTATCGTTGTTGAATTACAGAAATAGATTTTCTTAAAAGTTTAAAAGACCATTGATAAAATAATGTATGAGTTAGGAACTAAAAGAGATATTAATTAATTACTGTAATTGGAACGTGTGATTTTTCACTGTATGTTCGTTAAAGCAAGCCAAGGAATACCGGCGGCGCCTGATTTAGAATTGGACGACGATGAAGAGTAGTTTTGTGATCTTATATCCACTTATAATCTTACACTTTCTGATAGTAAAGAGCGTTTTGGGCCGTTCTCTCAATAATCATGATGAATCTCAAGTTGCTACTGGACCAACAGACGGTATGGCGACGGAAAAGGTTGAAAGGACAAAAAGAGATATCACAGCAGAAGATTATGAAGAGTATGATTATTCAGATGTTGGCTTAGTTCCCGAGGAAGGCAATAGCCTGGTTGATTCTTTAAATTTACCACCTGGGTTGAATATTGGTTCAGGGAACAAGACACTAAGATTAACTGACAACAGACGACAACAAGCACCTGGTTACATGATGGATCTGTATAACCAGTTTACAACACAGCATTTGTCGCATCCGTCATCAAACATTGTCAGAAGTTTTATGAATATTAATCTGGAATGTAAGTATATTTCAGTTTAATTGTATTTTAGAGTAAAAATTGATGTCAATTTTTAAATAGAAGTTAAAATAATCTAAAAGAAAATAGACTGATGTATTTTTTTTTTGCAGTTAACAATTCAAGAAAGGCATTACACTACATATTGTTTGCATCGGTATTGACCGTTTATATTTGGCAATTTGGTAAGCTGTATTGCAACACTATCTAGTGTTTATTTAAATTTATAATGATTTAATAAAGATAATACCAATAAAATACCAAAGATTAATCAACAGAAATAATGTCAAACTATCTATAAATAAGGATATTAAATACAGCTAATAATGTCTGAATATATCACCAAGATAAAACATTTATACTTTACATGCAATGCGTGTAACTATATATATATCTTTTATCTTAATACATACTTCTTGTTACCAATATTAAAATTCGCTATATAAAAAAATTATACCAGATTTAAATTTATATGCATCTTGTAAAAACCTGTTCTAGACTCTTTCTATGATTTCATGTACAAAATTTAAGTACATATTTTTTATAAATCATGGTACCAGTTATCCATTTCAAATACGACAATTTATCAATCACGATTTCTGGATCCTGAAGTTTTAGAAGCAAGATGGACATTAAGATAAGAAGCAGAATATCAAATCTTTTAGGTTTATTGTTGAAAGCTTTTTTTATACTAAGTGAATACAACCTGATAACGCATATTTCAGTTAATGTGAAATCGCTAGCGTGTTCGCACTAAACCCAATTTTGAATTTATTCATTCTCAAAATTTTAAATAAAGGGTTTTTATAAATAAACGGATTGACTATAAGAAATATTATTAAAATGAAACAGCTTCTAGCTATCAGCAATTTGTGAAATAAAACTTTACAGTCAGTTGATTTGATAACGCCTACAAAAAATAAAAGATTGCGTTTTTTTCTGTATGGTAGTTTTATGGATATTTATGCATCAAAGAAGCAAGAACTATCTTTTTTACTGATGTGCCAGCGAGAGATGTGAACGTGAGATGATTTTTGGAAGTTTTTTTGTGATTAACAATTCATTTCAGACTCAACTACACAGAGAAAACTTTTAAATATGAAACATTAGATGATGATAATAATGTGTTTAAAATGATTGATAGGTGCTATATCGCTGACACATGAAGAAAATTAAATACACCAATCGTAAATCAGGGTTTTTATACATTTGCACTTTTTAAGAAAAATAAACTCGCAGTTTAAGCTATTTGGTGAATATGCTATCAAAAACAGGCGCAAGAGAGAAAAGTATTTTGTTTACGTTTGGTGACTATCGCCATATTTGTTGTAGCTATAGAAATAAAGTTATGTCAACATTGCAGGTCCTGATTCGATATTTTTGTACATTTTAACCCTAATATTAAAATTTGTAGTCTGTCCATGTAAGCGATACAAGCTGTAATCCGGAAACAGTTACGATTAAGACAATTTATTGGAAACAATATTCGATGGAACCGTAATATCATTCTCCTGTTGCATATTTGTTGTATACATGTATTATGACAGTACTTTCAGAGAGCGGGAAAAAAGTATTGAGTTTGAAACCAGCTCTTTAAGCACTCTATAAATAATGATAGTAATATTTGCAATCATTTTATTATGTATCCATCAAATGGGTTTTGTACATTGTATACTGTTACTTTTAAAGGTTTGTTCTAATTCTGATACAAGAAGTACCAGACATAAAGGGTTTGGGAATGGTACCTGTAGTGCGCAAAATGACAAATTGTTGAACTTTCAGATTTACAAATACCATAAACGTCGCTTTGAAATGTTTGGGTAATATTTAACAGAAAAAGAGACATTTGTAACTGAAAAACTAATATTGTTAATAGCCAACACATCGAAAAACACAACGCAATAAATTATAATGAACGGTAAGGACAAACAAAAACAAGAAAGAATAAATACATATTTGGAATACTAGTTGTAAAATTTCTGACTTTAGTCGTGCACTGATATGATGTCCAATAGTATTTTTATACTGGAAAAGTTTTAGAGGGCTGAACTATCAAACTTGATCTTGATTAACATCCATTATTTCATAAACGCAAACAATAAAAAGTCTCTGTAAGTCTTACTAAACGATCAACCAGAAATCCTACATACATTTATCATCTCATTCAAAACACACACACACACACACACACACACACACACACACACACACACGATAATTTACTGCAAAGATATATACGTTGTAAGGCTAGCTTGAATAAGTTTAACTGATGCACAAGGGGTAGTAATCAGGACTTGTCCGTATCCGAAGAGTTTTAGAGTGGGTCCAGCACTGATTATGTGCAAGTAAACAGGCTACTAAATATGATTAGATTTTGCATCATTTTAACGCTACTGAAACCTTATTTGTGAAAGCGACAGAAACGTTATACTTGACAGACAAACATCATTTCAACTATTTTGTCCCTGAAATACTTCGCTGTTTTGCCCCGTTACAGTACACAATGAAAAAACGAATCAAACTTCAATTCTTAGATTTCATTCAATTTCATGCAAATATTACATCAGAATGGTTCTGAAAACTGTATTATGGATAAAATCAAGAAGTTACAATGTGATTTTAAAGGATTACAATGTCTGCTTTAACTGGAGGTTATTATCTAGTCATCTTACCACCTAATGCAATTAAACACGTCATATATTAGCTACCTTGTTAGCCTGAGAAAATTGTAAGGCCAAACACAAGACGCATTTCTGAACACTTAGTGAAACAAAACAGCCTAGGACTTAAATCATAAGTAAATACTAAAGGCCTAAGATGAGTTGCCAATATTTCTTTCTTGGAAAAAGTGAGAGTTTAAGTGATTGCCATTAGACTTATGGGGTTCCCCCAATGTACAAAGCGAATCGTTACAGTTTATAGCTTATGGTTTAAGCAATATCAGTCAAAAGATATCATTTTGGCTTTTACAATTTATGATTTTATATATTGGCGGCAAAAATAGAGCTCAATGTAATTAATCTTGTATAAAATCTAGAAATAGAACGTCAGAATGTTAATAATTTTAATCGATAACCTGTTTTTCACTATTTTACTGTTTTGTAAATTTCATATAACACACCTTGAGGATAAGCACATACTTTGAAGAGAAAACACTTGAGGCAATATTTTTTTATTTTAGAAATATTTGCAGATGTTGCATATTAATAAATAAATTTAAAAAAATCAAAATTAAGGATAAGAATTATGTAACTAAATATTTGACATAAAAATCATATCTTAAACATTTGAAAAATGGCTTTTTTAATCGTAAAGAATTTAAATGCGATATATTTTTACAAAGATTGGTATATTTAAAGGAATGGGTTAAATGCTTAACTTTAACTTTGTTCAGATAACAAAAAAAAGAATGCATATTCTATGATAACAAATTTTGAGTTGTCACTTTCTGTTTCAAACCGTATAATGTAGTTCGTTTGAAAATATGCAATTCAATTTATTTTCGTAGACTAATAAATGAAACAGATAAAGGTGTGATAAAATAGGAAATAAATAATGAGAAAGAATAATTTTAAGACGTTTTATAGTCAATTAGATTTATATTTTGTCAAAAATTATTTTATTTCAAGTGCATTACCGAAATAAATATTGTAATTAAAACCGGATATTAGTAATCATGCTAAGTACAGGTTATTTTTGTTTAATCTTAAAAATTTGTGCAGCTTTACACATGCCTTATTCATGGTTTATTTTTTGACAAGAACGTGTTTATTGGTACTAAAATACCATAAAATTGCCAAAAGATTTCGTTATCTTTCTTAAAGCATTGTTCTTTTATCATGTGTCTAACATTTCTGATTATAACCTTTGGTCTAACAAACACACTATTCATTACCAGATACACACATCCATACATTCAAGTGACGTAATTTTCATATTACACAGAAGATAACGTTAACGCCATTATTTACGGCTAATCTTATGTTTATGAATGCTTTGAAGTGTCACTCAAGTGGCAATGAAAAGGTCGCGGATGTGTTATTTTAAGAGTATTTTTATTGCCGTATAGACTATTTACATTCATCGTATCAATTTCATTTCCATCTTTAGGAAACAGGTGCACTGTATATAACCTCATTGCTGTATTTCTACGCAAACCAAACATGTAAAATCTGCATTAATTTACCTCCTTCCCAGTTGTTGATTTTTGTCTTTTTGTAGATAAATGTTCAGAAATATATGTTTTATAACCAGAATGCCAGCAAAAAATTTCTTATTACTTCATGATCTTTTGCAGGTGTGTTGTATTCATTTACACATGGCACGTACGATGCCGATTGAGAAAATTAGCAGTAAGATTCAAATAAAAACATACATTTTTTGATTTACCAATCACGTAATACAAAAAATAAAGATTCATTATAGCCAATATAGTTTTTATTGATACTACCATTCCAATGGTTGCAAATTAAAAAAAGAGGTCCGTATCACTTCTAAACAGGTATTCTGAGATAATTACATTATCTTATTTCGTCAATTACCGGTAGGAAACTGACGACAATACAATGAAACTTCAATGTATAATATAAAAAAGAGTTAAAAAAAGTAGATAAATAAAAAATAACTCAGGTCAAAATTAATGTACCAAGACAAAATTCGATTTTGATTTGGTGAAGTAATAGATATGTATACAAAATAGAATGAATAACTACAATAGTTAGTTACAAAAAGTGTAGATAAATGGAATGTGAGTTACGTTTAATACCAAGGGCCTAAACTCAACTAAAATTTTAATGGATCGGAAATTTAAATTCAAACTTGATCTATAACTTGTATTTGTAAGGCAATGTACCAAATAAAAGAAATCTGCGAGTATGACGAAAACTGTGCAAAACTGATTTTTTCGACGGACAGACAGACAGACACATAAAAAGACGAAGGGACAGTAAGCACATCATCTGTTTAGGTTCTCAGTGAGCAAGATGAAGATCAGACGCGTGCAAGGTTTATTTTTCCCGTTCATTGAATAAAAAAACTCGTGTGGAATCAAGCTTACAAGCGGTATTAACTTTAAATATTTCAAATTTACATATTTTAACTTCTTTCTTTTTTTCAAATGGTTTTGTTATGATATTTGATATACACAGAACAGTTTTGAAACCCCATTTGTTTATTAACATCTTGATAAACAAAATATCGCTCATTCAAACTAAAGATCAAAAGGTCAAAGCTCTAGTGTAATATCTATACTTCTATTTTTGTATTCATTTATTCATAAACAAAATATTTATACTCTTGTGCTAACTTAACCAGTTCGTAATTATCAAAATTAATATATTTCATTACACATGCAAAAGATTTTTGTTAAAAAAATCAAATAATTTCCATTGTAAATACATCAACTGTTCATTAATTAAAGAACAAATTTGTATGTGATTAACAGGG